>OY856413.1:34795600-35373100 GCA_963693085.1 Alisma plantago-aquatica | reverse complement strand
GTGTTAATGTAGAATGCGTATTCATCATAATATTCAGTCACCGTCTTGGGCTCAATTTGACTCAATACATCTGATTTCAACTCCTAAATCTCACAATATGTAAAATTGCTTAATTGGTTCAATTATCAAGATTATTAACTAGGTCTATATTGATTTTATGCAGGTCATGATGAGGTTCAACCATCAAGTGGAACTCACATTCACTCAAGATCCTCTCAGCCTTGGTCTTGATCAATCGGTCTTGACCAAACGATTTGATCAATCAGTCTTGACCAAACGGTTTGCCCATTCCATTGGTTCAACCGGTCTTGGTCAATCGGTCCCAAAACTGTGAGCTTATTACACCTTTATCTTCATCAACTTCACCATCAATACCACCTCCATCTAACCCTAATCCCCCTTCATCAACATCTTAGACCTCTCATTTTCACCTATGCAACCTGCCCTTGTGGTTTGATCTCCCTGTTTTTGCCCTAACGATCTTGACCTTACTTGGTCTTAGCTATACAGTTTTACCCTTTCACTTGCGCTAACAGTTTCAAGCCTCCCCCCTCTATACAGTCTCAAGACCGTGTGAGGCCACACAGTCTCAAGACTGTGTGAAGCCTCACGGTCTCAAGACTGTGTGAAGCCTCACGGTCTCAAGACCGTATGAGCAGCCGCATACCCAAGACCGCATGGAACCACGGCAACACCATCCTCTCGCCTGCACCACTCCTCTCCACGACCACCACCGTCACTGCCTCACAACCTCATCACCGGCACACCTACAAAAACAGACTACCCAACACCTGCTTGCTCCACCTTCTCTTTTTCTTCTTCCACCTACACACCTAAACCCTAAAGCATTGCCACCATCTCCAAACGCTGCACCACCACCATCCACCCTGCATGTCGATGCCCTTGCAACCCCGCAAGGACCAAGACTCGACCTGCACCCTCACGACTAGGACCAACAGTAGTCTTGAGATTGCATGGGCTGTGAACGGTCTCAAGACCACGCAAGCCCTAACGGTCTTCAATACCGTGAAGGCTAGGAACCACGAGCAACCGAGGACTGTGAGCAACTGAGATCGTTTGGAGGTTGAAGACCGGTTGGATGATCAAAACCGATCAGAGTAAGACCGTTTGGAAGTGAAGACCACTGGGGTAGCAAACCGTGAGACTATGAAGCAAGCAAAACCATATGGACGAACAAAACGCCAAGACCAGTCAGAAGCCAAGACCGTTTGGATGGAATGTGAGATCGTGAAGATCCCAGGACCGATTGGAGTAGAAACCGTGAAGGCTGGGTTTGTGAAGACCGATAGAATGCATAAGATCATTTGGATGACAGTAGCAGACCTGGAAGACCCTCACGGTATCAAGACCGTGAGGAAGTCTCACGATCCCAAAACGTTTAACACTCCAAACTGTGAGAAAACTAAACGGTTTCCAAAACTATTAAAGCAAAATCGTGAAGATGTATAAAGGGTCCAAACTGTGAAAATTGCAAATGGGTCCAAATCATGAAGACCCCATCCAAGCCTATAAATAGGACCAACATGGTCCTCATTTGAGGAATCGGATCCGAGACACCGCCAGGCTATGCAATTGCACACTCGACCCTCGCTCCCTCTGATCTACAACATCAACTCCACCACCAGGCTACACCTAGTGTGCTCGACCCCTGGGAAAGCTCCTCTGCCTATGTTTCTCTTCATCCTCCACTCCACCACCAGGATGTTCCTAAGAAGCACTTGATCCCTGGTGGAGGATGATCTCCACAGCCAAGCTGAGTGGCAGGCTTGTGCATCCGCCCGTCATCCACCCCACCTACGCATCCACAACCTACTCCTCCTACTATGAGCAAGGAGGACGAGACAAGAAGGAAGGTAGAGAGAGAAAGACTACCCAGTTTGTCTTAGTTTCCCTTGCTCCTCATCCAAATCTGCTCCGATGTGGTGTAGAAGACCATATCTTCACCGAGCTACGACCACCTTCTACATCATGTTCATGGTGGAATCTTCCCTCACTCTTGATCTTCTTGTTCCTCACATCATGAGAGAGTAGTTCCTTTTTTCTGGGGTGTGGGGAGTAGCCACCCTGCCCATGCCTATATGTTCTTTTGTTAAACATTCCATGGAAATGTATATAACTTTTCATTTCGTTGTTAATCGTCAATGTTTGCTTGTAGATTGATCACCTGCTTGCTTTTATCTTGTTCTTTCCTATGTTGTGAGAACTTCAATATGTAGGATAGGATGTCGATTAACGCGGTTGACTCCCTGACTAGAAATAGAAAGGGATTCCTTGAGGTCGTAAGTGTATGATCTGTGAGGGGATGAGCCATCTAGCCCACAATGATGCTTCTGTGTGCCTAAACATCCCTCAGGGAGGGCCACATCTTCAGTTGGATATATGTATCTTCGGAACTGTAAGTGCATGATCGAGATGGTGAGGAGACATCTGATGCCTAAGGTGATCCTTACGTGAACCTAAACATCCCTCAGGGAGGGTTCACAACAGTTCTATTTGGATAGTTAGATCTTTCTTGGATGTTTGTGATTGGATATGTTTGCATGTGTAGTGGTGGTGAAACTTGGGACTACCCTAGTGATCCCCATCATTAATCTAGATTCAACTTTAATTCCGCTCTTTACTTTCTTACAATTAGTCTAATTAACCTCAAATCAACCTTTGTTCTAAATATTAGCCTTACTTGAACTAGACTAGACTAGCAACGATTCTTAAAAACATTATCCCTTGGGATTCGATCCTTAACTATACTGCGATAAGACCCGTCTGCTTATGGGTGGTATTATTGCACAAGGTTTTGGTAAAACTCTGGGATTTCAACCCCGAAAGAATTTGTTAGTGTGATAATAAACCACGTCAGTTAACTTATCGGTGACCTTCAAAACATAACATCTAGCACATCACATTCAATCCAAACCCGATGTCGCCTACCCCAACTTTCAAGCAATGGAACTAGCGGCCTACATAATTGTCTAGCCCTTGCCATTGTATCCATAGCATCTCCTTCTTCCTCCCAGATCTTAGTTTCCTGTTGAAACCCCCTCTAGTTACATCGACGAGATACCATATGTACAACCTGTTGACACCCCATAAAATAGACAATGGTGACCAACTCTGGTGATGTCACTAAAGGTGAGCCGACTCAAAGCTCCACACACTGGATCCCCTTCCCTAGTTTAGAAGCTACAACTCGACTCTTCATCCAGTTGCCTTGTTCATAAGTCGACCATGCCTCTACATGATTTGATTCCAATCAATTCATGAGAGGATAGAAAACCAAGTAGGACATTCCCTTGATAGTTTTTGATAGACTTGACACATCACTATGGATTAGAAGGTGTCAACCACTACATGTTAGAGTTGTTTCTCCCTACTCTCAATTAATAGATTCTAACTTAGTGTTAACAACATGAAGGACAAGAAGAAGCTACCTAATGTAGATAACCAACACATCAATTATACTTGGAATGTACTAGCTAATTAGTAAAATCTCGCTAAGGACTAATGTACACACCTTTAGGTAATTCATATAGGAAATTCAGTAGTGGAATACGATCATAAGAAAATTTCCTAATTAATGCATATTTCTATTGAAAATTATAGGTAGCATCCTAATTCCCCTCTTTTATATACGAATGTGTGAGTTATACCGAGTACTTAGTAAATTATGGACCACTTGATGATTTACTATATTGATGCATGTTTCATACTAATCACAAACCTAGATGCATAGGTATAAATATACATGTCTTTGAAATGAAATATGGAAAACTAATATATGAGGGAAAGAAGAGTTATGCACATATGAGAAGGTTGCTCTTATAAATATACAGATGCATGAGTTTAACACAAAAATAGGTTATAATCTATAGGTAGAACAACATATAAAATACCCTATTACAATTGATCTAAATCATAGTTGTATTGAGGAACATAGTCAAGATCTAAGTATATGATTAGTGTATATTAAGATATGTTATAATTTAACCCTAGACATTTCTAGTAAGTGAATATTGGAGAATAAAGTCTTCAAACCAATGAATAAATAAGATGACATAAGGGAGAATAACATTTTAGGATTTAATATGGAGAAAAGGTGATATAATAATTGAGTATGTAACATTCATTATATATAGCCAAGTTGGAAATTTTCAAATGATGTTGATGAAGAAAATATGAAATAGCATGATACTATGGAAATGTATTAAAATATCTAAATATTAAAGATACATTGGAAAAGTGGACATATTAGACTAATGTATCTAGAGATGGACACAAGACAGAAAAAGTGGATCAAAAAATAAATTAGACTTACAATCATACATAACTTGAATATTATTATATAATGTGATATATAATCTTAAATTCATAAATATATAAATACCAATGAGTCCACCTATGTATTTATAATTGGATAACATTGTGAATACCGAATATGATTCAATACCTTAGTACAAAGGAATATATATGATATTTTCCTATATGGACACCAATATGTATATAACTATCCATATATTCACCCAATTTAATTTTAGCAACTCTATAGAAGAGGACAATGTGATAATATGAAAGTTAGAAAACCTAAATCCTAAGTAAAATGAACAAAACTTGATTCCAAGCCTTATCATGACAAATGTTTCTCTATATTTATAGATTTCTTTGTTTTGATTAAATTCTTGGAGCTATATACTTGGAATTCATAATTTGCATTCTTTGATTCAAAGGTACCAAATTATTGTTTCTTTTTAGAAAGTTATTTCCCTCATTGATTGCATGCATGATTAGGTTGGTTGGTTGGATCAAAATTGTTGTAAACCTTAACCCTCCTGTATGAAAGCCATCAATAATAAATCTTGAAAATAGTAGCATGTATTTAAATGTCTAAAAGGGAAGGCTAGTGCCCACTACTTTAGTTGAATAATGCTTCCATGACTCCACATAAAGAGAAGGACATGAGGTCCTTCAGTATACTGGGAAACCCAGTTGGTGCATTTTCGTTCTCCATGATGAGAACATATGGTTTCCACAAAAACATAGACATTTACATGTGTTATCTATTTGAAAAATTGAATTACTAGTCTAAGAATTTGGATACCGAATCTTATTGAATTCGAAAACCCATTTCTACCTTCTAATGTTTAGCTATTATGTTTATCTCTTTGCAATTTGTCATGAAAATCCTTTGTAGATAGTTTGATACTTTTACTTTCCAAATATTAATTTTTATATCAATCATTTGACTGACCTATGTTTCCCTTTTTGGGGTTCATGTGTGGTTTTGTTCCCTCTGGAACTCATGGGTAGGTGATCAAAGAAGACCTAGAAGAGAAGTGCAAAAGCTATCCCTTGTTGAACAGTAGATAGGAATCAATACCTATTCTTAATTTTGTAATCCTATGTATAAGATTTCATGACTCTTATGTAAAGCATAATTGTAAAAAGATTTGTTTATATTTTCTCATGCAATGTTGTAAATATTTGATCATAGGGTCATGTATTTACAACATGATATCAGAGCCTACAAACAGTCGGTACTGATGAACATCTCAGAAAAATGGTGCTACTTAGGAATACAAATGGAGTAGATGGTTGGCAATAAACTCTAGTATCATTGGCTCAATTATTAGGATATACCTAGACTACAAGTAGGATACACTAAGAGCCTATTATGTAAGGTATGTACCCCAATAAAAAGTCATGGAAAATATCTATCTCACCTACTAGTTTCTGGACTCCCCTAGGTGTATATTTACTTGGAGCCATTTTTGAGGTCAAAGTGTGTAAAATACATGTGAGAACATTGAAATGACCACTTTAGGTATACAAATGGTCAGGGTGCCCTAGAGTCTAATAATTGCAATTGAGAAAAACAAGTTCGAATAAATAAATATCACAACATGGTAAGTTCCATGTATGTATAATCACTTTTAACAACTTCCATTTGGAATCATAAAATATGTTTGAGAGTGATCTAAGGTAAACATTTACTTCAAATTCATTAATCTAGTAAGAATAATACATCCTAGTGATTTCATTCCAACCAAGTCAGGAGAGGTTAGAAAACCAACTTGGACATAATTTTATTTCAACCAAGTTAGGAGAGGTTAGAAAACCAACTCAGACATTCCCTTTATGAGCTTTGCTAGACTTTACACACCACTGTAGATTAGGAGGTGTCAACCACTACATGTCAAAGTTATTTATTCTTACTCTCAATCAGTAGATTCTAACATAGTATTAATAACATGAAGGGAAAGAATAAACCATCGAATATACACTTAACTTAATTGGCATGTCGATTATACTTGGAATGTACTATCTAATTAGTAGGATCTCCCTAAGGACTAATGTTACGACCCCACCTCCCGATAACCCCCAATTAAGGGAGACCGAGAGGTTGAAGCCGTACTAATGACTTCCGGATCAAAGGTTCGACAATTAACCAAGAATAATTATCAAATTTTAACATACTAAACTGAAAAGCTGTAAGAAAATAAACTTTACATACCTTTTAAAATTTTGGATTTCTAACTTCTATCCACTTAATGATTCTACTCTAACTAATCCTCCTTGTATTTTTCTTCATGTATTTCACGATGTGACGATTTACTGTTTGTCCTTTTAGCTTGTACCTAAAACGCCGACAAACAAAACGTCGGTCAGCCGAAGCTAGTATGTGGGGGAAATAATAATCTTGCAACTATGATAACCATGTAATCATTCAATTAATCATTAATCAATCAAGATTACGTTTTAAATATAACATCCGCGATCCACGAGTACCCTATCCTCTGTACTATCCCTGCAGTGGACCTGGATCCTACCTTCCTTATGGTAGATCCCCATTAAACCCCTCATGGTCCCACCTATAGGTGAACCAGTTTCTAGGGTTGAGTCACATGGCACTACTCGAAGGTAGCCCACTCCTTAACTCATGGTAGGCTAACGAGTCGCATTGCACTACACGTAGGTAGCCCAATTTCTGACTCTCGGTAACCTAGACCTTGCTCTAGGATTACCCCTTTTTAGCCTTTTCAAAGTGACAGAGGTGGACCCGGATCTAGCCAGTTATATACACTCATTTATAGTGATAATCATAGTCACTTTATAGTTGCATAAAATAAATAAACATCCAACAGTTTAGTTGCATTCAATGCGATTAAACATCCGAAAATCCATCGGAAAACTATCTCGGGTAGTCATAAGCGTAACCACATACCTCGTTTGACGAGTCGTGCAGATTATTCAACATTTACTTCATGTGTATACAATCAAGTCAATCAACAGATCCAAGCAAGTAATTCAATCATCGCATAGTTCCTGAAATAAATATGTACTCTATTTATTACACACTTTATCAAGAATCTACTTTATTGACTTGGATTCACTTTCTAGGGTTTTGTGTCTATCTTAGGGTTTCATTATGCAATTAGGGTTTCCCTTTTTCTTTCACCGCATTAAACCCTAATTTTATGCGATTATTCAAAAACCCTAGTTATCTTATCTATTCTTCAATACTAAGGTTATCTCAACAACATATAACCCTATTTCCATATTTAAAAGCACATTAATCATCAATTAATTTCATTAAACTTCTTTTACATTAAAGATACAATTTTATCCCTTTTAATTCATGACAAGATCATTATGTGCATCTATCATTAATTCAAATCTCATTAGGGTCTAATTAACATATGAACTCATTCTTCCATCAATTCCATATTTTATTCATGAAAAGACCCTAATTACTACTTTTAGGGTATTTATCCATAATTAAGGACTTTCATATACCAAAAACTTAGAACTATCATTTAACAGTCATATTTTCACATTTTTCGATCTAAATATGATCTTATCTTCTTTTACCCTAAATTAGGGTTTCTAAATTATTTAATCATTCTCATATGAGGTATAACCCTAAATCATGCAATTCTACCTTTAGATCAGGTTCAAATCTAGCATTATCATTCAACAGGTTATTACTACTTCAATTAACCCATTAAACATCTTAGATTCAACCTTTAATTACAAATAGGGTTTTTAACTCAACTTTAATGCACTTTTCATCATCTTACAGTACTTTTACAATTAGAAACGGAATCAATATTTGATAATATTTTTAATGGATTCCTCTCGTTTTGAGGATTAATTTTCATATAAGATTCGTCTAAATCCGAGTTACAGTTTGCTAGATATGAATTTTGTAAGAAAATACTTACTCGGCCAATCCAGGAGTGCCACGTCGGCCTTCTCCATGCAATCCGTGGTTGTTGAAATTATAACCGAATTACCTAAACACCCTTGACTTAACAGTGGGTTCTTTGGCACGCGAAAGGGAAGATTTGTCCAAAGCCAATATGTCGTCTTCAACCTCCAGAGGGCGCAATTCAGTCGCCCTAGACGCGCTTTGTGTGGCTATTCTCGTGCTCCTTGGACCTCCACGCCCACCGGAGGTGGTGCCTACACCTCCGCCTCCATGATGTGCACCCGTGGGTGCCCAGATCGCAACCACCCTCGCCGGCGATCCATCCTTCTAGCCCGTGACGTGCTGCAGTCTTTGCAGACATGTAGTCGCTATTGCACTCCGGTTAGTGCCTAAGGACGATCGTTGTCCTTTCCTCCAGCAACGTGGGGTGTAGTGCCCCCAAAGCAAGCCATCATTAACGCCCAGTTGCTCGTCGGTCATTCTGTTTCTCTCTGTTAGGGTTTCTGGACGGAAAAGAGGAAGAAGAAGAAGAGAAAAACGTGGAATTCTTTTGGGCTCGAACCAAAGGGTATCCCCTTTATATAGGGGTGAGTAAGGAAGCCCTAAGTCGGCTACTCATGAACCCAAGAGTCCTTTTCCAAGTAGGAGGTCAATTTTCCTTCTAGTAGAAGTAATATCCTCTCTCTTCATTATCCATTATTATTTTCTATTATATGGATATTAAGAATTTGAAATTCCTTCTTTCATTTTCTTTGTACTTCCCCTTTTTATTTATTGGCCACGAATTTCTAATCCCTTTTAATAGAAATTACTCCCTTTTTCATAAAGCCACCAAAATTATTTCCTTTCATCAAATTTACATAATTAATGGGTTATGTATTCCCATTATCTCTTTATTTTACAATTATGGTATTTTCTCTTCCTTTTTCTTTATTGGGGCTCCTTGGCACCCAAGGAACTTTATTATTTCGAAATTCTCCTTGTTGGATATTTATTATCCTTCTAGATGCATCTTTATGCATTATTTCACATTATCTTGTTTATTTCTCATTTAAATATTCCTTTTTGAGGATTTCTTTTTATTTCTCTTTTATTTTCCTCATTAGCATTCCTTTTAATATTAGAAACCTCATGGATACGAAATTTCACCAAGAAATCTCATTTATGTCTCTTTTCATTCATTTTCCACATTATATCATTATTTCCCAATTTCTTTCTTCATAAAGAAATACTTAATTAATCTTTTCTTTTTCTATTGCTTTCTTTTTGCAACCTTGGACTCCTTGGTACCCAAGGAACCCAAGAGGCACGAAATCCTCTTTGGATTTGCCTTCTAGCGGTTTCCACATATTTCTTTTCTTAAAATTCAATTATCTATTTACTAATTGAATTTCCTTTGTTATTTTCTTTTTATTGGGCCCAATAGCCAATAAAGCCCACAAATCATACAACAAAGCTATTTTAACAAAATCCAATTATTCTCAACCAAATATATGATTATTTTTTTCAAACATCTTTAATATGAGAAATTATACTTCCCATCACTTGAACCCAAAAATTGGGGTTGTAACATCCTTCCCCTCTTATAGGAATTTTGTCCTCAAAATTCAAACAAGAAAACAAACAATTCAGGATATAAATTTTCCATGTCCATCATTGGCCCCTATGTAGCTTTGCCGTACCCATGGCATTTCCAAAGAACCTTTATTATCACATATTTTTTTCTCTGAGTCCTTTCATCCTGGCGTCTATAAACTACACAGGTGACTCAGGCCATTTCAGCCTCCCTTGGGGCTCACTAGGTTCATTGCTTAGCACATGGTCAGGGTACCTCACATAGTGCTCTAAATCGGACACATGGAACTCATCACACATTACTTTATCCCGAGGGGTAGGGTCAAACCTAACCTTCTCCACCCATCCATCTCTAATGGACTCATGTATCGGGTACTCATCTCTCTTAGTTATAATTTAGAGGGGTCGGATTTTCATGTCATATTTTCTCCCACAGTGTACTGTATGTCAGTCTACTTTGCATCTGTTCACGACTCTCATCGTCTCTAGGCTCCTTTCAGCCCTTGCTCAATCAAAGTGACTTCATCTACACGAACTGGGGCCCCTTTTTCTAACCATCATGTGGTACTTTTCTAACCATCATGTGGTCCTTTCACCAACATCACCTCACTGAAGTGGTGATCGACACAACCTCCCTTATAGAGCTTCATATAAAACTTGATACTAGCTATGGTGGTTATTGTCACATCTTTCATAGGACAAGAACTATCTCTAGATATCACCCTGAACGAGCTCACATGCCCTCATCAGACCCTTTAGTCTGGATCATACTAACCATAGTTAGGGGTGATAACCTATACTAACATTGAGTTCTTCATGAACCTACTTCCACCTTTTGGAAGGGAACCTTTAGTTCCAACTCAAGAACCTTTGAACTTGCTTTATAGTGTAGTTGAACCATCTCTCTCACGGGTAGTTCCACTAGATCTGTCCCTTGACAGAACTCTTTCTTTCTTATATTATCTAGGTAAGGCGACCTACCATAACCCACATTGTATCTCGACCTTCCTCGATACAGGGAAGACTTATCACAACTTCCATAGTGTTGAGCTCTCATTCCCTCTCAGGGATTCTTTTGTCCTCCATATCGATATACTGGGTTACTGGGGCTCGTCCTTTACCTCCTGGCTTGCATGGACATATACCACATGCAACCTCATCTTAAGCATCTAACGTGTTATTGCCATTTTCCATGGTGTATCATGATTTCCTGTATGTCATGATTCTTTCAAGATCGATTCCTTCGAAACCCTAAACCACTCTTGTCAGGGTTTCATCACCTTCTTATCCAAAGAAGTTCACTTGAGGTTCTACTACCATCCTTTCACTGCATCCAGGACTAGACTGGCTAACCAAACAACCATAACTTTTCAATGTATCTTGTTACATCTAAGTGTTTATCCAAACACCTCTCCTTTTCGAACTTAAGGTTAGCCAATCAACCCTTTCTATCTTCTGGTCAAACAAGTCAGATGTATCTCAACCAGAGCATCCATTACCACTTCACATCCTTAGGTATTAGGTAACATTACACTTCCATGTATTTCACTTATCATGTCACCTCAAACTATATTTTTATCTTCATAAGAACACTCTCTGATTTCATCATCATGGTGACCAAACTCAACCTGGCATAACTTGTAAGCTCCACTTAGCTCATTCTAGAAACATCCTTATAAGGTGAGTACCTCATTCCTCTTAGGGTTTACAAACCATCTATGTATCATTCACTTTACCAGGGTAGGTTATCCTCTCTATCCCCATTTCTCGTGGCAAGTTTCCAACCTACCTAATCTCTTATCCTTGGTGTATGACATGCATAATGTCCTATCTCTCACCCCCATAACAAGAGGAAATAAGCATTTGGCTGCAGTCCAAATACAGAGTTCTTCCTATTCCAAGAGTAGAGATGGTACATCCCACCTTGCCAGTACACCTTTAAATCTAAGTTGCAACGTGCCACATATGTCTCTTCATCACAACCATCATGATATCAAACTAGTCTTGGACCTACCGAGGTTTATATCCTTGGTCATCTCCTCTAGGTCTATAGGGTACCGATTCTTTTGGGGTCATCCCTCTTCCCTCATGCATCAAGAGAGTGCCCTACTCATCTGTCTGTTGGGTCCCATGAGTTGATGAAGGTGATCAATCTCCTAACCCGTGGCCCTCAGACAATGGTAGTTGTTACCTCCCGACCCTATGGTCATGTGCAACTGGGGAATTAGGCAACTCCTACTTTCATCGGTCTTATCCCTACCTGACCCTAGGATAGACTTTAGGATTCTCCATTACAGTACATGTTCACTTAGAACCTTACCCAAGTCTTCATCATCTCTCTTTCTGCATTCATGGGCTGACCTTCATCCTTTCATTGAGATCATGGTAACATGCCCACCTTGGTCAAGCCCTATACCGGTTACCTCCATGGTAACACCTCTGCATGCACTTAGAGATGGATATCTATGGGCCTACGGGTTCATACTCATACCATGTACTTTTCACTTAGTTTCTCAAGATCCTAAGAAACATCTTTAGGTTACCTTAAACTAACCAAAACTGATATACACTCTACTAAAGGTGTCTCTCTCCCAGGATGGGAGGAAAACTATCTCTAAGGTCACAAAAGCTCTTAGGTCTAGGGTTTACATACACACGAACCTACTCAACCCTAGCAAGCCATTAAGGCATAAGCAGCCCACTCACTATACCATGCTAGGTCATATTTATCCTTCTTTCCTCGAAGTTGGATCAAGATAAAACTTTCCCCTTAAACTTAAGGGACTTCCCTTTTCCTTTATTCATGAGGCGTACCATGCTAGAAACTATAGAAACTTAATTTTCATCATGAGCATTAGGTATATCACTTCCCCTCTTAGGCCTAGGAACCCTAGGTTCACTTTTAGGTGTCCAACTGCACACTCTATCTCTGAACCATGAATCAAACTTGCAAAAGGCATCTCGTGCACTTCCTGTCATCCTTCTTCTCGATCAACACTTAGGGTTGGGTCCTCCTCAAGGACAATCCATAGGGTTCAAGGCCTCGGAACCTATTCACTAAACCTTTCTAAGTCTAAGGAACTCTTCTTCCTACCTCAGAAGGTAAACATCCCTACCATGGGCACGTAGGTTCCAGAAGCTTCATCTTCTCCCAGGGGTTGGTCCCTCTCAAGGCGACCAAGGTATCATCAACTTTCAGGGACCGATCATGAGGCAACCATTATCATCCATTGTATCTCATATTTCAGGGTTTTAGGCTTCCAACTTTCTTGCTGGGTTTCCTGCTCTCTCTAGAGCGAACCCTACATCCAACCTCACCATTAGAGGTCCTCTCTTCATGAAGGATCAACCTCCAAAGCATCTTTTACATGGGTGAAGCCTAGGTTCGAACTTATGTTTGCTCAAAATCATCCATAACACCTTATGCTCCATCATGATTCCTTATCTAGGGTTTCATCCTACTGTCAGCACTATGACGTGCCTTAGATGCCAGCTATACTCTTCTTGTACATTCCCATAGGGTTTCTAAGGTCCTTCACCAACCTCATCATCTAAGGATCTATCATTTATCCTAACATGCAAGACCCTTCCCAGGGTTGGGTTGCCAAAGGTGTTAGGTCACCCATGGATCATATGGCATCCCAAGGGCATGTCCTTTCAAACACTCAGTCAAACTTATCTCTCTCTAACCTTTACTTAGGGTTAGGGTTAGCATCATCCTCAGAGGATGTGCCAGGTCTCTACTTGCAATGGAGATCTCTATCTCCAAGACTAACTTATCCTCCTGACAAGAAGGTCTAGCCTCAGGTCTCTCCTGAAGACATGACATCTTATGTCATACGACCTAAGCATGTATCTATTATATATTTTGCACTTAATCTATTAAGCTTATGTCCATGACATCTTATTTACATGCTTTTCATTAATTTGATGGAGGATTCCTTAAACCTTATTAACCTTACCCATACTTCAAGAGGGTGAGGAGAAGAAAGAAAAACCTAATCCTTTATATCCTTATCAGAATTTTGTGATGAGAAGGGATGAATAAGATGAGAAGTCCTAAAGGTATCTTATTTCGATTCATACCCTAAGACTTTGGCCAGGCGGTCACACGGGTCCGGGAGTCCTCGTATTCCGACTAGCGGTGCGGAGGAAAATCTTGCCAGCCCCCGGTCGTGATCCCTTTCTAGACACCTCCATCTTTCAGATACTCCTCTAATAACTCCCTTGGGTTCTATGGAGTTTGTAAAATTTAATAATTATTAATGGTTAACTGAGGAACCTATGCTCTGATACCAAATGTTACGACCCCACCTCCCGATAACCCCCAATTAAGGGAGACCGAGAGGTCGAAGCCGTACTAATGACTTCCGGATCAAAGGTTCGG
Source organism: Alisma plantago-aquatica (assembly GCA_963693085.1). NCBI lineage: Eukaryota > Viridiplantae > Streptophyta > Magnoliopsida > Alismatales > Alismataceae > Alisma > Alisma plantago-aquatica. The sequence goes on along the minus strand of OY856413.1, from coordinate 35,358,914 downwards.
CAATTAACCAAGAATAATTATCAAATTTTAACATACTAAACTGAAAAAATGTAAGAAAATAAACTTTGCATACCTTTTAAAATTTTGGATTTCTAACTTCTATCCACTTAATGATTCTACTCTAACTAATCCTCCTTGTATTTTTCTTCATGTATTTCACGATGTGACGATTTACTGTTTGTCCTTTTAGCTTGTACCTAAAACGCCGACAAACAAAACGTCGGTCAGTTGAAGCTGGTATGTGGGGGAAACAATAATCTTGCAACTATGATAACCATGTAATCATTCAATTAATCATTAATCAATCAAGATTACGTTTTAAATATAACATCCGCGATCCACGAGTACCCTATCCTCATTACTATCCCTGCAGTGGACCTGGATCCTACCTTCCTTATGGTAGATCCCCATTAAACCCCTCATTGTCCCACCTATAGCTGAACCAGTTTCTAGGGTTGAGTCACATGGCACTACTCGTAGGTAGCCCACTCCTTAACTCATGGTAGGCTAACGAGTCGCATTGCACTACACGTAGGTAGCCCAATTTCTGACTCTCGGTAACCTAGACCTTGCTCTAGGATTACCCCTTTTTAGCCTTTTCAAAGTGACAGAGGTGGACCCGGATCTAGCCAGTTATATACACTCATTTATAGTGATAATCATAGTCACTTTATAGTTGCATAAAATAAATAAACATCCAACAGTTTAGTTGCATTCAATGCGATTAAACATCCGAAAATCCATCGGAAAACTATCTCGGGTAGTCATAAGCGTAACCACATACCTCGTTTGACGAGTCATGCAGATTATTCAACATTTACTTCATGTGTATACAATCAATTCAATCAACAGATCCAAGCAAGTAATTCAATCATCACATAGTTCCTGAAATAAATATGTACTCTATTTATTACACACTTTATCAAGAATCTACTTTATTGACTTGGATTCACTTTCTAGGGTTTTGTGTCTATCTTAGGGTTTCATTATGCAATTAGGGTTTCCCTTTTTCTTTCACCGCATTAAACCCTAATTTTATGCGATTATTCAAAAACCCTAGTTATCTTATCTATTCTTCAATACTAAGGTTATCTCAACAACATATAACCCTATTTCCATATTTAAAAGCACATTAATCATCAATTAATTTCATTAAACTTCTTTTACATTAAAGATACTATTTTTATCCCTTTTAATTCATGACAAGATCATTATGTGCATCTATCATTAATTCAAAGCTCATTAGGGTCTAATTAACATATGAACTCATTCTTCCATCAATTCCATATTTTATTCATGAAAAGACCCTAATTACTACTTTTAGGGTATTTATCCATAATTAAGGACTTTCATATACCAAAAACTTAGAACTATCATTTAACAGTCATATTTTTACATTTTTTGATCTAAATATGATCTTATCTCCTTTTACCCTAAATTAGGGTTTCTAAATTATTTAATCATTCTCATATGAGGTATAACCCTAAATCATGCAATTCTACCTTTAGATCAGGTTCGAATCTAGCATTATCATTCAACATGTTATTACTACTTCAATTAACCCATTAAACATCTTAGATTCAACCTTTAATTACAAATAGGGTTTTTAACTCAACTTTAATGCACTTTTCATCATCTTACAGTACTTTTACAATTAGAAACGGAATCAATATTTGATAATATTTTTAATGGATTCCTCTCGTTTTGAGGATTAATTTTCATATAAGATTCGTCTAAATCTGAGTTACAGTTTGCTAGATATGAATTTTGTAAGAAAATACTTACTCGGCCAATCCAGGAGTGCCACATCGGCCTTCTCCATGCAATCCGTGGTTGTTGAAATTATAACCGAATTACCTAAACACCCTTGACTTAACAGCGGGTTCTTTGGCACGCGAAAGGGCAGATTTGTCCAAAGCCAATATGTCGTCTTCAACCTCCAGAGGGCGCGATTCAGTCGCCCTAGACGCGCTTTGTGTGGCTATTCTCGTGCTCCTCGGACCTCCACGCCCACCGGAGGTGGTGCCTCCACCTCCGCCTCCATGATGCGCACCCGTGGGTGCCGAGATCGCAGCCACCCTCGCCGGCGATCCATCCTTCTAGCCCGTGACGTGCTGCAGTCTTTGCAGACATGTAGTCGCTATTGCACTCCGGTTAGTGCCTAAGGACGATCGTTGTCCTTTCCTCCAGCAACATGGGGTGTAGTGCCCCTAAAGCAAGCCATCATTAACGCCCAGTTGATCGTCGGTCATTCTGTTTCTCTCTGTTAGGGTTTCTGGACGGAAAAGAGGAAGAAGAAGAAGAGAAAAATGTGGAATTCTTTTGGGCTCGAACCAAAAGGTATCCCCTTTATATAGGGGTGAGTAAGGAAGCCCTAAGTCGGCTACTCACGAACCCAAGAGTCTTTTTCCAAGTAGGAGGTCAATTTTCCTTCTAGTAGAAGTAATATCCTCTCTCTTCAGTATCCATTATTATTTTCTATTATATGGATATTAAGAATTTGAAATTCCTTCTTTCATTTTCTTTGTACTTCCCCTTTTTATTTATTGGCCACGAATTTCTATTCCCTTTTAATAGAAATTACTCCCTTTTTCATAAAGCCACCAAAATTATTTCCTTTCATCAAATTTACATAATTAATGGGTTATGTATTCCCATTATCTCTTTATTTTACAATTATGGTATTTTCTCTTCCTTTTTCTTTATTGGGGCTCCTTGGCACCCAAGGAACTTTATTATTTCGAAATTCTCCTTGTTGGATATTTATTATCCTTCTAGATGCATCTTTATGCATTATTTCACATTATCTTGTTTATTTCTCATTTAAATATTCCTTTTTGAGGATTTCTTTTTATTTCTCTTTTATTTTCCTCATTAGCATTCCTTTTAATATTAGAAACCTCATGGATACGAAATTTCACCAAGAAATCTCATTTATGTCTCTTTTCATTCATTTTCCACATTATATCATTATTTCCCAATTTCTTTCTTCATAAAGAAATACTTAATTAATCTTTTCTTTTTCTATTGCTTTCTTTTTGCAACCTTGGACTCCTTGGTACCCAAGGAACCCAAGAGGCACGAAATCCTCTTTGGATTTGCCTTCTAGCGGTTTCCACATATTTCTTTTCTTAAAATTCAATTATCTATTTACTAATTGAATTTCCTTTGTTATTTTCTTTTTATTGGGCCCAATAGCCAATAAAGCCCACAAATCATACAACATGGCTATTTTAACGAAATCCAATTATTCTCAACCAAATATATGATTATTTTTTTCAAACATCTTTAATATGAGAAATTATATTTCCCATCACTTGAACCCAAAAATTGGGGTTGTAACAACTAATGTATACACCTTTAGGTAATTCATACAAGAATTTTAGTAGTGGAATACAATCATCAGAAAATTTCCTAATTGATGCATATTTCTACTAAAAACTATAGGTCAATATAATTACCATGTCCTTAATGATCTACTATATTGATGCATGTATCATACTAATCACAAACCTACATGGAAAGGTATAAATATACATGTCTTAGAAGTACAATATGGAAAACTAATTTATGAGGGAAATAATAGTTATGTACATATAAGAAGGTTGCTATTATAAAAATACACATGCATGAGTTCAACACAAACATAGGTTATAATATGTAGGTAGAACAACATATGAAATACCCTATTATAGTTCATGTAAATCATACTTGTGTTTCAGATCATAATCAAGATCTAAGTATAAGATTAGTATATATTAAGGTATGTTATAACTTAACCCTAGATATTCCTAGTACGCAAATATTGGAAAATGAAAGTCTTCAAACCTAGTGACTAAATAGGATGTTATAAGGGAGAATGACATTTTAGGACATAATCTAGAGAAACAAAGATATAATAAGTGAGTATTTAACATACATTTACAGGACCAAGTTAAAAATCTAGACACGATGTTAATGAAGAAAATATGAAAAATCATGATACTAGGAAAATATACTAGAACGCCTAATTTGGAATATATATTTATTATCTAATACATGGGAAATTTGAACATATTAGACTTGATGAGCTTCTTGTCACTGAACTCCTATGACCGAAGCATGATAATCATCTGTTGTCTGCCCGAAAAAACCACATCGTCAACCGTCTAATCTATGTAAGATGTTGGAAGTTTTAGTTGCTATTTAATTCCAAGGGCTAGGCCAGACTAGTGAAATCAGGAATAGTAATGAGGAACCAAGCTTTTTTCTGGGGCATTTCCGAGAGATGGACACAAGATAGGAAAAGTGGATTGAAAAAATAAATTGTATGTGTATATCATACATAACTTGAATATTAATATATAATGTGATATAGAATCTTATATATATATATATATATATATATATATATATGAGATTAAGAGAGAAATATTTCTCTCCCCCTCTCCCATAACCCATGGAAGAGGCAAAATGCCCAAGAGACTGGTAAATCAAGAAATGCTTATCCATGTGGTTCAAACCTGGGTCCCTTCATTGGGGACCAATGGAATTTTCCAACCTAGCTATCCCTTGCCGGGTATATATATGTATATAACAATTAATCCACCCATTTGTTTATAATTGAATAATTGGATGACATTGTAAATATCAAATATGATTCAATACCTTAGTATAAAGGAATACATATGATATTTTCCTATATGGACACTAGTATGTATATAACCACCTATATATTCAACTTAATAAAAATTAGCAACTCTATAAAAGAGGACAATAGGAAAATATGGAAGATAGAAAACTAAATACTAAATAAAATAAACAAAACTTGATCCCAATCCATATAGTGACAAATATTTCTCTAGAATTGTAGACCTCTTTCTTTTGATGAAATTCTTGAGTAAATACTTTGAATTCACAATTTTGCATAGTTTATCCAAAGGTACGAAATTACTATTTCTATTTGGAAAGTTATTTCCCTCTTTTATGGCATGCATGATTATATAGGTTGTGTGACCTAAAATTGTTGTAAACCTTATCCCTCCTCTTTAAAAGCCGCCAACAATAAATCCTAAAAATAGTAGCACATTGTTTAAATTTCAAAAAAGGTAGGTTAGTGCCAATTAGTTTAGTGGAATAATGCTTCCATGACTCTACACGGAGAGGACATGTGGTCCCTTAGTATACTACTAAACACAATTGGTGTGTTGTCATTCTACATGGAAAGAACATATGGCTTTTCCAACAACATAGACATTGACATGTGCTATCTATTTGAAAAATTGATCTATTAGTCTGAAAAATTAGATATTAATCTTATTGAATTTAAAAGCCCATTTCTACCTTTGGATACTTGCCTATATTGTTTATATTCTCCACTTTGTTGTTCTTTTGTGGGGTATGTTCCTAACCCATTCAGGTGAAGAGAGTATTGGTGTGTGATCACCCTTAGAACATGTCCAAAACAAACAATGTCCCTTAAGGATCAAACTTTAGATTTCTAACCGAGAATGCTTAGGATGCCCACATCTTTATACCAGTTAAAGAAGTGACATAGGGTTGAATGTATTGACGTGGGGACGTCTAATTGCCTAAAATTGACTCCTACTTAGATGAGAAAAATGGACGGTAGATATATGCATTAAACTAAAGGTAAACTATTAAAAAACATATTTTGTCAAATTCTAATAATCGAGTGAAGGAATTCTAGGCTATGTAACTGTAGATTAGGCAGTGCATCTTATTTTTGGGCATATATAACTCTCAAACACCATAGCAAGAAAATAATACCCCAACCCAACATGTAGAGTGCTATCTTTTACTATGGGGGCCATCCCACTCGTTCTCACATAGCATGACTAAAATCTCAATACCTCTCTTGAGAATGATGGATGAACATGTTGGTATGTATGCCTAGAGAGCCAATCATATAATGATTGTCTTGGAATATCATATAAAAGATGTGATGAATCATAAAGTCAAGTATCAAATTCATTATGTTTCACTCATTTATGAGATAATGAGGAAACATAATAAATGTCTAAAGAATGACAAATACTCAATGACGTATGTCTTCAAGTACGTGACTTGAACAATGAGATCGTACATATGTTAATAGTATGTACATTATTATATATGTCCCTGTTCAGATGTTAACATGGAAGGCAGATAGACAACAGTAACACTAAAGACTAGAGTGTGTATTTGTTGATGCCAAAATCTCATCAGTCATGATACATGATATCAAACCAAGAACATAGATGCTTGTTAGGGAACACTGTATCAGACAGACCCACCTTGAGTGTGAAACATAATCATCTCTCACAGTGAAGGTTGTGATTGTGGTTCTTAGACCTGAAGTCACTACACTCATCACATGTCATTCAGTGTGCTTTGACATCATCCACTATAATCCTGAATAAGGGTTGCCGTAAAGGTGATGATTAGATATGCTTTGAAATATGGAGATGGATGTAAGTGATGTAGATGGGATATGTCCCTCCTACTGGAATATGATATCTAGGCCACTTGATAAGCAAGACCAAGAAAAGCACATACACATGTGAGTCAACATATGATATTGAGGTCACATATATCTCAGACAGTATGCTCTGGATCAAGGAACATGGATTGAACATTTAGGATGATGATTCCATGCCTCATGTTCATTGTAGATATCAGAGACAAAGGAATTATACAATCACTGTAACACCTAGCACATATTGTAGGTTGAAGTTGTTCTCTAACTTTCCTGATTATTTTGGTAGCAATGATGTGTGACTAGGCACCGCTCTTTGCTTGTGCTGTCATAAATCAATTATGAACATTCATTGCCAACATAACATGGAACCTATGGGGTCACACACATAGGATACAACCAGAAGAGTATTTTAATCATGAATGATAACTAAATTGATTACGAAAGTGTTTAGGTATTCAATTTAAACAACATTGGTTGAAAATTGACTGACTGGACAATTGAGCCAACCTGTTTAAGTGTTGAATCGATTTTTCAGCGTGTCAGGTCAATAGAACCAAGTTTGGCAGTTCTGGATAGTGAACCAACTGGTTCAAGAAGTGAACTAATCGGCTCAGGTCCATGAATCGGCCAATTAAGGATGTGAACTGAGCAGTTGGTGGATCAATTTGATTGATTCAAGGATTTATGTTGACGTCATGTCATGCATTAATTTGAATATTAATTACCAATACAATTGTGATTGGGAAACATGATGAAATGACCAGTTCACTATATGAACCAATCAACTCACATGCCAACCAATTGGTTTACTTGTGAACTATCCATTTCACCTGTCACAGGTTGTGAAAATTTGTGAGATTATGCTCCCTTCCCGTCCCACACATACTGGAAACCCTGACTCTCCTCTGAATAGAGGGGTACTGGGGGCTTCCCAGATACACAAATCAATTTCCTATGACAATTGTTGTTGTCTCTAGTTGTGGTAACCAATAAAGAGACCGAGCAAGTCCTATCTGATAAAGGGACGGATAGCAAGAGAGAATAATTGTGGGAGAGCAAGTTGGTGACTAGTACACCAACAGGAGGGATGACTCCTTCCTATCTATTCTACTAGAATGACATGAGTTCTAAGTGGTCCGTGTGAACTACCATAGAGGCATGGATACCTTTCTTGCTAGGAGGGAATCATCAGCCTTCCATCTATAGTGGAGATCAGGAGCTGCTGCAGATGCCATCCCAGTGCAACCGGGAGAGCTGCACTACTACAAAAAGGAATAGTTGCCGGACTTGCTCCAAGACCAGGTATAAACTCATTAAACCATCCTTTCCATTACATAGTTGTTGAGGCAATATTTATGTTCTAGGGTATATGGATATTTTCACTGCCTACTTTGTGCCCATATTTTCCTACAATGTTATCAGAGCCACATCAATTTACTATATTTTGAGATAATCGATATGATCAGATTTTTGGTTTCATTGTTTATTTATTTCATACGATGTGAATACTTCAAATTTTTGATATGTATATCCGATCAAAGACCACAAATAATCCTAAACATATATATATACATATATATATATATATATATAGACATATATATAATGAAGTTTAGGATATATATATATATATATATATATATATATATATATATATATATATGAAATTTACATGCATCACCCTAATAGTGAGTTTTTATGGTGGATGGTGTAGCATGGTTATGGACAATAAGTTAGATATATGTGTATGGTTGGATGGTTTCTTTTGTACATGTTTTATCTTGGTTTGCATACCGAGCCTCTACCTTCTTCTTACCAATGTGAAAGTATTTTTCTTTCCTACCTTTGCTCCTCTCCAATGTAACTCAAGGTTTCTCATTACCAAGTAATAAGTTTAATAGCAATAGGATAGTTTCTTTTCTTTCAATGACGAAGATGATGATCAGCATCAGGCGAGCCAACCATTTCATGTAATGAACCAACCAGATGGAGGACTAAAGAGGGTAGATCCCTGAAGGAATGAACCGACCACCTGGTGGGTCCAACTAATCATTTGGAGGTGTACATACATTGATTGAATAGGAGGCCAGACAAACTCTTTAGATGACCAACCGACCAGCCAAGAGGCAAGCCAACCGGTTTAAGGGTTGAACCGATCAACCCATATTGGCAAGCAAAGATCTATTGGATCTAGGGATTTAGAGGGGGTGAATAGAGCTTCAAAATTCTCACAAGATAAGTTAGACATTCAAATTATATCCATCAAAACTAATAGCTTAAGAAAAATCAAAAGTCCTAACTAAGCAAGCATAGCCAGGATGAGACAAATTGAAACATGCACTAGGACAAGGTGGTTTAGAGTGGTTCCAATCTCCAAACTAGGAGATAATCAGTCCACTACCTATATAGGTCAACCTCTAGGACTTTGCAATCTATGTATACTTATATTCATTCATAAGAGATACAAGGAGACCACCATACATCCAAGGACTTACCTACTCAAGACAAGAGTCTTCCACCTACACAAGGACTTACCCACTTGATCAAGATGTCTTCAACCTTCAACAAGGACTTACCGACATTTGCATCAAGTCTTTGACCTTGAAGTATTTACCCACTCTCCTTGAATCTTATACTTTCCCTTCTCCTTCACCTCTTCTTCAACCTTGAAGAAGACCAACAACGTCTTCACCTTCACTCAGAGATCTTGCTTCAACCTTTGCTTTTGAGAAAGGGGGTAGGGAAGATGGAAGGAATGATAGATTTATAGGTACATGAAGGTAGCTCTCTTACAACTTGCCTAACTCACTCATAATCATGATATGATTTGTAAATGAGAGAGAGAAAGGGGATCAAGGAGTTGCAACACACTTAACTATAGAAAGGACTTAGAATAGCATGAATGAGCAAACATGGAATGAACTCCAAGGGGTCACATTTATAGCTGGGGGTGTTCCCTTGATTGTGGGATCACTTAGGGATGAAATATAGCTGTTTTCCAAGATACAACAGATCTATTTTCACTCACAACAACTCTCTGACGATTATAATAACTTTTTTTGCATTTTCCATACAATAAATTCAGTTGAGTTTCAATAAAGGTAACTCCACCGATCCACCAAGTGACAAAGCCAATTTTCAAACTATCGATCGAGTTTGTTATGAGAAACTCGACCGGAGAGTCAAAATTAGTTTTTCTTAGTTGATCGATTGGTCAAATTCTGTGAGTGTGCAACTCGACCGATTGGTCATCTTTAGAAAATCCATCACTGGGTCGGTCGAGTTTCCAACTCGACCAATAAACATCCTATGAAAAATTTTCTAATTTGACTTTTGAGTGACAAAACATTGGAATTAAGTGTCCCTGATTTTTTCTCATCTTAGTTACAAGTCATATGATCAATACAAGTCATTGCAAAATTAATCTAAGATCATTTGGTGTGATTTCCCAAAACACACAATTGCATTGCTTTTGACTTGAACTTGAACAAGATAGCGCTTGTGTAATTTGATCCTTTTCATGTACCTAAAGCCTGAAATCAATCTTAAACAAAAAATTAGATACATAGGAATAGAATGGTTAAGTCATTATTTAAATATGGGCAATATATAACTCTCAAGTCAACATTATCCCCCTTTTTGACAATGACACACCATTCCTCAATCATATTGAAAAGGATATGTAAAGTTATAACTTTGCCTTATGAATTGAAGGGGGATTCATGATTTTAAAAATGTGAATTTCTCCCTCTAAATCTATGCTTACTCTTACTTGCATAGTTAGTCTATCTACACAAAACAATATAACATGTATACTATATGGTCCTTTAGCAAGTCACTTGATAAACCAAATAATGAACCAAAAAAGGGTCACATAGACAATAAAAGCAATATCATTGAGCTTCAATACATTGAACTTCTCTCCCCCTTTTAACATTATCAAATAAGAAGGGGGGGGGGTAGAAGAGCACAGAAACATGTCTTCTCCAAGCACAACCAAACATACATCCACAACATAAAACATGCAATCTCAAACCATACACCAAATAGATTTGAGAGAGAAACAAGCAATCTAAGTCATAATTAAAATATGGCAAACATGGAACCAACTCATGTGATATAGTACATAAAAGAGTAAGTGTACATATGATTAAGATTACAACCCAAAGAGCATGTCCTCAGAAACAACTACAAGCCAAAATGGTGAAAACATGATGATAAATAGTACAACATAGAAAATGTGCCCAGATGTTTTTAGTACAAAATAGTCTAGAAAGATACATATGATCAACATACAAACTAAAACATCTAAACATCTACGTCATCTATGCCCACATCATCAACATCATCATCATCATCATCATCAGCAAAGACTTCTGGCTCATAATCGTCATCTCTGTCTGAAGGTGCAACAGAGACATCAACATCACCTTCATCACCAAAACCACCAGCAGAGCCACCAGGACCATCATCACTGTCATCCTCAGAAGCCTCCTCCTCATAAACAACAACTTCTCATAATCCTGATCTGGCATCTCCTCATCGGTAGAGGAACCAAAACCATGATCGGGCCACCTAAAATTCTGCTCAGCCCAAGACATACCAAGGTCATGTAGTTTTTCATCTTGTGGAAAGGTAGGAGCAGAGGTGCCAAGTCCTGCAAGAAGGGTAGCTATAGGACCAATAGGGAGTGGTAGCGCATCAGGGGTAGATCCACCTGTTGAAGATGGTGTAGAAATGGAAGAAGCAGGTGGATGGGTAGGATAAAAGTGATCATATGCATAGGATGCATAGTCACCTCCTAGGTAGGGCTGGTAGGCAGGATAAGGGTGTGCACATGAAAGGTTCATGGTAGACATGATGGAACATAGATACTGATGCATATGCTTCTAAACCCGAAGGTTGTATGTCTGTTGATGCATCATATAACCCATGAGGGTTCCATTTGATACATGGAAAGAGGTGTGGGTAGGTTAGGAAGGCTGAGGTGGTGGAGGTGCACAGGTGGAGGTAGAGGCTTCAGGTGTGGTAGAGGAAGGTATAGGCATAGACTACTGAAGCGTGACCTCACTGATGAAAACTCCTTTGCAGGTAGGTTTGTAATGAAGGTCATGGAAAAGAGATTTTCCTATGGCAATCTGAAAAAGACTACAAATCAGGGTTGGGTAGGGTGGGTGCCACAATTATTCTTACCAGAGTCAAAATAGGTCATGTGGTGAAGGACATATTTGGCCCATTTGACTCTTATGTTCTTCAAAATACAAAACATAATCACCGCAATGTTTTCTGCAATTTCAGTCTAGTTTTTCTTGGGATGAATTTTGTAGTTAACAAATACGACGGGTATGTTGTTCTTGAGGTCTAAGGTTGAGGAGGGAAGGGTACACTTCTTCCTATAGGGAAACTGAGGCTTCTTTAAGAATTTATGAATATTAGGAAGAGTGAGATCATATTGCTTGTAGAAGGCCTTAGAGTCAACTAGTTCAAAGTACTCAAGGTAATCCTTCCTCCAACTATCAATCACCTTAGTACCCGAGAAAAAGATGTTCAGGGTATCCTCAGAGACTTGGAATTTTTCTCGGATATCATGGAAGTAAGGAATACTTGAGCATTAGGTGGCGTATGAGAGTGTCATAATTCCATTGCAAATTTGCACATAATTCATGAACGACTTTGGTGCTTGTGATGGAATTGTGGAAGAACACACGTTCAACACTCAAGGAGGAGAGGTGATGGTCATACAACAACTCAGCTACTTGATTGATAATCCTTTGTCAACGTGGAGTTGGCTCAAAAAGGGCATGAAAAGGAAAGGGGTTCCTAGGAAGGAGCTTCTTATACCTATTTAGAGCATCATTGGAGACAAAGAAGGTATTGCCAATGGGTATAATGAATGAGTTGGAGGAGGAGGATGGTGCTTCAGATGGGGTGGCTCTCTTTTCTCCTATTTGACACCATGGAGACAAAATGAGAAGGATTGAGAGAAAAAAAATGATGGAAACACCACAACAAACCATCCACACACCTAGGGTAGATGGGAAAGAGGTCAAGGAAGGTTAATCAAGGTCAAACTAGGGCTAGGGAGAGGAAGGTCAAGACTAGGGTTGAGAGCCAAAGGGAGCCGGAGGTTGGATTAGTCAATTTTTCTCTAGTCGAGAGGGAGAAAAGTTGGCCGAACCTAACTTAAGTTTGCTCCAGACCGACCATCGATTGAGTTATGTGACTTAGGAACTTGACTAAATTTCTTATTAAAAAAAATCGCTCGACCATTGATTGGTCGAGTTGGCAACTCGCCCAATGGTCCACCTGAACCAACTTTAGAAATTTTAATTTCTAACCATTAGAGTGGTAATTAAATTTATTTTTCAAGTCCATTTTGTATTTTAAACATACTTAGGAACATATCACTCATCATTTGGTACTATTTTGTGATAAATCAAGCATTTGCAAAAAATACCCCCAAAAAAGCAAAAATCAGACGAAAAGAACATGAAAAACTGATTTTAGCATATAAGCAAGCAAGGGTGATTAAAACATAAGCAAAGCATATAGGATAGATGACAACTAGCTAGAAGACAAATTAGATTAATTCAAAGAAGTTATGAGTAGTTTAGATCTAATAAAGTTAAATTGCTCTCTAACTAGAGGTTTAGTGAAAATGTCTTCCAACTGATTTTCTGTGTCCACATGCGTGATATAGATATCCTTTTTGGAAATGTGATCACAAATAAAATGATGGCAAACCTCTATATGCTTAGCTCTACTATGAAATATAGGATTGTAAGACAAATGAATTGCACTAGTATTATCACAATAGATAGGAGAAGCATCAAAATGAATGTTAAAGTCTTGGATCATTTGCTTCATCCATAGGACTTGGGTACAACAACTCTCGGGTACAATATATTCAGCCTCGGTAGTTGATAATGCCACTATGCTCTATTTCTTAGAGAACCAAGACACCAAGCATGGTCCTAGGAGAAAGCAAGTGCCACTTGTGCACTTTCTATCAATCAAGCATCCTACATAATCTACATCACTATAGGCTGTAAGAGTGAAGTCCCTTGACTTGGGATACCATAGTCCAAAATTTGGAGTTTTGGCTAATTACCTTAAAATCCTCTTAATAGCTATAAGATGTGATTTATTGGGATTTGATTGAAAGTGACCACACAAGCCAACACTAAACATTATATTAGGTCAAGAGGCAGTTAAGTAAAGTAAACTTCCAATCATACCTCTATAGAGCTTCTCATCTACCTTCTCACCTTCTTCAATTTTATCAAGTTTGGCAGTGTTTGACATGGGCTTAGTGTTCTCCATCCCAAAGTGCTTAAGTAGCTCACTCATGTACTTGCCTTGGTTGATGAAGTTCCCATCTTTAGTTTACTTGATTTGAAAGCTGAGGAAGAATGTAAGCTCACCCATCATGCTCGTCTCAAACTCACTCTGCATAAGATCACTAAAATCTTTACAAAGATCAAGATTAGTTCTGCCAAAAATGATATCATCAACATATATTTGAATGATAAGAAAATTGTTAGAAGTGTGTTTTAGAAACAAGGTAGAATCTACTTTGACCCATGATATACCCATGATCTAACAAAAAGTTCTTTAATTATCATACCAAGCTCGAGGCGCTTGTTTGAGTCCATAGAGAGCTTTTTGCAATAGATAAACATGGTTAAGCTATCATGTTCAAAGCCCGGGGGTTGTGCAACATACACTTACTCCTCAATTATACCATACAAAAATACACTTTTAACATCCATTTTATAAAGAAGAGAGATTTTATAACTAGCAAAAGCTAGCAACTTATGAATGGACTCAAGTCTAGCTACAAGTGCATATGTTTCATCAAAATATATATCTTCCTTCTAATTGTAGCCTTGAGCCAGTAACCTTGCTTTGTTCCTTACCACTTTGTCACTTTCATCTAGCTTGTTGCGGTAGACCCACTTGGTGCAATGATCTTTCGATCACTTGGTAATGGCACTAGGGTCCATACTTTGTTCTTTTCAAATTTCTCTAACTCTTCTTTCATGGCTAGGATCCATTCATAATCCTCAAGATCTTCTTTGACGTTCTTTGGCTTGAGTTGTGAGATGAAGGTGCTATTGGCTTGTTCTTTGTTGAAAGTAGCCTACATTTTCACTCTTTCAAAGGGGTCACCTAAGACCAGCTCTTTTGGATGATTCTTTGCAAAGTGGGGGGTTGGATCCTTTTTCTCTTCATCTTTCTCTTCTTCTTGAATGACCACCTCTTTTCCCTTTTTGGGTGATGTTGAATTCTTTTAGAATAGGAATTACCTCACCTACAACATCATCATTTGAAACAATATATTTGGAAATAGAGGGGTTAGTATCAAAAAACTTAACATTAATGGATTCTTCTACTTTAGCAAGATCAATAATGAAATACTTCATAAGCCTTGCTAGTAGTGCTATAGCCAAGAAATAAAGCCTTGTAAGATTTCAGCTCAAACTTGTCGAGAGAATTTTTCATATTAAAAAAAATAAGGACATCTGAAATCATGGAAATACTCGATAGGGTTCCTACCACGCCATAGCTCATAGGGGGTTTTCTTTAAAGAAGGATGTGTAAAACTCGATTTTGCATAAAATGTGAGGTACTAACGGCTTCATCCCAAAACTTCTTTGGAGTGTAATACTCTAAAAGCATGGTCCTAGCCATCTCCTATAGTGATATATTCTTCCTCTCTACAACCCTATTTTGTTCAGGTGTTCGAGGTGAAGAAAAGTTATGTGCATATCTAGATTCTTCACAAAAGCGTTCAAAACGATCATTTTCAAATTCTCCCCCAAGATCATTACGGATGGAAACAATATGACAAGAATCTTTGTTCTCAACTTGTTTACAAAAACTAGAGAAAACATCAATCATATCACTCTTGGAAATGAGAAAGAAAGTCCAAGTATATCTACAAAAATCATTGACAATAACAATGCAACCACAAAGCGACTGAGTTCTCATTGGTCCAAATAGATCAATGTGAAGAAGTTCAAGAGATCTCTTAGTACTAAGGACTCCTTTGTATTTGAAGGAGGACTTGGATTTCTATCCTTGGGTATAAGATTGACATTCCTCATCCTTTTCAAAATCCAATTTAGGAAGTCCCTTGACCAATTCCTTTTTGCTCAACTTCTTAGATTGATGCATATTTACATGACCAAGCTGATGATGCCAAAGAGGAATATCTACTAGGCATCTACCAACAACAAGCTTAATGGAGTCAAGAACAATTACATAAAGATTACCACTTCTAGTTCCCTTATATATGACTTGATAGGTGAGGGAATCTAGAATCAAGCATTCAAAAGAAGTAGCACAAGGTAACCATTATCACATAATTGACTTACACTTATTAAATTGTGATGTAGGCCTTCCACAAAGAGAACATTCTTGATACCAATGATTCACCTACATCACCCTCACCTTTAACCTTACCTTTCTTGTTGTCCCCAAAGGTAACTTAACCTCCTTTCTTCTTAGTGAAGTTATTGAAATGGCTTATATCACCTATCATGTGCTTAGTGCAGCCACTATCAAAAATCCATCTATTTTTTTCCTACAAGAAAGGAGAGTGTCAGTTCCCAACTCAAACTTTGGGATTCAGAGTTAGCTTGGGGACCCATTTCATCATTTGGTTGGTCCCCTTAGGCTTGTAAGGACAATAAGTAGAGTAATGATCATCACATTTGCAATTAGAACAAATCATAGGGTTCTTAGTGCCATAAGACTCTCCAATGAAAAAGAAAGTTTCCTTACTCTTTTTCTTACCTTTGGCTTTGTTCTTGCCATTAGATGCTCCTCCTACAATCCCAAACCACTAGTACCACTTTGTTTGGTAGAATGGTCAAGGATTTTATTTAGGGAGTTTTTCCCTTTGAGGAATTTTTACAGTGAGGCTCTAAGTCTATGATTGTCATCATTAAGAGATATAACAGTAGAAGACAAACTAGCAAGATTATCTTTAGCATGAATAAGGTCGACCTATGAACAGAGGGCTTTAGTCAAATAAGAATATTTCTTAAGAGAAATAGAAGCAACATCATTACTTGGAAAAATAGGTCTAGAAGATAAACTTGACCAAGCAACCTAGCATTTTCGGATTAGGCTCTTGAATTTCCTTAAGATAAGAATCTCTCTCATCCCTACGAGCATCAATAATGAGCTTAAATTCAGCATTTTTAGTTTTAAGAGTTTCAAGCTCATTTAGGAACTTTTGGTTATGTTCCTTATGAGTTTCAATGTTATTAAGGTAAACACCATTATCTACCTCAACTCCATTGTATTGGATCTCAAGATTGAGAAATTGTCCTTGCAAGTTATCACTTCTCTCAAGAAGAGTTTTCTCATTTTTCTCAAGAATTTTAAGTTTAGCATACAAAACATCAATAATATTTCCTAAAATTTTTCTTTTAGATTTACATTTAGCAAAAGAAGTAGAGATAGAAAGAATCATATCAATAAGAGATTCCTTAGATAACTCATGCATTCTTACCTCACTTACCTCACTAATTTCTTCACTTGTGGATGACATGAGTGCAAGGTGGCACTCTCCATCTTCTTCAGAGCCAAAGCCACTTGAGGATGATTCTCTCCAAGCCGCATGAGCTACATTCTTGTATCTTTTATCCTTATTTTCCTTCTTCTTGTACTTGCTATCCTTCTTGTACTCTTCGTCCTTCTTGGAGCTGCCCCTGTGGTGTGACTTTCTTGATTTAGGAGATTCACTCTTGTAGTGTCCCTTTTGTCCACACTTGTAGCATCTAGGAGTAGAGGAGGATGATTTCTTTCCCTTGAAGTGCTTGCACTTGGTGTAGTTGGCTTCATGCTCACTAGGGCCATCATCTTCACTCAAGGAGGAGGGAGATGTCTGGAAAGAAAGTTTTTGTTGAAGGATGACAAACTCCACTTGAGCTTTGAAGGCACTATCTTTGATCTTCTTAGATTCCTTCTCTTCTTTCTTGGCTTCTTCTTCTTTCTTGTCATGTCTTGGCCCATGAGCTTGTAAGTTTTTAATGAGCTCTTTGGCTGGAATGTCACCAAGGCTTCTCACTTCTTCAATGGAGGTCACCTTTGACTCCCATCTCTTTAGTAGAGTCCTTAAGATCTTGAGGTTGATTACACCTCTATCCAAAGTGTTGCCTAAAGTAGCTAGGCCATTGATGATGACATTGATCCTAGAGTACATCTCTACAATCCCTTCTTTCTTGCTCATCTTGAAGTTTTCTAGAAGGCTGTTCGACATGTAGATATTAGCCTCCTTGACTTGCTTTGTGACCTCATAGGTAATGCACAACTTATCCCAAATCTCATAGGCGGTATCCCATGAGGAGATGCGGTTGAACTCTGGTGGGGTAAGGGCTGCATAGAGGATGCTTATGGATTTGGCATTGAGTTGGGCTTCTTTTAGTGTAGCTTCATTCCATGTTGAAACAACTGCAGTTGGCTCCTTGTATGATGTGACCATCACCTTTCACATATCAAAGTTCATGCCTTGAATGTAGAATTGCACATGTCTCTTCCAATAGAGGAGGTTGGTGCTATCAAAGACCAGAGGACGCATGGATAAGCCTTACTCTAGGTTGAGTGAACCAAGTAGGTTGTCACCCATCTTTATGTTTCATTGGAGATTGTTGTAGAAGATCCTTAGCTCTAATACCACTTGTTGGATATAGGGCTATAGAGGGGGGGTGTTAATAGAGCTTCGAAATTCTCACAAGATAAGTTATACCATCAAATTATATCAATCAAAACTAATAGATTAAGAGCAATTTGAAGTCCTAACTAAGCAAGCATAGCAAGGATGAGAGAAATTGAAACATGCACTTGGACAAGGTGGTTTAGAGTGGCTCCAATCTTCAAACTAGGAGATAGTCAATCCATTACCTAGAGAGGTCAAAATCTAGGAATTTGCAATCTGTGTATACTTATATTCATTCAAAAGAGATACAAGGAGACCACCGTACATCCATGGACTTACCTACTCAAGACAAGAGTCTTCCACCTACACAAGGACTTACCCACTTGATCAAGATGCCTTCAGCCTTCAACAAGGACTTACCCACACTTGCATCAAGTCTTTATCCTTGAAGGATTTACCCACTCTTCTTGAATCTTGGCCTTTCCAGTCTCCTTCACCTAGAGAAGATATTCACATCTTCTTCAACCTTGAAGAAGACCATCAACAGATTCACCTTCACTTGAAGATCTTGCTTCAACCTTTGCTCTTTGAGAAAGGGGGTAGGGAAGACGGAAGGAATGAGAGCTTTGCAAGAACATGAAGGTATCCCTCTTACAACTTGTCTAACTCACTCATAATTATGAAATGTTTTTGTAAATGAGAGAGAGAAAGGGGCTCAAGTAGTTGCAACACACTCAACTATAACATGGACTTAGAATAGCATGAATGATCAAACTTAGAATGGACTCCAAGGGGTCCTATTTATAGATGGGGTGTTCCCTTGAGTGTGGGATCACTTAGGGATGAAATATAGACATTTTCCAAGTTACAATAAATCTATTTTTTCTCACAACAACTCTTCAACGATCACTTTTTCTATGTTTTTCATAGAGTCCATTCGGTCGAGTTTCAATAAAGGCAACTCGACCAATCCACTAAGTGAAAAAGCCAATTTCCAAACTATCGGTCGAGTTTGTTTTGGGAAACTCGACCAATGAGTCAAAATCAGTTTTGCTTAGTTGATTGATCGGTAAAATTCTATGAGTGTGAAACTCATCCGATTGGTCATCTTCAGAAAATCCATCACAGGATCGATCGAGTTTGCAACTCAATCGATAAACAACCCGTGAAAGATTTTCTATTTTTGACTTTTGAGTGACCACACATTAGAATTAAGTGTCCCTAATTTTTTCTCATCCTAGTTACAAGTCATATCATCAATACAAGAGATTACAAAATTAATCTAAGGTCATTTGGAGTGATTTTCCAAAATGCACACTTGCATTACTTTTAACTTGAACTTGAATAAGCTAGGGCTTATGTAATTTGATCCTTTTCATGTACCTAAAGCCTGAAATAAATCTTTGGCAAACATATTAGATACATAGGAATGGAATGGTTAAGTCATTATCAAAATATGAGCAATGTATAACTCTCAAGTCAACAAGATATACACCAACAATAGGTTCATGCATGTGATATTGACCTAGGTGGTAGTGATTCCTTGTGGCTCTTAGCAATTATAGTAGTATGACCATAACCATCACTAATGTTTTATAGTGCATGTTTACGCTGTGGGATATAGAATGTATATTATACGTACTATATGTGGTGATTTGATAAAGTATATGTATATAAAAATATATACTCCCTCTATTAAACATTAAGTCTTAGATGCTTTCCATAAGCAACACACATGAAAATCTTGATTGACCATGCGTAGGTTATTCCCAAGTGTGGTGCACCATCCATCTCGTGGAAGTGTGAATGTAGATATGAGGGTTTTGCCCTAGTAGAGTACATAGATATCGTGTTGACTTTGGGGTCGGGCTTAACTGGTGTACTTAATGGGAATAAACATTAGATACATGAAGATAACTATGGCAAGGAGTTGCGCATATCATCTATCCAAGAATTGCATATGATGCAATTGGAAAAGGTTGCCTATCTTGATAATTGACTATGGACACTGGCGTTGGAATTATTTTGGATCTTGGCACACTAGAAGTTTGTACATTTCAATGCTATGATATGTGAGGGCTATCAATTTGAAAAAAATAGTGGGAGTGATGATTAATTAAATATCTAATTGAAAATTATCAAATTTACAAATCAAATCAAATAAATAACGAGTTCTTGATAAAATTGCAAATTCTTTTATAGAATCAAATGACAACACATAACAACACCTTTTCTATTTGATTAGTCCTTATAAAGGACAAGTTAAATGGGAACAACGTTCACAACTGGTTCACGTTGCTGAGAATTGTAATCACATAAGAGTGCAAGCTATATGTCCTGGAGACACTAGAGCTAGAGCGACCTCTTCCTACCGTACATAAGACTGACATGGATGCCTACAAGAAGCATATTGAAGATGTTGTTGATGTCAAGTGTTCGATGCTATGCTCCATGAACTATGAGTTTCAAAGACAACATGAGAACATGGATGTTATTGAGATGGTCACATATCTCAATAACATGTTGTAAGATTAGGCAAGACATGACAGATATTATGTCTCCAAGGCACTATTCAAATGTAACATGAAAGAAGGAGATCCAGTAGGTCCTCATGTACTCAAGCTCATTGGGTATGTGGAGAACCTGTCTAGACTGGAATTCCCTTTGGGTCAAGAGTTGGCCACTGATGTGTTTCTACAGTCACTGCCAGAATCCTACAATCAGTTTGTCATGAACTACAACATAAATGACTTTGACAAACCATTGATAGAATTATTAGGGATGTTGATAACAGCTGAAGCAAAAATGAAGAAAGACAAGCCCAAGTCTATGATGATGATTATCAAGACAATGGGAAAGTACAAAGGCAACAAAAAAGCTAATAAGTGTTCCAAAAGCATGTGTCTTCATCTCTCAAGGAAAAAGGAAGAGTAAAGAAGCGAGGCAAGTGTCACCATTGTCACCAAGATGGACACTGGAAAAAGAATTGCCCTCTCTTCCTGGAGGAACTAAAGAAGAAGAAGGAAGAGGCAGAAGCCTCTACTTTAGGTATAAACATTATAAGATAAATTTGAAGACTTCTTCATCTTTGTATGTGATACTGGATGTAGATTTGACATACGTTGATGTGCATGATCTGATAAGAAGTAATGCCTTCATGAAAGGACAAGGATGAACTATGATGAGAAAGAGTTTCTACAACTTCAGTCTACACTTAGAATTTATATTAACCCATTGGGCATGTATAGAGTTATTTGAAGTGACATTTCATTATGCCAATAAATAAAAACATTTTACATTATGCATCTTGTATGTACAAGGATGATTATATATAAAGAGTTGTTAGTGCTTCCATTTTAGAGATGTGATATTGTACGTAAATGCCCCAAATATGTTATGATATTTATTTGATCGGAATAAAATATGATGATCATAATGTAAAGATAAAATAATTATAATTTATAACTCAAACAATTAACAATCGATGGCATTATCATCTAGTGTACACATATGAGAAATGCATTTCTAGAATTCATTTTGATGTTTATCTAGACTCCTTATAGTTGATGAACTGATAAGAGACATGCAAGTTTCATATCTGAGTAACATGACAAAGTCACCTCTCACTAGGTGTAGTGGGAGAACAAATATTCTACAAGGACATGTACATAATGATGTACAAAGGCCTTTGGAATTAATGCTACAAGATAGTTGTTTGTACATCATTATATTTACTGATAATATGGTGATATGTACCGAGTAAAATACAAATCTCTTGAAGTGTTCAAGAAGATTAAATGTTTGAAGTACACAACTTCCTTAAAGGTATTAAGATACTTTGATATGATCAAAAGTTGAAATACTTTACAGGAATAGTTTGAGGCCATTCTGGAATGAATGTGATAGCAAATCGTGATAGACTCCACCTGAGCATGATGTTGTGTCAGAAGGAATCACTTCATGATGAGTCATGACATGATTATCATTTAATATAATCTTCTAATATTCTTAAAGGAATATGCTTAGCACTAAAACAATGTACCGTCCATAAATGGATTTTATGGACAACATATGAGATAGGTTATGGGAATGTCCCAAAATGTCCTAAAGTTTGAAACTTGTACAAAAAATGTTTCTTAAAAGGTTTCAATCACATAAATGTTACTTTATTGAACTTTACTCATCTAAAACCAACATCAAAATGTTTGTTGACTGGATAACTAAGTTCCATAGGAATCAATGGGAGTAAAGTACAATTCAAAAAGTTCAAATTCAACAAAGAAAACTTTTTCAACCATAGGAGGCATACTGAGAATAAAGAGACAACAAATGGTTGTGGAATCTCAATTTCTTTATGTAACACACAAAACTCATAGTTTTGGTAAAACATGTCTGAGATCAAAAGATTGTGAATCCTATAACTCATATAAGTTATGAATTGGTCATAAGATGATGAGCCAACAATTAATAAGAACTATTGAGGGACCATAGTGTGAGAAATGGCTTGAGGCCATCATATTTAAAATAGAATACATGAATAGTAATAAGGTATGACCTTGGTAGAACCACCTAGAGGGGTAAAACCCAAAAGTTGCAGTTGGGTTTTCATAAGGAATACCAAATGGATGACTTAAAGGATAAATTGGTTGAAAGGTTTTTCAAATCAGTTCAAAGTGTTGAACATGATGAAATCCCCTTACAGATGAATGTTCTTGTTATTGCATGTTGTTGAGACTATATGATTTGTCATATTAAATTTAAAACCACATTCCTTAATTGGAATAAATAAGAGGATGTGTATGTGACACATCCTAAAGGTTTTATGACTCCATTAATGCAAATAAAGTCTATAAGATAGAATGTTTAATCTAAAGATTGAAAAAAACATCTCAGAGTTAGAATCATTGATTTGACAAGACAATCAAAGTGTTTGACTTGAGTCAAGATAAAATAGGAAATATGTAGTTAAAAAAATTAGTGGGAGCATATATATATATATATATATATATATATATATATATATATATATATATATATATATATATATATATATATATATATATATATATATATATATATATATATATATATGTGTGTGTGTGTGTGTGTGTGTGTGTGTGTTTGTGTGTATATGAACATTCCACATATTGATGAGGAATGTCATCTCAATACTAAGTATTGAAACTCTGGCATGGAAATCACCTTCAACATGAAGGATTAGGTGAAACATCCTATGTGATAGGAGTTAACATATATAGAGATAATTCTAAAAAGTTTCTTAACCTAAATATGAGCAGATATATTGAAAAAATGTTGAAAGGGTTCAACATGCAATATTCAGTAAGAGAGAATCTATCCATAAAGATGGGATCAATTTCTCAAGAATCCAATGTTCCAATTCTTGTGAAGAATGGAAAAGTTGCCATGTGCATTTGCGTTTGCATCTACAATATAGTGTACTCATCCCATTATCATGTAAGTGTTGGGCATGACAAGAAGATATTAGTCATAACCAATGAAAGGTCATTAGAATGCCATAGGCAACATATGTTAGTATTTGAGAAGCACTAAAGGATTTGTTGTTGCAATATGGTAATAAGGAAGAGTTGGATGTAAGGGTTAAATCGATGCATGCTTCCAAAATGACAAAGAATGGTCACAATATAAAAGTGTGTGTTTAATCTTAGAGAAGAGTTATTAGTTGGAAAGAGTTCTAAACTAACAAACTCTAAATTCTAAAATTCTACAATACAAGGTTGAGTCTTCTTGTTTTGATAACACATGAATGGATATTATATGGATCTAGAATTCATATGGGTGAACTTATGATATGTTCCAACAATTGATGGCATAATAGAAATACTATGCCAAACAATATGGAGATTCTAGTTAGGCAACGAATGTCAGATAGCATGTTATGGAAACTCCATATGAGATATAGCGCAATAAAGAGATGTGAAGCATGCAATATATCGACTATAGTAAAGTGTTATTAACCCACTGGATTAGCACTTGTGCAATAGAAACAAGATGGACATGTTTAGATCACTAAGAATAAGATTTGTGGGTGATTGACTCTAAGTGCAAGTGGGAGTCTGTTGGTATGTATGCCCAAAGAGCCAATCATATGATGCATGTGATGGCATATCATATAAAAGATTTGATTAATAATAAAGAGAAGCTTCCAATTCATTCTATTTCACTCAGTTATGAGATAAAGAGAAAGCATAATGAATGTCTAAATAATGTCAATTACTCAATGATGTATATCTTTAAGTACATGACTTGAATAATGAGATGATGTTAACAATATGTACATTCTTATATGTTCCCCTGGTCATATGTTATTGTGGAAGGCATATAGATAACAACAACACTAAAGATTAGAGTGTGTGTTGGTTGATGACAGAATCTCATCAGTCATGATATATCTTATCAAACCAAGAATATAGATTCTTGTTAGGGAACAATGTATCAGACAAACCCACCTTGAGATTGAAACATGGAAACCATAATTGGTGGTCATAATCATATCTCATAGTGAAGGTGGTTATTGTGGTTCTTAGACCTAAAGTCACTACACTCATCACTTTTCATTCAGTGTGCTTTGAAATCATCCACTGTGATCCCAAATAAGGGTTGCCATAAAGGTGATGATCAGATGTGTTGTGACACATGGGGATGATTGTGAGTGATGTAGATGGGATTTTTACCACCTACTAGAGTATGATATCTAGGCCACTTGATAAGAAAGACTGAGAAAAACATGTGCATGCACATGTGAGTCAATATATGGCATTGATGTCACATATATCTCAAACAACCTGCTCTGGATCAAGGAACATGGATTAAACATTGAGAGGATGAAGATTATATGCCTCTAGTTCATTTTGGATATCGGAAACAAAAGAATTAGAAAATCACTATAAAACCTAACACAGATTGTAGGTTGAATTTGTTCTCCAATTTTCGTAATTCTTTGGGTAGTAATGATGTGTGATTCTGCACCACTCTTTGGTTATGATGTCATAAATTAGTTATGGACATTCACTACCAACATAACATGGAAACTATGGGGTCACACACATAGGATAAACCTAGCAGAGGATTTTAAATTATGAAATATAATTAAACTGATTACTAAAGTGTTTAGGCATTCAATTTAAACTACATTGGTTGAAAATTGACTAACTAGACACTTGAACTGACAGATTCAAGTGTTAAACTGATCATTTCAGTGTGTCAGTTAAATAGAACCAAGTTTGGCAATTCAAGATAGTGAACTGACCAATTCAGGAAGTGAACCGATCGACTTAGGTCCATGAACTAGTCGGCTCAGGCTGTCAATCGAGCGGTTGGTGGATCAATTTGATTGATTTAAGGTTTTTCGTTGATGCCATGTCATGCATTAATTTGGATATTAATTTCCAATACAATTGCAACTAGGAAACATGATGGAATGACTGGTTCACTGTGTGAACCGATCATCTCACACGCCAACCAATTGATTCACTTATGAACCAATCATTTCTCCTATTTTAGGTTGCAAAAATTCATGAGATTCTGGTCCCTTCCACTCCCACATAGATTGGAAACCCTGACCTTGACCCTCCCATAAATACAGTGGTACTGGGGGCTTCCCAGAGACACAACTCAATTGCCAATGTCAATTGTTGTCCTCTCTAGTTGTGGTAACCAATAGAGAACGATAAACCTAAACTTAGCTTAACAAAATAAAAAGGATTAAATAGGTATTCTAGTTAAGGAACATATTAAACTACTTAAAGCAATAAATCTAAGTTTATGAAATTCACACAAGATTAAGTTAATTATGAATATGATAATAGGAACATAGTTTGGTCTTCACCAATCAGACCTGCCTCAACCATGCATAACCTTCTCTTCTAATTTATATATATCTAACACATTTTGCAAGAAGGCATAAAGGAAATCTAACTCCTTCCTTCTCTCGAGATTTAGGTAGATTTCTAACTAGGTACCTCTCTCTTGAGATGATAACCAATAAATTGAGTGATAAACATATGACCCATTACATAATACTCCTCACTCTCATGGGTTGTTACTAATCCATACTCTAGATCTTATTGAAGTTGTTCTATGAATGAATTTGGATTAAACATCACAAGAATGTAACTATATACAAGTGACACATTAAAATAGTATAGAAACAAAACTACAAGAATATATGTATTAAAAATAAGAAGGAAAGATTACATGGTTGTGAGGGTCTGATGGCTACTCCCAAACCAATTTATTGAATTCAACCATTCATGGTGGAAGAAGAAATTAAATTACAACTTAAACAAGTCATAGTTATCAAAAGAAAATAATTAAACAACAAGAGAAGGGAGAAGAGGTTGATACATGGGTACATCAAGTCTACAGATCAACCTACCTACCTTTTTGTTGAATCTAAAAGAGAGGTTGATCGCCTTGGAGAGGTCGATTGATATCTAAATTGACCTTAGAGAGTCCAATCACTTCTACTTCTTTCACTGGTAGCACTTGTTCAAGAGTACTATATCAATCTTATGGTGGAAGTGGATGATAACAAGACTAGAGGTTGACTGCTGTCTCTAGGTCAATAATATTCACAAGGTCAATTGATATAGTCTTGATCTTACTACTCTGAAACAACATTTTGGCTTGTCAGAACAAGACATAATCCCTAATAGTTGATGTTTTGGGATCCTATTTATACGTTTTGACCAACCACTTGGTGACATGTGATTGGTCCATGTGGCTCTGACCCTTGGACTTCCTGTAATTGACCTAATAGGTTAATTAATATTTAGTATGATTTATTCTTCATTAACCTCAAGTTAAAGTTCTTAAGGAGGTCAATTTCTTATGTTGATCGAGATCCACTCTTATATTAAAGCTCGATGGGCTGCTGTGGGAACTATTAACCTGGGGGTTAATAAATCTTGGGACTATCAACTTGATGGGTGCATATAAAGCTTGTAGCTCAATTGCTTATGTATTGATATTATGGTGCGTTAAGATCTATCGACCTGGGGGTCATATCTACCTAGTTCTTGATGGAGTATCTCGATACGTTGGCTATCAAGCTCTTTGAGCTTCATTTCCTTGATTGACCTCAGAGGTCAATTGATGGTGATTTCTTTTCTCTACTCAAGACCTTCTTTATGAATGATGATCGACGTTGGAGGTCGACAAGCTTTTTATCGAGATCTGTGGTTTCGAGTATAATTTCTGCATTTTTGAAGACAACTTAGTCAGAATAGAGTATTTGGGACTAATAGTAAAATGAAGGATATTATGATAATTATTTACCTATTTAGATGATTTTTATTATAAAAGAGTTATGAAACATTCACAAAAAGTGATGTTATCAACTCCCCCAAACTTAGCATTTAGCTTGTCCTCAAGCTAACTACATAAAAATTATCATTTAAGGTAAAATGAGCTGGATGATATTATTGATGCCTGATAGAAGTTTTATTTCAGCCTATTATCAAAATCTTCACCGGTTCATATAAAGATCTTACCTCCTAAAACATCATCCTTAAAAAGATCCTTCCTTGTTGGGTTATTAATATTTATTGCTCATATTCTATCTTCAACACACATCTCCTCTTTCCAAAGTAACTTTCACCCTCGTCTTATTGTTCAGTGAGAGGTGGATGAATGGATAGGTTGAAAGGCTTGTGGATATCCCCTTCCTTCTTTTTGGGTCATTCAACTATAGTTTGTTAAATGGGTGAGTGGTCCCTACATTCCAACCTAATTGGTTTAAGTGTAGTGCTTGCACATCTTAAGTACTGATACCCCATATTATTATACTTTTAATGAACACAATTGGAAAAAGGGTGTGTGTATTTTTCTAGTCTTAGAAATTACCAAAACAAACATATATGTATTCATGAGCATAGATATACTCTGTTTCAGTAATTTTTTGACTAAAAGCAAAGCACAACTCTCTGATTTAATTCACACTCTGCTTTTTATTCCTCACTCTTTTTTGGGGGGTTTCTATGATGTGGATGTAGAATAGAAGATGAGGCAACTCTTTCTTTTCCATGAGAGTGTGTCTTTGATTTGAATATTAGTCTATCTTTTACTTTATTTAGAATTTTAGCAAGAATCTTTTGATGATTTCCTAAGATCATGAGCAATTTAGAAGAATAAGTAATATTTTTCTGAGAGAAAGATATAAAAGCAATATCATCATCAATGTAAAAATCTGAATTTTTTTCTAGACTCGTTGATTCACATTGAATTTGTACAAACTAGATTATACAAAAAGGACTAAGTTCGTGGAGAAAACAGTTGATCATCTTCATCACTTCAATTTTATATTAGAAAATTTTCAAAACTATGTTGGGAAATTATGAAAGAAGAGAGAAAACAAAATTAAAAGAAAAAGGAAAAATGAAGATTGTATGATACTATGGATAATTATCTCACTAGATTTACACTCTCCCAAACTTACAACTCACTATGTCCTTAGAGAGGAAAAAGTAAGAAAAAAATGAAACCAGGTGAGATTGTTGACTAATCTTGTCGACAATGATCTTCATTTTCCCATTAAAAATGTAGTTGCATCATTGCATATTTGCCATGTATACAATGGTAATTCTATTCATGACATTCTTGTACTACAACATGAAGAAAATTGATGGAATACATCCAATGAAGAATGTAAAAGCCACAATCATTTGAAAGTCATCTTTGTTGTGGGTTGTGGTGACAAAACTAGGACTTGATCCATTTCTTCATGTTCTAAGATTCATAGTCATTGCCATACTGGAAAATAAGAGGTATGATCCTTGGAAACGACACCACAAGTTGTGTGCTTTTAAACAAGGGTCGAAAGTGTAAAAAATAATTACATAGTCAAAGATATCAAACTTTTAATTTAGATATAACTTCAATAGACATCCACAACTCAATATGAAGTCTATTATAGTAAAGAGGTCAAACATAGGGATAAGGAGAATCAACACAATAAGAACTGAAAACCTTAACTTAGCTTAATCAAATAAAAAAGGATGAAATAGTTATTTTAGTTAAGGAACAAATTAAACTAATTAAAGAAATAAATCTTAGTTTATGAAATTCAAATGGGACTAAGGTAATTATGAATATGATAAAGGGAACTTCAATTGGGTTTCACCAATTAGACCTGTATCAATCATGAAAAATCTTCTCTTCCAATTTTTATATATTCTAGCATATTTGAAAGCTGTCATAAAGGATACCTAACTCCTTCCTTCTCTCAAGATCTGGGTAGATTTCTATCTGAAGGTACCTCTCTCATGATACAATAACCAACATATCAAGGGATAAATGTATGAACTTTGCTATAATAACTCCTCACTCTCGTGGCTTGTTGCTAATCCATATTATAGATCTTATTGAACTTGTTCTCTCAAACTAATTCAGATCAAACATCACAAGAAGGTAGATAATCATACAAGAGGCACATTAAAACAAGATTATAGAAACAAAACTGCATGAATATAAATATTAAGTAGAAGAAGGAAAACGTACATAGTTTAGAGGGTCGTACGGCTACACCAACCCAAGTTATTGAGTAAATCCACTAGTGGTGGAAGAAGGAATTAAACGACAACTTAAAAAGTCATAGTTCTCAAAAGACAGAATGAAATAACAAGTGAAGGGTGAAGAGGTCAAAACACATGTAGATGGAGTCTAAATATTGATTTACCCACCTTTTAATTGAATCTGATAGGGAGGTTGATCACATTAGAGAGTTCAATTAATATCCCAATCAATCTTAAAGAGGTTGATCCATTCTACTTCTTTCACTACTAGCACTTGATCAAGATTACTCTATTGATCTTATGGTGGAAGTGGTTGATGGAAAGACCAAAGGTTGATTGCTCTTGCTAGGTCGATAGGACTTGAAAGCTCCATCGATCTAGTCTTGGTCTTATGGCTCTTCAAATTTTTTTTGGATTGTTTGAAGAAGACAAAGTGACTTGAAACTGATGCTTTGGGGTCCTATTTATAGGAATTGACCAACCTCTTATTGACCTGTGATTGGTCCATGTGGCATTGACCCTTAGACTTTTGATAATAAATTTAGGAGGTTGATTGATCTTCATTTTGATTTATTCTTTATAGAACTCAAGTTATAGTTTTTGAGGAAGTTGATTTCTTCTTCTCATCGAGATACAATCTTAGATATAAGTTCAATGGAATGCTTTGGGAACTATCAACCAGATTCTCGATCAATTTGGAACTGTCAGCTTGATGGGTGCATATAAAGCCCTTAGCTTGATTTCTTATGTGTTGATCTTGTGTTGGGTTGAGCTCTATTGACCCAGGGGTTGATATCTATTTGGTTCTTGGTATGATAGCTTGATAGGTTGTCTATAGAGCTATTTGAGTTTGATTCCTTGATCAAACATGGACGTCAATTGGTGGTGATTTCTCTATTCTTCTCAAGACCTTCTTTATAATGATGTTTGATTGTGGAGGTCAATCTATTGTCTATCAAGATTTATGGCTTTGAGTACAATTCTACATTTTCAAAGGTAACTTAGTTAGAACAGAGTATTTGGTGACTAAGTGTAAATTGAAGGATAGTATGATCATTATTTGCTTATTGAAATGATTTTCTATTATATAAGAGTATTGAAATAATTAAGAAAATGAATACTATCAGTCTCCTAGACCCTTGGCCTCCTTCCTTATTGATTCCACTCTGGCTTGTGTGGATGGATGGTAATGAACCCAAACCTAGTTAGACATACAATGCCAGTTTCATCAGAAGGCTAGATAGCTAAAGGTGGAAACTGATGGAAAAGAGTGGGGGACGATATAGACTGATGGAAAATGGTGTATATTGATAGAAATGGATGCAAACCTATGGGAATGGATGTATCATGATATCCTTAGCCCTCTTAAGACTTGGAACTCTAAGAAAATGGTATGGGAACAAAAAATGTGGAACCCTTGGCCTGGTGGCTAAGGATTTGTATTTATAGTGGTAGGTGGTATATTGGTAAGTGGATACAATCCTGACCCAATTTGGATAAACATGGTCTAATTTCACATGAAAGATGGGTATGTGAAGGAATGAAACTATCCTGATTAGGATGAATCATACCGAATTCCCTACAATCGATCTCTCAGGAGTTTGTCACCGTCAGTCTGTGAAGTTGTCGGTTGATGTCACCAATAGTCACCATCAATAGTAGCCATTGGTTGGAACTATCTATAGGTTCCACCAACTAGTTTCCATTAGTGGCTTGGTTTATGACATGGTTTGGTGAATTGGGGGTCATTTCATGAACTGACCCCAATTTTGTACCATCAGTTGTGAAATGGTAAGTGGACACGAAGGTCAATGATGTAGTCCATTAGTGGGTGCCATTGGTAAACAAAACTGGTCTGTGTTTCATTGGTTAATGTTCCACCTCTAAATGTTCATCAATTGTCACCTATTGAAGGATGTCAATGAAGTTCTGACACGAATCAGGGCCGGTTTCACTGAAATCGGGCCAATTTCATGTCATCAGCTTGACAATATTAGGTCGATGAACTTGGCATCTACTTGTTGTGTATAGGGCGAACCTAACCCAATTTGGCTGAACATGCACCAATTCATCATGCTAGACTGGTCTATCAATTTGAATATTTCATTTTTTCTTGGGAATTAATGGAGGTGTTTGTTTAATTTAGTGTTTACAAGTCCCAAAATTGGCTAGTTGAGTAGCTATGTCTTGAAAAAAGGATAAATTATGAAAAGCCAAGTATCTAGAGTTATTTGGAAACATGAAGGCTATTATAAGCATGAAATTTGAATTTATTACTTAGTCTTCATGCCTGGATTTGGGTGTTATCAACCACCCCAATCTTATCATGTACTCAACTCAAAGAATAACATATTAAATCCAAATTAAGCTTGCCATTAGGTGCTGAGATTAGGAAAAATAATATAAAATTATGAGACTCCCAATACATGTTCTTACACAAAAAAACCCCACCATTTAAGAAAACAAGCTATAGTAAGATCAAAGAACCTCTGTGCATGTTTATATTGACATCAAACATGATTCATTCGATCTTGAAAATATATGTGCATGTTAAGGAACAACTATCTAAGGGATCAGGCAGGCAACATAAACAAGTAATGAGATGTCTTGCATATTCATGTAAACCAATTGGGAACAACATGCATCCCATTCATTCATGTCCTAGAGAAGAAATAAAAGGAAAGACTATAATGACTTTTGAGGATCCTGATCAACATCAAGCTAATCTAAGTAATAAGAAACTATTTTGAGTCAAAGCTCATTGGCTCAAAGCGGTGAGAAGAACTCCTCATGTCATGCTACAACCAACCCTACTTTAGGGATGATCTCTTAGGCCTCCTAAGTTGTCCCCAAGACTCTCTAATAATGTTTCATGGTGGAACTACCAGGAACATCATACTCACATTTGTAACCATAATCATATACCCATTGGGCTCCATCCTCAACTCTCCTAGAAGATCAAAAAATTCTCATACTTTTCTTCTATGCATTATAATTTATAGGCCTGAGTGTTAGGTATTTTTATATTTTGTTCTCTTTGGGCTATATTATTTTGTGATATTTTAGACAACCAAGCATCGTTTGCATATTTTTCTTCTTCTTTTTCACTCAATCTAGTGTGAGAAGGGACACATATCATCAAAGGAAAAAATCTAACTTGAGAAGGGACACATACCGTTGGCTAAAAACAATTGTTATGGTTCATGGATCCTTATGATATAGTTGAACATGTGAAAACATAGCTTGAAGTTTGATCATATTCTAGATCCATCCAAACAATCCCAAACCCTGGGTTTGTATTAACAAACATGAATCAAGGAAACATGCATTTCAAACTATGAAATGGAGCATAACCCTAGACCAATCATGGAACTTAAGGAAAGAGTCTATTAATTGATTGAAGTTGGAGGTCAAGAAAATAATATGATGATTGATTGCTTAAGTATGTAGATAAGCATTAGTTGTAACTTTGCACCTCATAGTATTATTTTCCAAGTCTAGAAATTAAGTGAAAATTGATTGCCTAAAATCACACATCTAAAAGGAGTGGATCTAGAGTAATTAATCTCTAAATTTATACTCGATATTTAGGAAAAAACGACAACAATAACAAGGCCCGATGTAGTAAATTGGGGTCAAACACAGGGACAAGGGTGGTATATGTTAAATAAAGACTTGGCTTATTTACACCAACCAAAAAGAAAGGTAAGTGTTCCTTATAGAATGGTTATCTTTCAATAGGCAAGACAAAAAAAAAGAAAAATAAAACAAAAGATCAAACAAAATATAACATGAATGTTTAAACATGATGAGATAGTATGGATGGGAAACTTGGATTGGGTTTCATCATCTAAGGTCCCTCACCATCATACAATACCCATACCCATTGTATACCCATATCAAGTTTACAATCAATCATCACAAGTGTCTATTACCTCCTCTCTTAAGCTTAGCATAGATCTAGATCATTAGGTTGTCTTTCTCTCGAGATGGAAAATGAACAATCAACATAAAATCATATGATCATTAGCTTAATAATTCCAACATTCTCATGCATTCATGCAACTCCATAACTCTTAGATATAAGCTAATATGCTACTCTCTCGAGGTATCAACAATCAAACAACACAAGATGATACCTAATCATGCAAGCGAAGCATTAAGAACAAGAGTATGGAGATAAATTTGCTAAGAGTATATACATTCAATATATATAAGTATTTTCATGTTGGGAGAGGCTTAGTGGCTTCTCTCAATCCAGTGCTAAATGGATCAATCCACTCATGGTGGTGAATGACATTTTTGATTTACAAGTATAATGTGACATGTTGATGGATGGATGGATGGAAGAGATTTCACGGATTAAAGAAGAATATGAAAGATACATCAAACAACAACTCTACTTAGAATCAAGGTTAATGGAGACCTCCTTCTTGTATAACTTCAACGATGGCACGTGGAAGGTAGGTGTCAGTTCTTTCATCCTTCATCTCCTGAAAAAGGCTTCATGTGCTGTTCGAGAAATGATGAAGGCACGCTAGACCCTTAAAGTTTTGTCCTTAGAAGTGGGGAACTGACATGAGTGAGTGTAGATCAATAACAAGCCATAATAAGGGCAACACTTTGTCTTCAACTTCAACAGTGAGCAAGTCCTTCATAGTAGAAAGGGATGCACTATTTATAGAGTCTGCTGCAAGGCTTGAGGTGCTCATAGATGAGCTTTGTGTGCGCCCCAAGTCTCCTAGGGACATGCCTCGGGGAACACACTTAACTCAACCTAGAGGCTGAGACAAGCAACACCACTGTCAATTGACAAGGTTTGCTTCATCTTCAGTTGTTAGTCGCATGTACCCTATTGGAAGAGGAGAGGGTGTTGAGTCTTTGGTTGATGGACACTTCCGAACCATAGGTATATCAATGAAAGATGGTCCTTTGGAGGAGTGGTAACCCTCTGATCCACTGGAAGAGTGATGCACAACCAAATCATCAGAAGTTGCGTGTAGATAGACCTTCAATTGATGACTCCTACATGATCCATCAGTAGATGGATGCTTAACCCACCTTCAATAGGTGGACACATTTTTCCTTACCTTAGGAAGACCACACGAACATGATCTTTAGTTTTGAGGACTAATGGGTGGCGACATCGATGGAGCAGCTAGCTCTCTTGAAAGCTCGATAAGGAGTGTACATCTTAAGATTTGATGCCTTAGTTAAATGATCTTAAAAGGAATGATTGAACTACCCTTATTACTAAGGTGTGCCTCCTTTTCAGAGAGCCCATAATTAAAGAACTCTATGGTTAAGTGTGCTCAACCCAAAGTAGTACTAGGATCAGTGACCCATCAGAAAGTTTATCCTATCTTGCACATGAGTTAGGAGAAATCACACAATTAAGGCTAGTAGGGGTCCGTGAGGCTAGTCATCATTCCTAAAACTCTACTAGATCCTTACATAGTGGGATTGGGTGTTACAAATGGTATCATAGCCATAAACCCTTCAGTAGATGGGGCCCACATGGGCATGTGGCATGCCAGTCTTGAGCCGTGCAACCAGACATGTTGAATAGGGTTGTCCATGGTGATGTAGCCACCCTTGTGCTGATATTCTGTGATTGGGAGATGGGTGTCCATGGGCCATTTTAGTTTGCAATGAAATGGGAAAATATTATGAGTCCATATATTTGAGCATTGACCATGAATTGTGGGAATCGATGGAGGTCTTGTCTTGAGTGGACCTCTTTGGCTAAGGCCATGGATTAATGATTTTCCAACCACAAAAGAAGTAGTTAATGCCTAACTCAAGCAAAAATAGTAAGTATGAACAAAATGTGAGAGAATTAGAGCAAGTTAATGATACTTAAGGAAATTAGGGGAAAATTAGGGATGAAACATCCACAAAACTAGATGTTATCTATCCCCCAAGCTTAGAATGTAGCTTGTCCTCAATCTAATAAATGGATTTAAAGTATCAAGAAAATGTTAAGGGCTTTATTTGTTTAGTGTTTTTTGATGTTGACCATGTTATTATGCCATCCTTAGGTTAAGATATTTGCATGAATTGTTGGTCTGTATATTGTATTCCCTAGTTTTATTCTCTTAAATATAGAGTTGTGAGAGTTCTTACATCTATTACATCCTCTCTTCAAGAGGAGTTTCCCCTTCATAAATTTCACCAAGCCTTGTTTCCTAGCCGTACTCACATAAGGTACTTGCTAGAGTTAACTTTCAACCCAACTTTTTTTAGGGTAGTCCTAACTAGTTGTGCGGGGGTAGTTCGAGGCTACAGTGTGTTATGTCTTTCTCAAGTTCAATCAACCATGGGCATTGTTTTATTCACAATGTTAATCAACTATAAATCCTGATGTAATTTAGGGGGTTATGTGAGATCACCCTCGAAAGATAGGAAAATATTATTTGGCTTGTAGGCACCACCACCGAGCATGACATATCTGCATTCTTGAGTGCAGCTATGCACTGGCTAGGTGCAACCCTTCAACATCTTTTCAAGAACAACCCTCATGGTTTTACTAATGCTTGACTTTTATTCTTTCTCATAAAGCTTGGGGGAAATGGAATTTTTAGTTTGCAAGGGTTGTCAATCCTCTTTTGATTCCTAATAGGGATTAAGAACTAGAAGAGGTAGTTTTTTCCCTTTCATGAGATGTTTACATTTTTCCACCTATACTACAAGGCTAAGGTGATCTATCAGGAGTACATCTGATTAAGTCCTCCTTATTTTAGAGCAATCCCTAGGGACAATAGTGTTCTTCCACTTCCTGCAATGTCTTGAGATAATAATGATGTAAGGACATGGTCACATGGATTTTTAGTAGGTGAATTAATAGCTGAAAAATCACAATTGAAACTATTATGCTAAGAAGCAGCTTGAAGACAAGAAGGTCTAAGGTTGGAGTGATGAAAACATCTAGGAAAGTTGGATTTCAAATTACCAAAATATCAAATTTTTATCATTTATTAAGATCTCAAGATAAGATGTGTACATCTAGCAAGAATCTCTAATCTAAATTTTTCAAAATTGAAGAGATTTTAGGGTAAAAAGGAAGTAAATAAGGGAAAAGAGAATAGAATATGCAGGGCTAAAGATTATAGGTAGCTCGCCTCTTCACACCACACCCCCAAATTATCATATGCTCTGTCCCCATAT
Organism: Alisma plantago-aquatica; assembly: GCA_963693085.1. Classification (NCBI taxonomy): domain Eukaryota; kingdom Viridiplantae; phylum Streptophyta; class Magnoliopsida; order Alismatales; family Alismataceae; genus Alisma; species Alisma plantago-aquatica. The sequence continues at coordinate 35,322,064 of OY856413.1, read as the reverse complement.
TGTCAAAGAATGAGGTTTAGTGAGAACATGTGAGTTAAAGTATTGAACTTGTCAATGCCCATTCTCACTTTAGTATCTCTATGAAGTAGGTTCCTCTGAAGTGGTGGTAATAATCATCCTGATAAGACTCCACCTTTGTATCAGTTGTTGCTAGTACTTCCATCTAGAAGAGTACATAGAAACTGCAAACGTTAGAATTTGGAGCTTGTTGTGGGCTCCTATGACAAAATTGCAGTTTCTTAAATTTCTAATATTCATATGGTTTTCCCCTGCCATATTGCAAGATCATCTCGACAAAATGAGTTGCAACTTGTGCTACCTTATGTTTGGTGACATTGTGAGTTACCTTGTGATGAGTTGTTCTTTTGTTGCTAAACATTGTTTCTAAGTTGTTGTATGTGGATTTCACCTTTGAATTAATAAAAATTAAGGTCCAATGGCCATCATGGAGAATAGTCACAAAGATGTATCTTGGAGCATCTGATTTATGTTGTTCAATAAGTCTTTCTAATTCTCCATATTCCTTCTTCAACATGATGTCACCTATGATTTCATAGAAGGACATATATACATCCTCGAGTCTCACATCTAGGAGCAATTGATAGGTAATCATGATGTTTACTATCACATAACCCCCTACAATTAGTATGTAATGTAGGTCTAGTCTCAGAACCTGGACATTTTCCCTTTTAAAAATTGTGATAATTTCATCCTCTTGGGGCTTTAGTTCCTCCATGATGAGATTTAGATCTTCTAGAGATAGCTTGTAGCATGCGTCCTTGTCGAAGTTTTCAAAGGTTGGAATAATTAGATCTATGGGTGTAGTTCGTTTGCTGCTACCTCATCACGGGGAACTTCTTCATTATTGTTTACTTCTTTCTCTATCTCTGGCTCCAGGACAACATGTATATCAGATTTTTTGTGAGGTAGTGAGACTTCTTCTTTAGTCTGTTGAGAAATTTTAGGTGCATGTGCAATGTCATAAGGAGTGGGACCCACTAAGTGGAGCCAATCCTTAACTTGATGCTTTGAGATTTTTCTAGCAATACCCCAATCATCCATTTATGACATTTAGATAGAAAGGGAGCTAAAAAACTCTCAAAATAATATGGAAAATAGAGAAACAAAGTATTAGTAGTAGAAAAGTAAAATTTAATTGTTACATGATCCAACTGTTCCTAAGTACTTGTCCACATGGACATAAAGAGAACATGAAAGAAACTACAACTAAATTGATCGGTTGCAATGGGCAACCTAGACACCTTAGTAGCTTTCATGAATTACTACTGAACATGTTGCTTGATCCCCAGGTCTTCAGGTACATGCTCCTCCTATAAGGTATCAATAGGATCCTCTGCACCTAGGTGGAAGGGAACATCACCCAGAACATGGGAAACAAGGTAGAGGTTAGCAAAGGTTGAGTATGCACATATATAATACACTTTGGGTGTTATATTGGGTTGTAAGTGTGAAATAGATGTTCCCACAAGAAAGGGGGATGTTTGCAATTAGGTGAGTTCAAGAGGAATGTAACAAAAGAAATGAGGCATATTAAAATTCAGATTATAAGCATGGGAATAAAAGTGCCTTATCATAAAAAATTAACCACAATTTTAATTTAAAACAATAAACATTTGCATGCATCACAATGTAGACTAAATATACCTAAAATAGGGCCTTAACACCATAGGATCATGACATAAAAAGAAATAATGGTGGAAAGGTACACCTTGGGAGGTATATGGACACCGTTTATAAGTATGGTTGTACATAAGTACCACTATTCTAGACATTCTAGTCAAATATCCAACTTGCATAAATAGAGTGGCAAGACTATCATTTTTAGTCAATTTCACATAAAAGGCATTCAGAGCAAGTGGGGCTTAAGAACCCATAGCAACAAATTAATTCAATCAACCATAGGAATATAATGTATTACGATCATGAAATATAAATGTCCAAGCAATTGGATTTTCATGTAGAATAACAGTTCAAGAGATGCCTCATTAAAAGAATGTAGGTTTCAGTCAAATAATGCCAAAAATAAAATATTAGGAAGTACATACCTTATGAAGAGACCTATGTATTTGATAAAACTTCTTAGGTTCAGGATCGGGGTTGTCACAACGTAATTACAATATATGTGCATTCAATTAATATAAATTACATTGAATCCCTTACTTAGAAAGGGACCCTACTGTAATATGGAATCTGATCGTGAAACATATGCCATTATATTAGTTGCATTTTTAAGATTTTAAAATTGTATTTATTATTTGGACAAACCAATAATTTCTTATGAATTTTACAAGGTAGATAAATTTCTAAAAAAGAAGGGAAATTGAATTGGGAAAGGACCATATTGCCCATGAATAAGGTGCAATTATTAACACAAATGAAACACGAAAACTTTGGTTGTATGCATCTGATAACCCCTTGGTCAAACGTAGGTCAAAATAGGTTGAAATTCATTTTCTCCCTTCAATGGTGACAATGATAAAACACCTTCATCAGGGGTGAGATGAGACTTTCACCCCATGGATTCACCTACCTTTCTCTCCCTCCATGGGCAAGGTTGAGGAGCTTGGCTCCAAAACTCAACTCTGAAGGGTCTGTATTAGGCATTCCATCCCTAAGAGTGGATGGGTTCCTTGCTCTCAAATCAACATCTTTGCCTGTGAGTTTTGCGCTTGCCACATATGTTGGTCCCAGAGAAGAAGCACTATCAGGGGGAGGCAGATGTTTTGACATGACCGAGTAGTGACAACACACAAAAAGAAAATTGGAAGCAAGGCCAAAGCCATCTAGAAGTAGGAACCAAGGAAGAATAAGTATCAAATCCACAATGGGGGAACATATAAAAGTTCATATGTGATGTTTGATTACGGTCGACACGGGAGAAATGGATCAAAACTTGGATAGGAAGCAGTTCACAAGGGGAAACCACAGAAATGAGGCTAACTGGTGATCCTTCAAGCTCCATTGAGTACCAATGAGTGGATTTGACATGTTTTCAGGACCTAGGAGCCACCAAGGCCTCCTAATGGAAAGCTAAACCAAACACAAAAAGCGGTGCTCATCGTCCCACTAACACAACATGAACGTTGCAATGTGGCTGCACAATAAGTATGTGCTAGGCATATATATGGTTACCTCTAGTGGAATTGCACCAAGGTGGACCTAGTCATTGGAACTTTGAGATTTTCCTTTCGGGAACATGACCACAGGCAGTTGCTCCTACGCATCCACAAAGGCAATTGATCGAGGAAAACTAGAAAGGGGCCATCTTGGACTATTTTTTGATCGAAAGGGAGATAATGGGGCTCCTTAGTGAAGTAATGGTGGGACTTGGAGATGGTAGTGGCACTTGCTCAAAGCCTAAAAAGGGTGTTCTTCCTATGAATCACTTTGAGACCCAAGTTAGAGCTCATTGGAAATGAAATAGAAAGTGGAGTTCTTTGGAGAAGGATTCACACAATTTGGTGGAGAGTGGAGAGAGAACTGTCAGAGACGTTGTCACATAGTAACCATTCTTTCCTCATGAGAAAGTTAGCAAAAGGGGATGACTAGGTCCGACTCCCACTTATGCAACCTGGATGTGAGACCATATCATACCTTGGTACATACATGACAAATAATGTCAAATAAATAAAATGCAAACATAGGTCTAAACATATATATTCTTCTAGGGTCAAATTAAGAGTGCAAATTGCATCATATTGGACCCCGACTTTGTGAATTAGCTAATATGAACATGGGGAACCCGATTATAGAATAGATCTAGGGTTGGAGGTCAATAAGATTATAATCTCATAATGATGTACTAATTACCTAATTTGGGTTTTGATTTCAATTATACGATCATCAAGGTTGTATCTGACCCCAGATTAAACCCAATTGATGGGTACCCGAATATGATTACAGAGAACAGAAATTTGAAATTAAATCAGACTTTTGAGGTTATTTATGTTATATTCTCCCATTATGCATTAATTATCCATTTAATGTAATGAATTTGACCTAGTGATCAAATATGGTGAAACCCTCCATATTATCTCAAATTCTGTCCCTCTAAGATCCTAATTCTATCCTAGTGTATATTATTATGGTCAAGACATTTAGATTAGTACTATTACTCAGTATTTCCCCAAATCTAATATTATGGTAAGAATATCCTATAATTTCATTTTTGTGGAACCCTAATGAGCCAATCAGGGTTAAAAGATCTGAATGCTAACTAGTTCACTCTAAAATAGGAAAAATGGATTCTAAGACATACTTAATAAATTAAGGGACAAGAAAATTGAAAAGTAAGATTTGTACTTGGAATTGGGAATGTTACCACACACCACCCCTTAAAAAGGATTTCGTCCCCAAAATCTAAAGCAAAGAGGGAGGGGTGAGTGTGTAACATATCTTCCTTCAACTCCCAGGTAGTTTCCTTAAGACCATGGTCATTCTAAAGTATCTTCACAAGCTCAATCTCCTTGTTCTTCAATTGCTTCATTCTAAATTCTAACACCTTTGTAGGAAACTCTTCATAGTATAGACCCTCTCACAACTCAATAGGCTCTATAGTCAACACATGAGAAGGATCCTTCAATACGTGTTCATAACAGACATGTGGAACATATTGTGAATCTTGTCATAAGTGGGATGAAGTGTTGGAAGTAGGAACACTCCTTGAATCTATCCAAGACCTCAAATGGTTCCATGTATCGAGGGCTCAACTTGCATGTGACTTTAGACCTTGCTATGGATCAAATCAACTTTATCTTTAGAAACACATAATCTCCAACTATGAAACTCACATTAGATTTCTTCATGTTAGCTTAACCTTCTATCGATATTCAAAAGCCTTCATCCTCTTCTTGATCGAACACATCTTCTCAGTCATCATCTGCATGTCATCACTCTTCATCAGAGCTCATTCACCCGCATCATCCTAGTGTTGTGGTGAACGACAAGGTCGACCATAGAGTTCTTTGAATGGTAGAATACCAATGCTAGCTTGGTAGCTGTTGTTGTAAGTGAACTTGGACACTGGAAGTATATATCCCAAACAACTCCCTAGTCCATCACACAAGCACATAACAATTCCTCCCGAGTCTGCACTATCCCCTCATATTGACCATCTATGTGAGGGTGATAAGCTGTGCTGAAATGTAGGTCAAAACCCATCTCTTCCTATATCTACTTACACAAACGAGAAGTGAACTTTGGGTCACGATTAGAGATTATTTCCTTAGGGACTCCATGCAGGAGAACAACCTAGACCATGTACAACTGTGCCATATCAGAAATCTTTTATGTACTATTGAACAAGAAAGTCAGCCACTTGATAGAAACCCAAATCGCATCGTGTCCATGCTTTGACTTTCGAAACCCTATAACAAAGTCCACAAGGATTTTCTTCTGCTTCCACTATGGTATCTCAAGCGGATGGAGAATACCACTTGGACATTTATATTCAATCTTCACCTATTGTCATGTCAAGTACTTTGCAAAATATCCTTTTTCATGTCCTTCCACTAGAAACCCCACTGTAAGTCTTGTAAATCTTCATAGTACCAGGATGAATTGTGTACTTGGACCCATGGGTTTCATCCAAAACTATTTGTCTTAGATCATCAACATTAGGTATCCATAGTCAGTAGTAAAAGAGGATAACACCTTCCACTCCAACAGTAAACTCGCACTGTGGTTTTTTTTATCAACATCTTCATCTCATCAAGCTTAGGACTATCCAAGTGTGCAACAACAACCACAAAAATCCAGGTTGGAGTGACATACGAATGAGACATATGAAATCTCATCTTCTCCATAGAATAGCTATCACCAACTTCTGGAAACTCAAATATCCAACTCGAGACATGTTCTAAGCTCCTCCATAGGAAACAACAGATAGAAGCACAAGCTACATCTTTCTTCCTACTCGGGGCATCAACAACAATGTCTTTACCTAGGTGATAAGTGATGGTAACTTCATAATCTTTAAGGTACTCCATCCATCGACTCTGGTGGAGGTTCAAGTCCTTCTATGTCATCAAGTAATGTAGGCTTTTGTAGTCATGATGAATGCATATTCATCTTAGTTTTAGTCTCCATTTGTGGCTCAGTTTTGTAGTGAAAGCTCTCATAAGGCCCCTGAATCTACTCATGTACAATTTTCCTCAATTTTAGATGATTATTTAGAGTTTTGATCAAATATATTCATCTCTATTATAGGATTAAGCATCATACTATGTGCACCAGTGTAGGAGATGGTGGTCCTACTGCCTCCAGTCAGAGGATTCATTGACACAGGCCCATCAACCCATAGCAATACCCCCCACGGGGGTGGGTTTGTTCCATGAGGATGTCGTGATCACGACCAAGAAGATAATGCCACGAATGTGGCCAAGAAGACAATGTTGCGACCACAGCCAAGACGTCATGTTGACCAACACTTGTACTGTCAGGCCCAACTCGGCACAGTCAGGACAAGGCCAAGGTGTCGTGACCGACACACCATATCATCCACGACACACTAGTGCAACCGTGGCACACCATTGTGACCGCTGCATACAACCTTGACTACAACACAACCATCTCAACCGCTAAAACACCCTACAACTGTGACAGACACCTCGAACACAACCACAGCCACCTCAACACAGTCAAACACACCTAGGCACAGTCGTGCTGAGGAGTAACGCGACTTCTACTGAGGCCGCGACCACGATAGCTAAGTCGGTGCTCTCCAAATATGCACCTATAAATAGATGACCCCCTCCTATATTTGAGGGATCACTTCTTCTCCACGAAGGCAAGAGGCTACTAGTCTATGCCCAGCCAAGAAAGATGATCAATCACCACCAAAGACTACCTCTATGGTGTCCTTGCTATTTCACCATCAACCATCTACCGCTCCATCTCCTGCAAGCAAGAGCATGAGAAGAGAACAAAAAAAGAGAGAGAAGATCATCCTTGTCTATTTTAGTGTTTTCCCCCTCCTCATCTAGATCTAACCCACCATCATGTAGAAGATTGTTTCTGCATCGAGCCCTGACCATCTTCTTCCATACATCATCATCCTTCACGTGCATCTGGTAGTAGCCACTACACAAGACCATCTTAGAGAACACAATTGTAGACTTTAGCAGGTCGAACAATTCATTAATGTGTGACAGGGGATAACAATTCTTGATTGTCACTTGATTCAACATACGGTAATCCATACACATCTGCAAGCAAGCGTCATTCTTCTTCATGAACAAAACATGTACTCCCCAGTGAGAGACACTAGGGTGTACAAACCTCATGTCTAGGAGCTCCTACAACAAAATTTTGAGCTCAACAATATCAGTAGGTGCCATGTGATAAGGTGGCTTTGAGATAGGAGTCATGCATGGTATAAGGTCAATAGAAAACTCAAATTCTAGTGTAGGAGGAAGTCTAGGCAGCTCATCGAGAAAGACATCAGGAAAATCTTGAACCACATTAATGTCATCCAACATAGGTGGCGTACGGTTAAGAACAACTGATGGTAGGTAGGCTCTATATCCATGTGTTATGAGCTTCTCTGCCTTGAGTGTGAAAATAATGAACTGTCAATAATCTAGCTTTGTTCATTTGATATATAGACACTCGTTGTTAGGGTGCAACAAGATGACCTTCTCTGCATAGAAAAGGGCAACGTTGAACTTCTTCATCCATTCCATTCCTAAGATAACATCGAAGGCCATCATATTGAGGATGATGAAGTCCAACCCAAACATCTTGCTATAAATACACACGTCTATAGGAGGGATTTTCAAGAAAGTAGAAAACACCTTACTACTAGGAGTTTCGACCTCTAAGATATGGTCCATATACATATATTCTAATCCTAACATGGCTACAAGTTTAGAAGCTATGAAGGTGTTTGAAAAAATATAATAAAATAATGCTTTAATAAGTGTACAATACCTTCTAGAACCTCATTATCATTAGAGGTTTCCATGACGTCCATGGCAAAGACACATCTTGCACATCTCTCAACAAGTGGGTGGCAACCTTGACATTTATTGTTCTTTGAGGATTGTTGTGGATGCAACTGTGGCTATGGCTACTGGGGTTCCCATGGCTGAGCTAGTAAGGCATCCCTTTGGTTCTTGGGACACTGAGGCCTGAAGTGTCCAGCTTGGCCACACTCGTGGCACGTCAAGTGCTTCACATCTGGTCGAGTTCCAAGCTACATGGTAGGTGAGAGATCCCTAACCTTGATTAAGTGTTAAACAAGCTTAATTATGATAATTGAATGCTTATAACCCTAATGTAACCTTGTGATATGATTTGGAATCATAATATAAGCTTAATTTTAAATTTGGTCCAATTTGGACACTGTTTGAGAAAGTTATGCAATTTTATGTACATTTTGGACTTTTATGCAATTTACCCAATTGAGAGATTTTCTTCGCAATTTTTCACATCAATTATGTTCCTGAGATGTTTTCTCATCATCCTTGAGCTTTTTGATCCATGGGGTGCTCAATTGTACCTTGGTTTGGAGGAGATTTCATTCTATGTTGAATTAGAGTTTACCCCCCCCCCCCAAAAAAAAAAACAATAGATGAGCCACCTTCAAGGCTATCAAACAATGGGTCCACTAGTTTGGGAAACAGCCGGTGGTCATCCTAGGAAGGTTCTAGGTTTATGGTTTTGTTGGTTTGGTTCACTTATATACATGATCAACGGATGGTTCACCCATCTTTAGACCTAAACCATGAACAAACAATGGTAACCTTCGACCAACAGGCGATGACTGGACTGGGAGACCATCAACTAATGGCCCAGAAGTCCCCAACAGATGGTGGACCTTCTTCTTGCTCGTCCATGGAAGATTTAGGACATGGACACATGGAGAGATGCTTGAACGCCTCATGCTTGCTTCCATCCTTATCCATGGGCTATATCTACCTCTTCCTTGCCCAAGTATGAAACCTTTTCTTGCTTCCTCTCTCCTATAATCTAGAGCAAAGACACCACACTATTTGGATTTAGAACCAGGAGGTTCAAGGTAGAATATGGATCCCTTTTTGGAGAAGAAGCTCTCCTAGAGCTCCATCTAGTCCTACCTAGTGTTTCTAAAGTCATCTCCTAGGGTTTCCGACCAAGGCAAGTTGTTTTCTTCCTTCATTCTCCATTTTTCTTACTCTTATTCTTCCTCATACCTTCCTCCAGGTCAAAACTCTATTGTTCCATGGTAAAAGTTTCTCTAGAGCTCAAGATCCTACCTTTCTTGCTTCTTATATCTAGGATTTTCTACTTTGTGGTGAAAGGAGCTAGATGGCCAAGTTCAAAGCTTGTGTTAGAGTTTCTACCTTCTTGGCTCAAGTTTCTTGCGATTCAAAACTTGTTCTTCTCTATAGAGGTGAGTTCTATAACCTTCTATACTTATATTTCTTACTCCAAGCTTGCTTGCTTATGTTCTTGCTTAAAAATTTTGATCCATGCAAATAGAATCTATGCTTGCTAGGGTTTCAATTTTTATGGTGTTCCTTGTTCAGTTTTCAGTACTAGATGAACCTATAATCATGTGTACATTCTACCTAAGGTAGAATATGACTTAGAATAGGTTGGTCTAACAACTTATGGTGCTAAGCACCTATCAACCGATGGTCAACATTAGGGATTAAAGTTTATTTCTTCTTTGAACAACATGTTCCGATGGTGATAACATGCAACAACTAATGGTGTTGCTATCATAACAATTGATGGTGGTGACCAAGGGTGTCAACCGATGGTGACAACCTATGGTCACCCCTTAGGTTAGGATTGGGCTTAATTAGAAGCTTAACAATTAACAACAAAGTACCCTAATGATGCTAATAATCAATTGTGATAGTAGCTTATTATCCAATGGTGATTAATGAATATAGTGTTGATCTAACAACTAATGGTGACTTAATGGTCACAAACAATGATGTATCAGGCTCTAAAACCTATTGTGAGTTAAGGATGTAGTTGTAACATCAATCAAGCCCTAACCCAATAGTTTCTTGGGTCAAATGATTTAAGGGTTAGACGTATACTCTAATTGATGGTTTTGAAATATGAACCTGATCCAATGGTTAGGTGCTAATACTTCTTCATCTAGTAGTTTAGAATAATTCACTTGATCCATTGGTTGAGATTGGATTCTTCAACATCCAATGGTTTGGTTTGAAACCTATAGTATTACATGTGATTTCTAATAATCTAAATTTGATGATTTCTCTTATGTGATCAACTTAAGAAGCTTGATGGTTAAGATGACAACGTGCTTAAAATGTACAGCCAATGATGGGTTTTAACCCCACAACCTATGGCGCCCCTTCATGTTATTAAATAAGGAATGTGTAGGGTTAAAAGGGGACTCTTTCTAGGTCACAACTCAATGACTTCATAAGTGGCTTATTCAAGGTGTTTACTTATGAAATCAACCAATGGTCTTATCTTTTTCACGTCCAATGGTTCTGGGTGATGTTGTGGTATGATGATATGGGTTGAATGATGTTGGTAAGTGGTTATGAATAGTCCTTTAATGATGAATACAATCATGGATTACTCTCTTTTATGGTTGAAACCTAGTATGCTATAAACTGATGGTTACATCTTGAGTTATGTGTAGATCCATACTTGAGGATGGTATGGAATGTGATGTTGATGCTTCACCCCATGCATCCATATTCCAATGAGGACACCATGCGATAGGGTTTGGGAATAAGTGTTTATTTGTAACATCAAAGTAACCAACCTTGTTGAACCTAACCCTAATGATAATATATGATGGTAGTTAGCTATGCTACCCTTTCTTGAATGGATAATATAATGATGGAATATCCTTCCTAATGATTGAATTCAACACTAATGTGTTAACCAATGGTCATAATAGCTTTATAATTTATGATTTCTTATGCTAAAATTGTACACCATTAGTGTGATGATGACCAATCATATAGCTTCCTTATATGTTGATATAATAAAGGAATGCTCTTCATGCTAATATAAGCCTACAATGTTATCCTATAAGCATCTTTTAGTTATTATTACAACATCTTGTTGATCCTATGCATCACATGAGTGGTGATGTTGCCTTGTTATAAGGCATGGAAAGATAATGATGAACTTATAGGGAATGATATGATGGTCTTAATAACCTTTGGGCATGGTTGATCTCTGAATGAGGCATAATCCTCTTATGTTGACAAGGTTTGATACCCTATGGTATTGTGCTAAAGATTTATATCCTGTGATAGTATGATGACAAGTGCAGTCTCATGAATTGCAAGTGAATAACATCATGTGATGATGAGATGGGGAACAATATGTCTCATACATTTTATATCTTCTAAAACTATTATATACCAATGCTTGTTAGAGATGAATTAGGGTTTGTATGTCCACTTGTATGATGCATCCTTGATTCACCCAATTGTCAATGATTAATCAAGTGAAATTATAATCATGTAGTGCCATGTGCCGTAGATCCATCTGAGTGTTAGAACTTTCTAGATGGTGAAATGAGTATTCTAAAGGAAAACTCAGAGCGCATATTGTTGAGTATGTGGGGTACTTATCATCCTGAATCCAAGTGTTTAGGGAGGACGACTACGGTCATACCTAGCCCTTAGTTTGAGTAAGGTGTGGTAATGTCTCAATGATTATATATGTAATGAGATTGGAGGACAACTGTAGTTGTACCTCAGATGGTAGGGTATGCGTACCCACCTCCTTTCACTAGTGTCGTGACCTGTACCAAGGACAAACTAGGCTGTTAGTAGCTTGACCTTATGTGTCGCTGTGGCAGACAACTACTGATTAGGGGCAGAGAAGATCATAGGAGTCTGACTCTTCCTAGATCTTGTATGCCACTGATTTTGACTTAGTAGTGGTCAATTGCATTTTGAGTGGTATCCTCAAATTCCTCAGAGCATAATAAAAGATATAATATAGCCATGTAGCATATCGATTTAGGGTTATACACAATGCCTCAAATTGGATGATGAACCTTGTTTGCTTTCCTTATAAAGAGATGATGTATAGTACACTAAGAGATGATAGATATGATTATGGTGTAGTTATGCTCATGTTATAAACATTCTTATGTTGTCAGATTTACTAACATTGATGGTTAAGATTACTCTGCAAGCTATGTTTAATACTGCTAGCCATGCCTATGGAATTATAAATGCTTAAAATGATAATCATGCTTGTAAAATTAATTGTGCTATGATGTTAGCTCAACTTATGATGTAGACTGGTTCACTTTATTGAACATGTCAATATTGATAGCCATGTTATGCTACTAGACATATTCATGATGTTGAAGATGCTTCTACTACTAGATTGATTTTGTTGTTAGTAAGGCCTATGATGATAGTAAGATTAATGATATCGATTGTTATTTTTTGCAATCCTTTGAAACCTGAGTAGATTTCTGATAAAAGAAATGGATTTACATGTTACCTATATATACATTATTAATCATACTTGTTGCTAAGCTTATTTGCTTAATTTTTTTAGCATGCTTGAATTGTTCAATCTACTCAATCATCTATTAAATACTCCAACTACTTAGTTATTTAGTGTTTAATCTGATGTAATTGATATTTGTAGGAGAGAGTTATATCTCTCATTGGGATTGGGTCTCACCTCGTGGGTCACCACATCGTTTTATATGATCGATAGAAGTGGAAGCATAACCATAGAAACAAAGAGAATCTGAGGTGATGAACCCTAGATATGGTAGTTTAGATGTATAGTGTGTCCTAGAGTCATCCATGTACTCTTAAGTCCATGCCGGAAAGTTTGTAAATGATGTTTCAATTGAATCAGGTTTTTGGTAGCATGTTATATGCTTGTTCACATGATAAATGTGTAATTGTATCTTGTGTAATATGTATACATGGTGTCTGAGGCCATGGAACAATTGTAAGAGATTTTGGCATTGTATGAAATAAAGCAAGTTTCAACGCTTTTATGTAAATGCTTTTGAGAAATTGGGAAATGTTGTAATCGGTTTAATTTACCCTATTTTTGGGGTTTGTGTTTAATTAATGAGTAATCGTATTTTGTGTTTGAGTAATCTCATTTAGTGTAACGAGTTCTCACAAGTTGGTATCATAGCATTAGGTTCGCTTAGTCTATAGGGACACTAGGACTTAGGACTAGGATGATGTTGAAGTTAGGAACATGACACAAAAACATGGTGTATACTACCTCATCTCAATACTTGGGTGCCTTGGCCAGGTATTAAAGTAATAAAGAAAAGGTAAGTATGGAACTCTTAGATTGATTGCTTTCTAATTACTCTGATCAAGTAGTCATTTTGAAACAATCTAAAGAGTGTAACAAATCAGAAACCATGGTGCAAATATCTCAATTTTACCCTAAAGAAGATGATAATTACATCATAACCTATAAAAACTTGAATATTTGGTAACTATAAGAGAAAGATACAACACCATGAAACCTACATCTGGATACAAACAAGCTAAAGAGGAATTCTTGAAGTTGTAATTAAAGAAGATAATGAAGTAAAAGACAAATAAGTCTATGTTAATAAAGTAATTCAAGGCATGGAATCCACATAAAATGGAGAGAACTCTTGTGATAAGTATCATATGAGAAGATGAATGAGAACAATGATAGAGGAATCAAGTGTAACCTGAGTTAATCTCAGACCAATCTATATCTATAAGAAAGTGTTAATGTAATATATGCATGGTATGCGAATGTAATCAAGGGAGAAGCTCCTTGTTTAACAAAGAAAATATGGAATATGACGACCTCTTCCTTGATTAGTGGTTGAAAAACATGGTAGAATGAGAGGACATATACAAGAATGATGAACAATTAATAAGAAAAGAGAAATGAGATATGATAATATTAATAATTCCTATGCTAATGGCAAGGAACCCAAGTTGAAAAAGGTAAGATGATACATAAAAAGTGTAACCTTCATGGGGAAAAAATAGTATTGGTTACCTTCTGCTAGTGACCCCTGGACAATGCTACTTTTATGCGGGAACTGTGTTCCCCTTTGTGTTTCTTATTTTTGAGGTGTAGCCTTCAAGTGGATCTCATTCCACTTGGTACACATGGATTAGCTGTAATCCTGGGATGGATATCTTGATACGATGTGTGATTGGCTCGAACTATAGTTCCAAGATCTTTATATTTTGTATGAGCATGCTTTTGAACCTTCAAAGAGTTAGGAGGATTCCTCCTATATGTTCTTAACTAATTATGATGTTGTGAAAGTGGATGAGACCAGGGTATGAGTTCTTTATAGCACATGTAGTGGATATCAAGGTAATGAATCCTAGTATATAAAGTATACTAGTTATATATGAGTTCATATCTATTATATGAGTTGTCCAATGTTCCTCTCAATTAGAGAGAGAAAGAGTTGATGTTGATCCTCTAAGTGTTGTTTGGAAAGAAAAAGAGTGGTTATATAATGTTGTGTATGGTCTACAGATAGTTGGGCAAGACCACTATCAGGGATAGATGGTTTATTGATCAACAGACACGTACTACTATTTGCTTTAAAATAAACCTAGGACCATAACATCAATGGACAAGAGCTAGAGTGGATGCCATAAGATACATGACCATGATAAGTTTAGGGTTATGTCATTTAGACTAACCTATGAAATCACAATGTTTATAAATAAGAGGAACATAGTGCTTAGGTCTTATTCCATAAGTTGTGACAAGCTTTGAATGATGACATCTCAAAGTCTTTTAGAGATGGTCAGTAGCATGGTTAACATCTTTGATAAACCTTGAGAATGTTGAAGCAACTATATTTATGTGTGACAAGTTCAATAAGAGTGAGTTGGGGTTTAATTAGAGTATCCTCTTAGATTTTTAATACATATGTTAAGTGTGTTGTGTGAAACCTGGTAAGATAAAGACAGTGTTGTTTCCTTACCCCTAACAAGGTCAACCAGGAAGTCATATTTGTTAACGGTTGTAGACAAGTATATGATTCTTCAACTAGACAAATGGTCAATCCATCATTTAAATGATTGAAGAATCCTCTAAGAACATATGCCTTATAGTTCTTGACAATTAGGGGTTCACAACAACCATTAAAGGAATATAGAGATGAAACCATGTATAGTTACATATGATAAGAGATACATGATGTTCCATGTTTGATAAAGAGACAACAAGTGGATGCAACATATAGAATAGTTTAGGATGACAAATAGAGTCCTAAGTTAAAAGGTACTATTAGACCAGTACAGGTGGCACAATAGTTCCTATGTTGAACCAAGGTGACACATGCACAAGTTGAGAAAGAAGAAGATGAATATTATGATAAAGATGTGACATTACCATGAGATGAAACTAACCATGTGGAAGATTGAGATTGAAGTGCATTATAAGTATCTGTCTATGTTTACCTTAGATTTTGGGGGCGCAATCCCTATTAGGGGTTTATGGTTGAGAGACCCCTAACCTTACTTAAGTTCTAAACAATCTTAATTACCATAATTTAATTCTTATAACCGCAAGATAACCTTTTTATATGCTTTGGAATAATAAGACAAGCTTAATTTTCAAATTTGGTCCAATTTGGATACTATTTGAGCAAGTTATGCAATTTTATGTACATTCTGGACTTTTCTACATTTTACACAATTGAGATATTTTCTTTGCAACTTTTCACATCCATTATGTTCCTTATATGTTTTCTCATCATCCTTGATCTTTTTGAGCCATGGGGTGTTCCATTGTACCTTGGTTTGGCAGAGATTCCATTCTATGTTGAATTAGGGTTTAACCCCCCCATGGATGAGCCACCTTTAAGGATATCAAACGATGGCTCCACTAGTTTAGGAAACATACGGTGGCCAAAAGCTGGTGGTAATAGCCAGTTGTCATCCTAGGAATGTCTTAGGTTGATGGTTTTGCTGGTTTGGTTTATGTGTTACCTATATATACATTGATAATCATACTTGTTGCTAAGCTTATTTGCTTAATATGTTTAACATGCTTGAACTGTTCAATATGATCAATTGACTATTAAATACTCCAACCACTCAATTATTTATTATTTAGTCTGATGTAATCAATATCTATTAGAGAAAGTTATATCTCTCACTGTGACTGGGACTCACCTTGTGGGTCACCGCATCCTTTTAGGTGATCGATAGTAGCGAAAGCAGAACCATAGCAGCAAAGAGAATCCGAGGTGATGAACCCTAGAGATGGTATTTTAGTTGTCTAGTGTATCCTAGAGTCATCCCTATAATCTCAAGTCTGGGTAGGAAAGTTTGTAAATGGTGTTTCAATTGAATCAAGTTTTTTGTAGCATGTTATATGCTTGTTCATGTGATAAATGTGGAATTGTATCTTGTGTAATATGTATATATGGTGGTTGAGGCCATGGAACAATTATAAGATATTTTGGCATTATATGAAATAAAGCAAGTTGTGTGGCTTTTATGTAAATGATTCTGAGAAATTGGGAAATGTTATAATCAGTTTAATTTACCCTATTTTTGGGGTTTGTGTTTAACTAATGAGTAATCATATTTTGTGTTTTGAGTAATCTTGTTTAGTGTCAAGAGGGTGGTGCCACATGAAATAGTTGCACTTATTGCAGTGGTCATCACTAAATTTCTTCCATTTGCTAGGACTCTGAGTCAAAGCCTAAAAACCTAGATAGGCCTCCACAACGAGGGCCTTATCCACCATCTACTCAAAGGTGAGAGGGCGTTGCGGAACTAGAGCTCATCCGATGTGGTATCTCAGTCCCTCTAGAAAGAGTGTATCTTGGTGCTCCTCTATAAGACATGTATCATATCATTCCAATAGTAGGAACCTCTATTCATAAACAGAGATGATCAGGGATCCCTGTTTCGAGCTGTAGAATTTTTCCTCCTTCCTCAAGGCAGCAATGTAGACATACTTCTGATGGAACAATGTAAGGAACTGCTCCCAAGTCATGCTGGAAATGTCTCGATTGTTGGCAAAACCATTCAACCAAATGCTTGATGGCCCATCCAGCATGTAGACGGTGAAGCGGACCTTTTGGTGAGGAGGGCATGCCATTCCCTCAAAGGTACGCTCAATGGACAACACCCATTCGTCAGCCTTATATACCATCTCAATCTCTTGTTCACCCTTGAAGTAGGGTGTCTGCATCTTGATGAGTTTTATGAGGGAGTACTCTTTGGGATTCTCTGAAGGAGGAGTGGAGTTGACACACCCCATCACATAAGTGGTTAGAAGTTGGCACAAGAAAGCCAACTCCTATTTAGGAGTAAATTGAGGTGGAGGAGGAATCTCCATAAAAGGAGGAGGCTTGGTGACAACATGGTGACCCCCAGAGGTGTGCTATGCGTCAAGTATCATCATCATTGGCTCCACATGTGGCATCCCAAACTGTGGGACTAGAAGTGTAGAATACCCATCTAGTCTCTCTTGGGATTGGGATGACTCACCACTCTTATCCCCGAGCAAGTTGGTTCTCCTGAAAGCATATATAGAGATAAGAATGCTAACATAAGTTTTGAGATACTAGATTGCTGACTATTAAGGCTCTAGTACCATTTTTTAAGGAGTGGGACCTACTAAGGGGACCACTCCGTAACTTGATGCTTTCATATTTTCCTATCAATACCCCAATCATTCATTTATGATATTTAGATAGTAGGGGATCTAAAACACTCTCAAAATAATATGGAAAAATAGTGAAACAAAGTCATTATAGTGGAAAAGTAAAATTTATTTATTACATGATCCAATTATTCCTAAGTACTTGTCCACATGGACATAAATAAAACAGGATAGAAACTAAAATATATGGATCGGTTGTAGTGGGAAACCTAGACATCTCAGAAGCTTTCACAAACTATTGTGGAACATATTCCTCGAACCATGGGTCCTCAGGTACAAGCTCCTCCTCTAAGGTACCAATAGGCTCCTCTACTCCTGGGTGGAAGGGAACATCACCTAGAACATGGGAAATAAGGTAGAGGCCAGCAAAAGTTGTGTATGTACATATATAAAACACTTTGTGCATTATATTGGATTGTAAGTGTAAAAGAGATGTCCCCACAAGAAAGAGGGTTGTTTGCAATCAAGTGAGTTCCACAAGACTGTAATAGAAGAAATGAGGCATATTAAAATCACATTAAAAGAATTTGAATGAAAGTGCCTTGCCATAGTAGTTTACCACAATTTAAGTTTAACAATAAACATTTGCATGCATCACAATGTAGACTAAATATACGTAAAATAAAACCATAACACCTTAGGATCATGGATTAGAAATAAATTAGGGTGTAAACTCACACCTTGGGTGGAATACGCACACCCTTTATAAGTATGTGATAAAGAGAGGAATTCTCTCCCCCTCTCCCATGCCCGTGACGGAGGCCGAACGTAGGGTGGTAAACCAAGGCGGCAACCGGGACCCTTTATAAGTATGGTTGTACATAAGTACTACTGTTCTAGGTATTCTAGTCAAACAAGAAACATGCATAAATAGAGTGGCTTGACTATCACTTTAGTCAATTTTACATAAAAAGGCATTCAGATCAAGTGGGGCCCAAGAGCCCATAGCAACAAAGTATTTCAATCAACCATAGGAATATGATGTATTAAGATCAGGAAATGTAAATGTCCAAGTAATTAGAAATTCATGTAGAATAATAGTTCAAGAGATGCCTCATTAAAAGAATATATGTTTCAGTCAAATAACACCCAAAATAAAATAGAGCAAGCAAATACCTTATGATCAGACCCATGTATTCAGTAAGACTTCCTAGTTTCAGGGTTAGGGTTGTCACAACCTAATCACAATATATGTGCATTCAATTAATATAATTACATTGATTCCCTTACCTATAAAAGATCCTATTGTAAGATAGAAATGTGATTGTGAAACCTATCCCATTAAATACTTGCATTTTTTATTTCAAAATGTATTTATATGCATTATTTGGACAAAAAAATAATCTCTTATGAATTTTATAAGGTAGATATATTCATAGGCATCGGGGCATGGCTTGGAGGTTGGGGAAAATTCATAGGCACCGCCAATGCTACTGAAGCTGAGTTGGTGGGCATTCTCTTAGCTGCAAAACAAGCCATGTTGAAGATGTTATGTATACCTACTCGACATTTGCCCTATGGATAACTAAGATAAAGAAGATACATCAAAGGCATATATCAATTCACTATATCTATAGGGAAAGTAATAGGCTAGCTGACATGTCGGCAAAGTCCCACCTTAAAAGAAGAATGTAGTTTCATTTCTATAATGATCCTCCCAACAAAGTTCTGAGTGTTTATGAGAGAGGAACATCATGTACCATCAGGGAACTCAGTTCCCAGTGAATCTATAAATGTTTCCCAGGTTGAATAAATAAATAGGAGTCATTTTGTTAAAAAAATAATTTCTTATGAATTTTACAAGGTAGATATATTTATGAAAAAGAAGGGGATTTGAATTGGGAAAGGACCATATTGCACATGAAGAAGGTGAGATTATTAACTCAAGTGTGACAATGGAACTTTAATCATACACATATGATAACCCCTTGGTCAAACGTGGGTGAAAATAGGTTAAAAGACAATTTCACCCTTAGTGGTTGACAATGATAAAACACATTCACCAGAGGTGAGACATGACTTTCACCCCAGGGATTGACCTCCCTTCTCTCACACCATGGGTAAGGTTTAGGAGATTGGCCCCATGTATCAGTTCCAAGGGGTCTGCATCAGGTGTTCCACCCCTAAGAGCGGATGGGTTCCTTGTTCTTAGCTTAAGGACTTTAGTGTGATATTTACGCTCGTTGTAGACGTTGGTCCCAGAGAAGAATAATTGTTAGGGGGAGTGAGATGTTTAGACATGAATGAGTAGCAATGATGCACAAGAAGAAAAACTAGAGCAAGACCAAATCCGGATAGAAATAGGAACCAAGAAAACCCCCCCAAGGGTCTCAGAACCTTTAAACATCAAATCCAAAATTGGGAAATATATAAAGTTCATGTGTGATGTTTGGTGGTTGACATGGGATAAATTGATCAAAGATTGGAAAGGAAGCACTTCTCAAGGGGAAACCATGGAGATGAGACTAACCGGTGATCATTCAAGATTCATTGATTACCAGTAAGTGTATTCACCATGTTATCGAGACTCAAGAGCCACCAGGGCCTCCTATCAACAAGCTAAGAAAAACACAAAAGAATGATACTTGTTGTCTCGATAAAACATAAATGATCATTGCAATGTGGCTACATGAAAAGTATGTACTAGGCATATAGATCATCACCTCGAGTGGAACTACTCAGGTGGACCCAGTCGTTGGAGCTTTGAGATTTTCCTTTGGGGAAGACGACCACTTCCAGCGGCTCATGTGCATCCATGAGGGCAATTGATCGAGGAAAACTAGAAAGGGTAATATTAGGTTATTTATGGATCACACGGGAGATAATTGGGCTCTTTAGTGAAGGAATAATGGGACTAGGAGATGGCAGCGATGGCTGATCAAAGCCTAAAAAAGGACATTTTGCCCGTGCTGCACTTTGAGACCCAAGTTAGGGCTCGTTTGGATTTGGATGAGAAAGTGGAGTTCGTTGGAGAAGGATTCACATGACTTGGTGGAGAGTGGAGGGTGGCAGAAGAACTGTTCAAGACTCCATCGTGTGGTGGCAGTTCTTTTCTCATGAGAAAGTCGAGGGTAGGGGACAACCTAGTATGCCTCCCACTTACTTGAGCTGGATGTGAGACCATATCAAACATTGGTCCATGAGTGACAAATAATGTCAAATAAACCTAAACATGTATATTATTCTAGGGTGAAATTAAGGGTGCAAATGGCATCAAATTGGACCAAAAACTTTGAGAGTTAGCTAATATGAACATGGGTAACCTAATTATAGGATTATAGCTAGGGTTTGAGGTCAAAAAGATTATAATGTCATCATTAATAACTAATTACCTAATTCTAGGAGTGGCAAATAATGTCAAATAAATTAAATGCAAACATAAGTCTAAACATGTATATTTTTTAGGGTCAAATTAAGGGTGCAAATGGCATTTAATTGGACCCAAACTTTGAGAGTTAGATAATATGAAGATGGGGAACATGATTATAGGATTACATATAGGATTATAGGTCAATAATATTATAATATCATCATTAAACACGAATCACCTAATTCATGTTTTAATTTCAATTATATGGTCAATAAGGGTGTATCTGACCCCAGATTAAACCTAAGTTTTGATGGATACCCTAATATGATTAAGGAGAACACAAAGTTTAACTTATATTTGGGGTTTGAGGTTATTTATGTTATAATATACCATTATGCATTAATCTTCCATTTAATGTAAAGAATTTGACCTAGTGATCAAATATGGGGAAACCCTCCATATTATCTCAAATTATATCCCTCTAAGATTTTAAGTCTATCCTAGTGTATATTATTATGGTCAAGACATCTACATAAGTATTATTACTAACTATTTCCCATAATTAAGTATTATGGTAATAACATCCTATAATTCCATTTCTATGGAACCCTAATGAGCCAATTAGGATTAAAAGATCTGAATGCAAACTAGTTCACTCTAAAATAAGAAAAATGGATTCTAAGAGGTACCTAATAAATTAAGGGGAAAGAAAAGAGAAAAGGTTTATACCTAGAATTGGGGATGTTACAAGTGGGGTCCTTATGGTTTCTACCCTCTTCTTGTTCATCTTTTTAATCTATAGCCATATGTTTCTCTATTGCATCCTGTAAGGTTGGGAGGGAGGGTTTTTCTGAGCTAGAAGATGGGTTAGAGTTGTAGAAAAACTTTGTTGGGAGGGGATTGTAGGTTCCTTCCAAATATTGTTTGGTTGTTCTCCACAAGGTGTCTTTTCTAGAAGGGGGACTAGTGAATACATTCTCTCTAGAATGTCGTCCATGCAAGGGTCATGGAAAAATATCATGCCATGTATGATTTCCATGATATATTTACCTCATAGGGCATGGAAGTCTTTGCTAGATAATTGTTCATGAAATGTCCCTCTATTCAATAACTCTAACATTCGGAGCAAGATGAAGACGTTGTCTGCCAATTATGGTTGTTCTTCAAACCCATTACTGTCGATACTTATTTTCATCCAGTTGGGGCCATACCATCCTTATACTTTTTGTACTAGACATTTCAAGTGAGTAAGTATATTTATATCAGCTAGATTTCTAGCTTTTCAAAGACCATCCTTCCACATGAGAATTCTTTCATTGTGGATTTCTAAGTAATGACTTGTTGGGTGGAAATATTTACCATGGTCAATAGCCAGTGATTAAAAGCCTTCAAAGGAATATTTTTGAGTTTTAGTTTTTCTTTGTTCTTTTTAGGGTGTTTTACAACTCACTGACTGAATGAACCTTTTTATTTTCAGCATATAAGTGGGCAACCAAACTTGATGTAGCATTCAATATTGGTCCCTTTTTATCTCTATGCATGTATTATTCAATAATTGTTCCATAGAGAACACTAAAGAATTTCTTACTGATTGATACCTTATATCTAAAGGCTGACATCCATTGTACTTTCCATTGCTATAGCTAATGTCGTTCCCAGGCTTATTGTCATCAAGAACATCTTCTGTGACATGGATGTCTCTTAGTAACGTCCCTGATGTTGAGTTTATGTCCATTGCTACCATTTTACATGGCAGCGGTGGAGGCACTACCAAGTTGTTGCAATCATTTTCAGATCGCTTTGGGAAAATTGGGTTCTCAGGTTTATGCAGAGCTAAAGAGAACATTCACTCTAGATTTCCTTTGTCCTCCTCCCTAACTAGTTTTGTTGCACCCTCTCGAAAGATATCAAAGGAGTCTGCCCCATCCTTCAGAGGCTTGACACGATTTTACCGTGCGTCGAACGCAAGTGCACCCGTCAATGTAGTATAGGCCCTTGTGAGGCCCGAGTCAAACTCAGGGACACTGAATTATCAGTAGACTACTAATAACTACTCACAATCAGCTAGGCCAATTAAAAGGTTTTGAGAGTTGTTTTAAAAATAAAAGGAAATAAAATAGAACAAGGTAATCGATTAAAGGTTTAGTTTAATCAATTCAAGTGGAGATCTTTAGGATTGCGGTTTCACCGTGGGCTTTCATTGTATAAATTTCCATATAATAATTCAGGTTCATCTCTCAATCTGGGTAGTGGCCTGTAGTCAGAACTGCCCACTGTCATGGTACAATTCACTACCTAAGTCTAGGTCGGTTCCACCATCGTAGTAACCTATACCCTAAACTAGGTGCATTAGAATCGACCTCTGGGTTGCCACCATTAACCGTACATCACCTTGTTCAAGGGATTTGTTAATTTATGTGAATTTCGTCTCTTTTCAACCATTAATTCTTCTTTCAAAGCAATTAAAGGCATTAGATTATCATTATGGTGATCAAGCATAACAATATAATTGAGAAAACGAAATCATACCACGAATGTAAGAGTAAATTATGAATTAATATGATAAAAATGTCATACAATGCTTCCCCGGGCTACTCCCAGTCCTAAAGATAAAGGGGATTATCCCCGCATGTTCATCTCAGAGCAAAACTTGGTTGAGAAAAGGGGAAACATGGAGAAAAACGTGAATAAGTAATGAAACCCCTAAACAGAGAAGATCCAAGCGTTCCTTGGCGTAGAATACACGATCTACAGCCTTTCAGCGGTGGAAACGTCTTCTTCGGCTTCCGGAATGGCTGGGGCGTGCTTCTGGGCTCCGTTCTTCTCTCCACACCTTCTCGGGACACGTGCAGTGGCTAATGACGTGATACCTAGTGACAGGACTTTTCCGTGCGTAGAATACAAGTGTACGCGTTAATGTAATATAGGCCTTTGTGAGGCCCGAGTCGAACTCAGGGACACTAAATTATCGGAGACTACTACTAACTACTCGAAATCAGCTAGACCGGTTAAAAAGTTGGAAGTTGTTGTAAAATTAAAAGAAAATGAAATAAAACAAAACAAAACAATCGATTAAAGGTTTAATTTAATCAATTCAAGTGGAGATCTTTAGGATTGTGGTTTCACCGCGGGTTATCATTGTATGAATTTCTATATAACAACTCAAATTTATCTCTCTTCCTGAGTAGTGGCATGTAGTCAGAATTTCCCACTGTCGTGGTACAATTCACTACCTATGTCTAGGTCGGTTCCACCGTCGTAGTAACCTATACCCTAAACTAGGTGCATTAGAATCGACCTCTGGGTATCCACCATTAATCTTACACCACCTTGTTTAAGGGATTTGTTAATTAATGTGAATTTCCTCTCTTTTCAACCGTTAATTCTTCTTTCAAAGCAATTAAGGGTATTAGATTATTATTATGGTGATCAAGCATAACAATATAATTGAGAAAACAAATTCATACCATAGATTTAAGAGATAAATGATGAATTACTATGGTAAAAATGTCATACAATGCTTCCCCGGGCTACTCCTGATCTTAAAGACAAAGGGGATTAGCCCCGCATGTTCATCTCAAAGCAAAACATGGTAGAGAAAAAGGGATACATGGAGAAAAACGTGAATAAGTAAAGAAACCCCTGAACGGAGGAGATCCCAGTGTTCCTTGGCGTAGAATGCAGATCTCCGACCTTTCAGCGGTGGAAAATGTCTTCTTCGGCCTCCGGAATGGCTGGGGCGTGCTTCTGGGCTCCGTTCTTATCTCCACACCTTCTCGGGACATGTGCAGTGGCTAATGACGTCATCCCCTACTATTGGCTGCCGTCATTAGGTATAATCACTGAGTTAGGTTGCAAAAAAATCACAGCCGTCAGATTTAGATCAATCTGTCGATACCATCGACGCGAGTCGATGGTATCGACTCTACACGGTATCGGCTAGTCTTCTTTCCTTTTCTTTATCACGACTGATGCTAACTCGATACCATCGACGAGGGTCGATGGTATCGACATTCTTAGATGTCAGTTTTTTTCCTTTTCCGTCGCTGAAGCTCCACATGTCGATAGTATCGACATCTGGGTCGATAGTATTGGCTATCTTCTCGCCAGCAACCTAATGGTATCTCGATACCATCGACTCTCCTGTCGATAGTATCGACTCTGTGATGCTCCTTGCGGCTGGCTTCCTGTGGTCGCGTCGATGGTATCGACAGCAAAAAATATGTGTTTTTCCTGAAATTGCAACACAAAACCACCTAAGCTGAGATAAAACATATTATTGTACTCATTTATGCTCAAAATACTAAAATAAGGGAGATTTGCCACTGAGAAGGATCATAGACCAAAGTAAATGAATTATGCAATATTAACCACTAAAATGACCAATAATTGCATAAAGCACAAGTAAAACAAGTCTATAAATGCGACTCAAAATCATCGCATCAAACTCCCCTAAGCTTGAACATTGCTCGCCCTCGAGCAACTAAACCTTAGAATAGAATTGCGAGGGTCAACTAAAGAACAGATCATCACAACAAACATTACCAAATGATTCCCACCATACATTCACATACCGACCCTCACTAACTACGGAACGATAATTACCCTAAAGGCGACAGTAATCATCCATTAAAGATATATACCTCAAAATTGATGAACACTATCATATAAGGCAGTTAACATAATAAAATTCTCCGGTTCAGGCTCGGTGCATCTTGTGATCTCCTATTCTACGTTGCTCGCCCTAACTACCATCTACATGGAAGCAGCTCTCCTGGTATTCACAAGTGAGGAGAAAATCACGGTGGCCTACCAATTCAAGCAACGGGTAGATGGGATGGGTGGCTAGCGGAAGAAATGGAAGTATTATACGGTTCTAACATGCACAAAGCAAAAATGACCTAAATGATGCATATGAAAGCGAAAATGCCCTAATGCCTACATTTGGCTGGAATGATGCATGCACTAGCATCCCGTCTCAAGATGAGATGGAATATCTAAGAAAACTACATCATGTGCTTATTCCTCTTAATTCCCAGGTGAGAACATGTTCCTTTCTCCCTCTTCTTCTTTATTACTTCTCAATTCCTTTTTTTCAAAATTTTCTTCTTGTTTTTTCTTTCTTTCTTTCTTTTAAGGCCCTTATATCCATAAATGACAATGAATTATTTGTCGCGCTCACTTCTTTCTGCATAACTTAAATATTTGAAGCATTCAGAAGGTATGGAACACGTTAATCACCCTTACTGTTTCAGAAGAAATAAGATACATGATGTACTATATGCATAAAAATATGAATGCAGCTACAAAATGATAGTCATGCATCTAAATGACATGCACCTAAGGGGAATGTGCATGTATAACTAATCTAATCTAATTTTTTATTTTCATGCAAAATATGTGGAATTAGTTGCAATGCAAGTCCTATCTACATGAGATGCACTCAAAGAGGTTAAAATTGTAATGTACTTCCAGTTCTTAAAGTGGAGTATGAAAACAATGGGGGTGGAAAGATCACAAGACTAATTGACTGAACCTTGGCAAATTATTATGTGTCCCTCCTTATTGACCTGTGTGGTAATTAAGAGGTTTCTCTCTCTTACTTCAAATTAAAGTCTCATTATAATTTGGTCAGTTTAGGCTCAAACAACCAATTCCATCCACTTTTCATGAATCATAGGAATATACAG
This sequence comes from Alisma plantago-aquatica, assembly GCA_963693085.1. Lineage (NCBI taxonomy): Eukaryota > Viridiplantae > Streptophyta > Magnoliopsida > Alismatales > Alismataceae > Alisma > Alisma plantago-aquatica. Next base: position 35,295,421 of record OY856413.1, on the reverse strand, counting down.
TTGTGATTTTCTATTTTAGAGTTGACAAACCCAATCATTTCCTTAAGTTATGTGCTCAAAGTTAAACAACACAAGCTTGCAAAGCACTAAAAATTTTCAAATTTGCCCCTGATTCCCATGTACAAGCAACAAGATGACACATGACTTAAGACATCCACAATTACACTAGATAGAGTGTGGATCCTACTAACAAACAAACAAAAAAAAACTAATAAAAGCAAATGACAAAAGACAAAACAATAAAAACTAAAAACTGAGAAAACTAAAGGATAGAGTTGTTCCAACTCCCCCCCTAAGCTTGAATTCGACTATGTCCTCATAGTCAAAAACAACCTTAAAAGGTGGAACAGAGATACTGATCATTCTTCCGGAGGAGGCGGGTACTGTGGGGCTGTGGGGTCCCAGGATGGGTATTGTCCCTGAAAAGTCAGATCATACTGGGGCATAGGCGGAGGTCGTGGATACCCCCCAAAGTAATTCTGACTCTAGTAATGATCATAGAAGGGCTGCTGCTGCATCTCCATCCTATGCAACCTGTCATGAATGTGCTGTTGGTTGTCGAGGAGGAGGCACTCATTTTCAAAAATGGCCCTCAGATTATCTAGCAACTGGTTCGTCGTATCCTGAATACTGGCATATGAGGCTATGTGTTGCTGCTGCGTCTGATGAATATCTTACAACATTGCATACATTCCTTGCATGGAGTAGACATCCTCGCTTTGCAGCGAGGGTTGTGGTGGCAGAGGCTGGTAAGAAGAAGATGCACCTGGATGCATGCGGGGACACTTTGTAGGTGCCACTCGTGCACGAAGAGGAGTGAAGGCCTCCTCTTCCTCTTCCACCTCGTCGTCATCATTGTCATTTTCGTCATTGCCGCCGTCTTCATCCGAGCTCTCAATGGTGATGACAGGCCATCAAAAATGCTGAGCGCCCTCGATGTGGAAGACAGGGTCGGGGAGTGAACACTCCTGATAAGCGTGATTAATGTGGTAGCGTGCATACGCCAGTCCATCACGAAGCAGGATGAGGTTGGAGCGGTGTAGATGATGCAAATTGACCTTGCTTCTGTTGGAGAGAGGAGTCAGATGGGAGAAATTCAATCCAAGATAGTGGGCCTATAGTGTGATGAGCCCTCCAAAGTGAATTGGAGCCTTCCGCGTACTCCTCTTTACAGCCAACACGCGCTGTAAGAAAAATGCTCCCCAATTACACTCTTACCGCTTCAGTAGCTTGTGCAGGAAAAATAGGTATGTCTCTTGAAACTTGCTGAGAGACAGGTCACCACGAGAAAACAAGGTGGTGCACAACATGCGGTGAAGAATCCTCACGAAAGGATGCTCAAAATCCGCCACCGCTGCGTTGTGGTAGCTCACAGATTTGCCTGTAGGCACAGTCACTAGATCGGTGAAAATATCATCATAATCAGTCCGGTTGTCTGGCCTCCGGTACTGATCTCGCCCATGATTCCAGTTGTAGATAGAGTTGAACTGCCAGAGAGTAAGAGTGTAATCATTGTTGAACAACCGGAAAGAAACGCGTCCCTTGATCCATTCCCGATCAGTGGTGATGATGTCATTTTACACGACTCATATGTCCAACGACGCCATGAGTTCTGCGACTAGCTCCTTGTATGTCATCCATTCACCGAAGAACGACTGACCATCGGCATGGAATTCAATCTCATCGGGCCTCCTGCCTGTATGCCTTTCTTGCCCCTTTAGCACGTAGGCCAGATTAGCCTCGAACCCCAGATTGCGGATCATCTCCCGGTCAACATAATGGGTTGGCTCAATCTTCCTCTTCATCAACTCCTCGTAGACCTTCTTGACCTCTGCGGAAGGATGGAAAATCTGCAGGTGCAAAATCGATGCAGTCAGTGGAGGAATGAACTTTGGAATCTCCATTGGTTTCATGTGAGAAGAAGACGCTTCGACGGTATGCATCATTGTCGAAGAAAAAGAGGAAACAGAAGAAGGAGCTCGGTGCAGGTCGAAGAAGACAATCTCCGCTTGGTGTAGAACGTGCTCCTTGGATGCTCGTAGCCGGGCTCTGATTGCTCTGGAAGATGCACGACACAAGTGGAGGAGGAAAGCTCTGAAGGTGTGACGTCATATGATGACAATCCATCCCTTTTATAACTGTGGCCGGTGCTGCTGTATACCCGTCGATACCATCGACGCGAGTCAATGGTATCGACTCATGTGGTGCAATCCGTCTGCCGCTGGTATCGACAGTTGTCGATAGCTTGATTTGGGGGCCCGGATCGATGACGTGTCGATACTATCGACGGGTGTCGACGGTATCGACCCATCCCACGAATCAACTCTCTCGATGCAGCGATCGCCATTGATTTCCTCTCACGGATCGGTGACGTGTCGCGTCGATAGTATCAACTTATGGTTAGGGCAACACCCTCGCGAGGCCCGGCCGCCGCTTTCTTCCTGTAACTGGGTCAAAACCATCGACAGGCCCGTCGATGGTATCGACTTCATTGAGACAATTTTTGTCTGAATATCTCCAGAGATCTCGCGAGTATCGACGCCCGAGTCGATACTATCAACCTCATTTTGGCGAGCAACCTGATGGTATGTTGATACTATTGACGAGGCCGTTGATAGTATCGACGCAAGGAGATTTTTGCAGTCACCAACCTGTACCCGTCACAAGGGTCGATGGTATCGACTCTGCCTCAGTCCTGCACATTGAACAAATGATCAAGGTATAATTTTTACACTAAAAACAAAATCAAATCAACTAACCTACAAATGTGAATGAAACTAAACGAAACTATCGATGGTTGGGTTGCCTCCCAACAAGCTCCCTTATTTAACGTTTTAGGCTAGACGAAATCAAGCTTCTCATCTTGGAGCTTCAGAGAGTGTCCCTAGGGGATCACTCGCCAGTTTGAACTCTACTCAATCCTGGCCAATCCCCAAGGTCAATGTACCTCTTCCGATAGCGGTGATAACATCAACCGTCGCTTGAAACGACCTACCCAATAGCATCTCGCAACTTTTAAGCTGTGGCATGTCCATGACGATGAAATCCACTGGAATGATAAACCTATCTACTTTGACAAGCACATCCTCGCACACTCCATATGGCTTCACAATGGACCCATCTGCCAACTCAATAGTTGCCGCTGATTTCTTTATTTTCTTGAACCCAAGCTTTTGAAACGTGGACAGTGGCATAAGATTAATGCTGGCACCTGAATCACACTGTGCTTGTGGAAAATGTTGACCGCCTATAGAACATGGAATGTAGAAGCCTCCTGGGTCTTTCCTCTTCTGTGGTAAACTCCCATGGATAAGTGAGCTCACCATCTCATTCACCCGACAAACATCTGTATCTTTGATCCGCCTATTCTTGGTGATGATTTCCTTGATAAACCTCCCGTATGATGGAATCTGCTCTATCATTTCCACTAACAGAATATTGATATGGAGCTTCCTGAACATATCCAAGAACTTCATGTAATGTCGATGCTCTTTCTTTGGCCTCGGGTTATCCGAATAAGACGCAACTGCCTCATTTAGACGATTGTGAGGTGGCATATATGGGCTTTTTGGGGTATCCTCCCCCAAGCTTGCTTCAATGTCACCCTCTTCCGTAGGCGTTAGAACATCATTTACCACTGGTGTAGCTTGTGGCTACTCATCCTCCTCAGTAGTTTTAGCTTCATCATGAAGTATGACCTTCACCTTCTCTTCTTGCCTGGGTACGGGCGCGATGTGCTCTTGACGGGTTTTTTTGAATGGACAATATCCTCCTGATAGTCCATAATGACTGTGAGGATACGGTATTTTTGGTGTAGCCTATGTATCAAAAATCATTTTACTTTTGTCCTGGACCTCTACCACTGGAGAATCTGCCTCTTTAATCACAGATATGTACTTTACTTGATGATGTATTTGACCAACATCTGCATTCCCAGCCTATCTTTGTTGGTTGGCATGCTTCAGGGTTTCCACTTCATTGAAATTTGGGTCACAGTCATCTCTATTGCCCTCATCTGTGCTCCATGGCTTTGCAATGTCTGCCCAAATTTAGTCAAGATCTCACCCTGAGACTGCAGCTGCTTACTAAACATGCTCATCATCTCCTGATTTTGCTGCACCACTTGACTAAGCAACGCGGTGCTTTTATCTTCTACTGGTGGCTGTGGCTTTGCATCTGGATCTTGTAGGAAGTTATTTGGATCTTTCCATGAGAATTTTCTATCCTTCCTCCAAGCATAATCATTGATTCTGTAGCCCTATTGTTGCATAAATTTGACCTGGGCCTCCTCCTCAGATTTTGTATCCTCTTTGGCAAGCAATTTCTTAGCTAGAAGGTCTAATTTATCATTCAGCTCCTTGATGTCCTTGGACTCACCTACAACTTTGACTTGTTCTGGTGCATCCCTATTGCCCCAAGACTGCTTCTTTGCCATATTTTTCAAGATCTCCCAACACCTTGTGCCTGTGTTGTTCAAGAAAAATCCTGAACCTGCTGAATCTAGTTTACTTCTATCATGCTCGGAAAGAGAAAAATAGAAAATTTTGACCTATTTTTCCTTATCCAAACCATGGTGTGGGCACCTCCTCAGCATTATCTGAAATCGCTCCTAGGTTTCAGAATATGTTTCTCCCACTTTCTGATTGAAATTATGAATTTTTCTGATCAGATCATTCATCTTCTCAGGTGGAAAGAATCTTTCAAAGAATACTTCCACCATGTGGTTCCATGACTCCACATATTCATCGTCAAGATTGTGCAACCATTCTCGTGCATTTCCTTCCAGAGAACTCAGGAACAACTTTAAGTAAAGCGTCTCTTGTAGAAATCTGTCAATTTTAATCATGTCACAATTCTCCACAAATTGGCTTATATGTGTCACCAGGTCTTCATTCTTGAGCCCATGGAATGCATTCGACTTGACCAAGTTGATTAATGTCAGATCAATCTTGTAAGTCCGAATGTTGATCGCCTGCTTCTTTATTGGCCCCTTAGAATCGGATGAGGAAGAAGCTTTGATCTTCTCCCATATCATCTGTTCCTCTTCCATTTCTTCTTGTTTAGATTCAGAATCTATTTCCTCCAAGTGGTCTTGATTGTAGTCCTCCTCGTCGTCAGGTCCCAGAAATGGAACCTCTGGTGATTGCTGCATGTAGTTTGTGCTACGCGTCTGCACCATGCACAGTACCTGCAAAATGATAATTTTAGTTTAGTACCTTGCTAGATGATTACTATATTTGAAAGATAGACTATAAATTTTAGAAATGATTTCAAAATAATAAAAATCAAAGGTGGCCTAGAATGGCCGCTTGCAGTACTCGTAGTGCCGACAATTGTCGTGTCCCCGACAATGGCACCAAAAACTTGACACGACTTTTCCGTGCGTAGAACGCAAGTGTACGCGTCAATGTAATATAGGCCTTTGTGAGGCCCGAGTCGAACTCAGGGACACTAAATTATCAGATACTACTACTAACTACTCGCAATCAGCTAGACCGGTTAAAAAGTTGGAAGTTGTTGTAAAATTAAAAGAAAATGAAATAAAACAAAACAAAACAATCGATTAAAGGTTTAGTTTAATCAATTCAAGTGGAGATCTTTAGGATTGCGGTTTCACCACGGGTTATCATTGTATGAATTTCTATATAGCAACTCAAATTTATCTCTCTTCCTGAGTAGTGGCATGTAGTCAGAATTGCTCACTTTTGTGGTAAAATTCACTACCTATGTCTAGGTCGGTTCCACCATCGTAGTAACCTATACCCTAAACTAGGTGCATTAGAATCGACCTATGGGTATCCACCATTAATCTTACAACTCCTTGTTCAAGGGATTTGTTAATTAATGTGAATTTCATCTCTTTTCAACCGTTAATTATTCTTTCAAAGCAATTAAGGGAATTATATTATTATTATGGTGATCAAGCATAACAATATAATTGAGAAAATGAATTCATACCACAAATTTAAGAGATAAATGATGAATTACTATGGTAAAAACGTCATACAATGCTTCCCCGGGCTACTCCCAGTCCTAAAGACAAAGGGGATTAGCCTCGCATGTTCATCTCAAAGCAAAACATGGTAGAGAAAAAGGGATACATGGAGAAAAATGTGACTACGTAAAGAAACCCCTGAACGGAGGAGATCCAAGCGTTCCTTGGCGTAGAATGCACGATCTTTGACCTTTTGGCGGTGGAAAATGTCTTCTTCGGCCTCCGTAACGGATGGGGTGTGCTTCTGGGCTCCGTTCTTCTCTCCACACTTTCTCGGGATGTGTGCATCGGCTAATGACATCATCCCCTACTCTTGGCCGCCGTCATTAGGTATAATCACCGAGTTAGGTTGCAAAAATATCACAACCGCCAGATTTAGATCAATCTGAAACAAACTTGTATCTGACGGTGTCGATACCATCGACGCGAGTCGATGGTATCGACTCTGCACGGTATCGACTAATCTTCTTTCCTTTTCTTTATCGCGACTGATGCTAACTCGATACCATCGATGAGGGTCGATGGTATCGACATTCTTAGGTGTCATTTTTTGTTCTTTTCTATCGCTGAAGCTCCACGTGTCGATAGTATCGACGTCTGGGTCGATAATATCGACTATCTTCTCGCCAGCAACCTGATGGTATCTCGATACCATCGACTCTCCTATCGATAGTATCGACTCTGTGATGCTCCTTGCGGCTGGCTGCCTGTGGTCAGGTCGATGGTATTGACAATAGCAAATATGCGTTTTTCCTAAAATTTCAACACAAAACCACCTAAGCTGATATAAAACATATTATTGTACTCATTTATGCTCAAATACTAAAATAAGGGAGATTTGCCACTGATAAGGATCATAGACCAAAGTAAATGAATTATGCAATATTAACCACTAAAATGACCAATAAATGCATAAAACACAAGTAAAACAAGTCTATAAATGCGACTCAAAATCATCACATCACCTAGCTCTTGGCCGCCGTCATTAGGTATAATCACCGAGTTAGGTTGCAAAAATATCACATCCGTCAGATTTAGATCGATCTGAAACAAACTTGCATCTGACGGTGTCGATACCATCGACGCGGGTCGATGGTATTGACACTGCGTGATATCGGCAAGTTTTCTTTTCTTTTCTTCATTGCGGCTGATGCTGACTCGATACCATCGATGAGCGTCGATGGTATCGACTTCCTTTAGCATCAGTTTTATCCCTTTTCCGTCACTAAAACTCCACATGTCGATAGTATCGACATTTGGGTCGATAGTATCGACGGACTGGTCACCAACAACCTGATGAAATGTCACTACCATCGACTCCAAAGTTGATGGTATCGACTCTGTGCTGTTCCTTACGGCTAGCAACCTGTGGTTGTGTCGATGGTATCGACAGCTGCAGATATGCATTTTTCCTGAAATTGCAAAACAAAACCACATAAGACGAGATAAAACCTATCATTGTAATCATTTATGCTCAAAACAATAAAATAAGAGAATTGATGCTGAGAAGGATCATAGACTAAAGTAAGTGAATTATGCAATATTAACCACCAAAATGACCAATAAACACATAAAACGCGAGTGAAACAAGTCTATAAATGTGACTCAAAATCATCGCATCAAACTCCCCTAAGCTTGAACATTGCTCGTCCTCGAGCAACAAAACTTTAGAATAAAATTGTGAGAGTCAACTAAAGAACAGATCGTCACAACAAACATCAACACATGATCCTCGCCGGACATTCACATTCCGGCCCTCACTAACCACGGAATGATAATTACCCTAAAGGTGACAAAAATCATCCATAAAAGATATCTACCTCAAAAACAATGAACACTATCACATAAGGCAGTTAACATAATAAAATTCTTTGGTCCAGACTCGGTGCATCTTGTGATCTTCTATTCTACATTGCTCGCCCTAACTACCATCTACATGGAAGAAGTTCTCCTGGTATTAATGAGTGAGGAGAAAATCATGGTGGCCTACCAATTCGAGCAACGAGTGGATGGAATGGGTGTATCATGGAAGAAATGGAAGCATTATACGATTTTAACATGCACAAAGCAAAAATGACCTAAATGATGCATATGCAAGTGTAAATGCCCTAATGCCTACATTTGGGTGGAATGATGCATGCACTATCATTCCGTCTCAAGGTGAGATGGAATATCTAAGAGAACTACATCATGTACTTATTCTTCTTAGTATGTAGTGACAACATGTTCCTTTCTCCCTCTCATTACTACTTACTTCTCAATTCTCTTTTCTTTTTTTTCAAAACTTTTTTTTTCAAGTCTTGATTTTCATAGCTAACAATGAAATGTTTGTCGGGCTCACTTAATGCTGCATAACTTATACATTTGAAGCATTTAGAAGGTATGGAACAAGTTCATCACCTTTTATGTTTCATAAGACATAAGATGCATGATGTACTATATGCACAAAAATGTGAATGCAACTTCAAAATGATAATTATGCAACTAAATGACATGCACCTAAGGATAATGTGCATGTATATCTATTCTATCCTTTTTTTTCTTTTTTCATTCAAAAATATGAGAAAATAGTTGTAGTGCAAGACCTATCTACATGGAATGCAATCAAAGAGATTAAACCTGTAATGCACTTCTAGTTCTTAAGGTGGATTATGAAAGCAATGGGGTGGATAGATCACAAGACTAATTGACTGAACCTTTGAAAATTATTATGTGTCCCTCCTCACTGACCTGTGTAGTAATTAATAGGTTTTTCTCTCTTATTTCAAATTAAAGTCTCATTATCATTTGGTCAGTTTAGGCTCAAACAACCAATTTCGTCCACTTTTCATGAATCATGGGAATGTATAGTTGTGATTTTCTATTTTAGAGTTGACAAACCCAATTATTTCCTTAAGTTATGTGCTCAAAGTTTAACAACACAAGCTTGCAAAAACACTAAAAAATTTCAAATTTGCCCCTAATTCCCAAGTACAAGCAACAAGATGACACATGACTTAAAACATCCACAATTACACTAGATAGAGTGTGGATCCTACAAACAACTAAGAACTACAAGAAATAAATCACAAAAGACAAAAAAATAAACTTAAAAACTGAGAAAACTAAAGGATAGAGCTGTTCCAACTCCCCCCGAAGCTTGAATTCGACTATGGCCTCATAGTAAAAAACAACCTTAAAAAGGTGGAACAGAGATACCAATCATTCTTCAGGAGGAGGCGGGTACTACGGGGCCGTGGGGTCCCAAGATGGGTACTTCCCCTGAAAGCTCAGATCATACTGGGGCATGGGCGGAGGTTGTGGATACCCCCCAAAGTAATTCTAGCTCCAATAATGATCGTAGAAGGGCTGCTACTGCATCTCCATCCTATGCAACCTGTCGTGGATGTGTTGTTGGTTGTCGAGGAGGAGACGCTCATTTTCAAAAATGGCCCTCTGATTATCTAACAACCGGTTCGTTGTATCTTGAATACCGGCGTATGAAGCTGTATGCTGCAGTTGGGTGTGCTAGATCTCTTGCAGCATTGTATACATCCCCTACATGGAATAGACATCCTCTCCTTGAGGAGAGGGCTGAGGTGGTGGAGGATGTGAAGATGAAGATGCACCCGGATGCATGCGGGGACGCTTCCTAGGTGCCACTCGTGCACGAAGAGGGGTGAAAGCCTCCTCTTCCTCTTCAGGCTCGTCGCCGTCATTGTCATTATCATTGTCGTCATTGCCGCCATCTTCATCTGAGTCTTCAATGTCTATGACAGGCCATCTGAAATGCTGAGCGCCCGTAATGTGGAAGACGGGGTCTGGAAGTGAACACTCTTGATATGCTTGATTGACATGGCAGTGTGCATATGCCAAGCCATCACGAAGTAGGATGAGGTTGGAGCGGTGCAGATGCTGCAAGTTGACCTTGCTCCTGTTGGAGAGGGGAGTAAGCTGGGAGAAATTTAACCCAAGATAGGAGGCCAGCGTTGTGATGAGCCCTCCAAAGTGGATTGGAGCCTTCAACGTACTCCTCTTTATAGCCAACACACGCGTTAAGAAGAACGCACCCCAATTACACTCTTCTCGCTTTAGCAACTTGTGCAGGAAAAACAAATCTATCTCTTGAAACTTGCTAAGATACAGGTCACCACGAGCGAACAAGGTGGTGCAGAGCATGCGGTGAAGAACATGCACAAACAAATGCTCAAAATCTGCAACTTCCACATTATGGTAGCTGACGGATTTGCCCGGTGGCACAGTCACAAGCTGGGTGAAGATGTCATCATAGTCCGTCATGTTATCTGGCCTCTAGTACTGGTCTCTCCCATGATTCCAGTTGTAGATGGAATTAAACTGCCTGAGGGTGAGAGTGTAATCGTTTTTGTACAGCCAGAAAGAAACGCGGCCCTTGATCCATTCCCGATCAATGGCGATGACGTCGTTTGGCACGACACATATGTCCAGCGATGCCATGAACTCTGCCACTAGCTCCTTGTATGTTGGCCATTCACCAAAGAATGGTTGGCCGTCGATGTAGAATTCCATCTCATCGGGCCGCCTTCCCGTATGCCTTGCCTGCCCCTTTAGAATGTAGGCAATATTGGGCTCAAACCCAAGATAACAAACCATGTCCCGATCGACATATCAGGTCGGCTCTATCTTTCTCTTCATAAGTTCCTCGTAGACCTTCCGGACCTCCGCGGAAGGATGGACAATCTGTGGGCGCGAAATAGATGTAGTGGGTGGAGGAATGAAATCAGGGATCTCCATTGGAGCTGCATGTGAAGAAGAAGCACCGGCTGTACGCACCATCATCGCCGAGCAAGAAGGAATAGAAGTCAGAGCTCGGGGAAGATCGGAGAAGGAAATTTCCGCTCGGTGAAGGCTCGGGGAAGAACTCACTCCTTGGATGCTCATAGTCGGGCTCCGATTGCACAACAAGACGCACGACGCAAGTGGATAAAGTAGTCCTTGAAGGTGTGAATCAAGTTGACAACAACATCTCCCTTTTATAAACACGGCTGTCGCTGATGTGCACCCGTCAATACCATCGACGCGAGTCGATGGTATCGACTCCTGTGGTGCAATCCGGTCTTCCGCTAGTATCGACAGTTATCAATAGTTCGATGTGGGGGCCCGGATCGATGACGCGTCGATACCATCGACGTGTGTCGATGGTATCGACCCATCCCACGGATCGACTCTCTTGATGTAGCGATCGCCGTTTATTTCCTCTCACGGATCGGTGACGTGTCGCATCGATACTATCGACGCAAGTCGATAGTATCAGCTTATGCTTAGGGCAAACACCCTCGTGAGGCCCGACCACCGCTTCCTATCTGTAACCGGGTCGATACCATCGATAGGCTCGTCGATGGTATCGACTTCACTGAGACACTTTTCGTCTGAATATCTCCAGAGATCTCATGAGTATCGACATCCATGTCGATACTATCGACCTCATTCTGGCGAGCAACCTGATGGTGGGTCGATACCATCGATGAGGCCGTTGATAGTATCGACTCAGAGAAATTTTTGCAGCCGCCTACCTGTGCCTATCTCGATACCATCGACACAAGGTTCGATGGTATAGACCCTGCCTCAGTCCTGCACATTGAACAAATGATCAAGGTATCTTATTTACACTAAAAACATAATCGAATCAAACTAATGTACAAAAGTGAAAGAAACTAAATGAAACTACCGATGGCTAGGTTGCCTCCCAACAAGTGCCCTTTATTAACGTCTTAGGCTAGATGAAATCAAGCTCCTCATGCATCCGGAAGCGCCATGAGTTTGACCTCATGCACTCTCCTCGTGTAATTTTCACCGAAATACAACTTCAATCACTGTCCATTAGCCAAGAATGTTGTCTCGCCATCACGCACCATGATTGCGCCATGTGGCCTGACCTCCTCTACAGTGAACGGTCCACTCCATCGGGATTTCAATTTCCCGGGATGCATTTTCAACCTGGAGTTGAACAAGAGTACACAATCTCCCTTCTTGAAAACACACATCTGAATATGTCGATCGTGAATCAGCTTTGTTCGCTCCTTGTAGATCCGCGAGCTTTCATAGGCATTCATCCTCAACTCGTCAAGTTCATTTATCTCTAACATACGTTTCTTTCCTGCTTCATCATAGCTCAAATTCAACTTCCTCAACGCCCAGTGCGCCTTATGCTCCAATTCCACCGGAAAATGGTAGGCCCAACCGTAAGCCAACCTAAAAGGCGTAGTGCCTATATGTGTCTTAAACACCGTCCTATACTCCCACAAAGCATCCGGTAGCAAGGTACTCCAGTTTGTTCTCATCGAAGCCACAGTGCGCTCCAAGATCTTCTTAATTTCCCTATTGGAGACTTCCACTTGCCCCTGTGTCTATGGGTGGTATGGGGTACCAATGTTGTGCTTTACCCCGTACTTTCTTAGCAATGCTGCGAACTTCTGATTTCACTAATAATCATTCTCGGTACACCAAACCTACAGAAAATCTATTCTTTGACAAACATGCACACTACGGCTGCATCATTAGTCCAAGTGGGTATTGCCTCTACCCACTTCGATACATAGTCAACAGCTAATAGAATGTACAAGTTAGAATTGGAGGACACAAAGGGTCCCATAAAATCAATACCCCACAGATCGAACACCTCGACCTCTTGAAATACATTGAGGGACATCTCCTGTCTTTTTGAAATGTTACCTGCCCGTTGGCAGGAATCACATTTCCACACATAGTCATATGCATCCCTGAACAAAGTAGGCCAGTAAAGGCCACTCTCAAGTACCTTGGCCGCAGTTCGAGAACTAGCATGGTGGCCACCTGTCGGTAGAGTATGGCAATGACGGAGGACACTTTCATATTCCACTTCCGGTACACACCTGCGCAACACACCATCCCTGCACTGCTTCAACAGAATAGGGTCATCCCAGAAATAATAACGCAAAGAATGGAAAATTTTCCTTTTCTCTTGGTATGTCCAATCATCCGGGATAATTTTGCAGGAAAGATAATTAACAATGTAAGAAAACCAATGATCTTTAGATTTCACAGATAGAAGTTGTTCATCAGGAAACATCTCAGTAATGGGTATATGCACGTCCTTCTCATCTACCCTTTCCGACCTAGACAAGTGGTCCGCAACCACATTTTCTATTCCCGCCTTATCTTTGATTTCAATTTCAAATTCTTGTAACAGTAGGATCCACCTAATCAGTCTAGGTTTGGCATCCTTTTTCTCCATCAAGTACTTAATGGAGGCGTGGTCCGTCCATACCACGACTTTAGATCCTACAAGATATTGCCGGAATTTTTCAAAAGCAAAAACAACGACGAGAAGTTCTTTTTCAGTTGTCATGTAATTCAGTTGTGCTTCATTTAAGGTTTTGGACGCATAGAAAATCACAGTGGGTTTATTGTCCACACGTTGTCCCAAAACTGCCCCCACTGCAAAATCTGATGCATCACACATCATTTCGAACGACTTTGTCCAATCCGGTGTTTGCACGACCGGAGCAGAAATCAATTTTTCTTTAAGCACATTAAACACATTTAAACACTTTACGTTAAAACCAAACACAACATCCTTTTCCAACAACTCAGATAATGGTTTGGTGATTTTTGAGAAATCTTTTATAAAGCGGCGATAAAAAACGGCGTGACCTAGAAAACTCCGTACCCCTTAAACCGAATTCGGTGGGGGCAATTTGGAAATAACTTCGATCTTCACTGGGTCTACCTCCAACCCTTTGCTAGACACTTTGTGTCCAAGCACGATCCCTTCGCTGACCATCATGTGGCATTTCTCCCAATTGAGGACCAAATGTGTGTCCTCACATTGTTGCAAAACCTTGTCCAAATTGTATAAACATTCGTCAAAGGGCACACCATAGACAGAGAAATCGTCCATAAAAACCTCCAAACAGTGTTCAACCATATCGGAGAAAATGGCAAGCATGCAACGCTAAAAGGTTGCTGGTGTGTTACACAAACCAAATGGCATACGACGGTATGCAAATGTTCTGTAAGGACAAGTGAAGGTGGACTTCTCTTGGTCCTTAGGATCAATGGAAATATGATTGTACCCCGAATAACCATCAAGAAAACAAAAATGAGATTGACCTACTAATCACTGTAAAATCTGATCAATGAATGGGAGAGGGAAATGATCCTTAAGCATAGCAGCATTCAATCTATGGTAGTCTATACATACACGCCACCTGGTTACCAAGCGGGTTGTGACATGTTCATTTAACAAATTATGTGTAACAGTAATTCCCCCTTTTTAGGGACTACCTGTGTCGGACTCACCCACATCGAGTCGGATATAGCATAGATGATACCTGCATAAAGGATCTTGATCACCTCCTTCTTGATGACCTCCATCATGCTAGAATTTAGTCGACGTTGTGATTGAATTACCGGTTTGGCTCCCTCCTCGAGCCGGATCTTGTGCTGGCACAATGTAGGGGAGATCCCCTTGATGTCTGCGACCGACCACCCGAATGCACCTCGGTGGTTCTTCAACACAATCAACAATTGATCTTCCTCCTCGTCACTCAGATATGCCGAAATAATCACTGGAAGCTTCTCACCCTCAGCTAGAAATGCATATTTCAAGTGCGGTGGCAATGGCTTCAATTCCAAATCTGGCGGGCTGATTAAGGATGATTGAAGTGGTGGTGGGAGTTCTCCAAGGTCTTCATAGTACCTACCATAGAAACACGGCAGCACCTGAAGCATCTTGGCACACTCTTGTAGTGACTTGCTTCTCATCCAATCATGTGTTATGTTAACCAGGCAGGCTCCAAGAGGCAGTTCTGGATATTCATTAAAGATAGAACTTACTATGGCCTCATCTTCAGTAGAAGGTGGAGTGTCCTCCTCTTCATCATTGGGAAAACCCACAGCCTTGCTAAGAGACACAACCTTGGTCTTCTCCATGATGTCTACAACCAGTGTCCCTTTTTCTACTTTAGTCATTACATGAGCCATGTCTAGAAATGGCTTCCCTAGACAAATAGAAATATTCTGATCAAAGTGCTTCATCATGCGGCATTGCTCCTATACTTTAGATTGTGTAGTGCTTGAGGGCATGACCATTTCAAACCGATCATCTGCGATACCCAAGGTCAAACGACCTCTCCCCATCTCCAGTATCATGTCAGTCATGGCTTGGAAAGGTCGTTCAAGGAGTAACTCATTACCCTATTCATCCTGCATTTCCATTACAACAAAGTCTGTTGGGAAAACAAACCGATCCACTTTCACCAACACATCCTCACATATGCCGTATGGCTTCACCACAGAATTATCTGCCAACTGTATTGTCATATTTCTCGGCCTTGATTCTTTTAATCCCAATTTCTTGAACGTAGAGAGAGGCATCAGGTTTATACTTGCCCCTGAATTACATAGTGCTTTGCCGAATTTCACTTTACCAATATAGCATGAAATGTTGAAGCAGCCCGGATCTTGCCTCTTAGGTGGCAATGTGCCCATGATGAAAGCACTCACCTGCTCCTTGAGAACCACAACCTCAGTATCAGTGATTTGCCTTTTCTTTGTGATGATGTCTTTCAAAAACTTCCCGTAAGAGGGGATTTGCTCTATTGCTTCTAAAAGAGGAATGTTGACAGATGGCTTTCTAAAGCTATCTAGAAACTTCTTGAACTGAGGCCTTCGCGCTATTTGGGTATGGGATCGGGACAATCTGTGCCCTTTGATGTGGTGGCACATATGGCATCCTCTTCTGTGTCTCCTCCTCAGCAACTGATTCAGATGTGACTTTCTCTAATACATCCTCTACCGGCTCGGTGATTGGAATTTGAACCTCCTCAGTGGTCTCACCTGTGGATTCTGGTTGGTGTTTGCTCGGTTCATCGACCCTGGGGTTTAAAATCTGCTTACCGCTCCTCAGTAAGATTGCCTTAGCCTGTTGGTTTCCTCCTGGAATGTTTGTATTACCCGGAAAACCTTGTTGCGCTGGCTTCTTCAGATTTGCTATCTCAGCTACCATCTGTGCCAAGGATGTCTCTATAGTCCTCATTTGAGCCCTGTGACTTGTAGGGTCTGCCCAAATTGGTTCATGAATTCACCTTATTTCTTGATCTGTTGGCCAAAAGTGTTCATTAGTTCTTGATTTTGCTTGATTACTTAGTTGAGTAACTCAGTGCTCTTATCCTCCGCCACCGGTTGGGGTTTTGCATCGGGGTCCTGCAAGAAATTATTTGGATCCTTCCAGGAAAATTTCTTGTCTTTCCTCCATGAATACTCATTGTTTCTGCACCCCTGTTGTTGGCGCATGAACTTTACTTGAGCCTCATCATCTAATTCTGCGTCTTCTTTTGCAAGCAGTTTCTTTGCTAGAAGGTCCATCTTCTCATTTAGTTCTTTGATGGCCTTTGACTCCCCTGCAGCCTGAACATGCTCTACGACGTCTCTATCACCCCAAGATTGCTTCTTAGCCATGTTCTTAAAAATTTCCCAACACCTCGTGTCTGTGTTGTTTAAGAAGAACCCTAAACCTACGAAATCTAGGTTACTTCTATCATGCTCAGAAAGAGAAAAATAAAAGATTTTGACATGCGTCTCCTTGTCAAGTCCATGATGTGGGCACCTCCTTAGCATGATCTGGAACCATTCCCAGGTCTCGGAGTAAGTCTCTCCTGCCTTCTAACTAAAGTTATGAATTTTTTTGATCATATCATTTGTCTTCTCGGGCGGAAAGAACCTTTCAAAGAACACTTCCACCATATGGTTCCATGATTCCACATACTCATCATCAAGATTATGTAGCCATTCTCGTGCATTTCCCGCCAGAGAGATGGGAAACAGCTTCAAGTACAATGTCTTATGTGGAAACCTGTCTATCTTGATCATGTCGTAGTTCTCAACAAACTGGCTAATGTGAGTCACCGAGTCTTCGTTTTTGAGCCCATGAAATGCATTTGATTTGACCAGATTTATTAATGCAAGATCAATCTTGTAAGTCAGAATGTTGACTGCCCGTTTCTTTATTGGCCCCTTTGAAGCGGATGAGGAAGAAGCCTTTATCTTCTCCCATATCGTCTGCTCTTCTTCCATGGCTTCTGGCTCTGAATCGAAATCTATTTAATCTGGTTGGTCTTGAATAGAGTTCTGATCGTCATTTGGTCCCGGCAGTGGAATATCTGGTGATTGCTGCGTGTAGTCGGTGCTATGCGTCTTCACCATGCACCAGTACCTGTAAGAGGAAAATCTCAGTTCAGTACCTTTGGTAGACGATTTCAAAATATGAATGATAAACTATGAATTTAAAAAATGAAAATAAAATAATAAAATAAAAATATGGCCTAGAATGCCCGCTTGTAGCACTCGTAGTGCCGACAATTGCCGTGTCCCCGGCAACGGTGCCAAAAACTTGACATGATTTTACCGTGCGTCAAATGCAAGTGCACGCGTCAATGTAGTATAGGCCCTTGTGAGGCCCAAGTCGAACTCAGGGACACTGAATTATCGGTAGACTACTACTAACTACTCACAATCAGCTAGGCCAATTAAAAGGTTTTGAGAGTTGTTTTAAAAATAAAAGGAAATAAAATAGAACAAGGTAATCGATTAAAGGTTTAGTTTAATCAATTCAAGTGGAGATCTTTAGGATTGCGGTTTCACCGTGGGTTTTCATTGTATGAATTTCCATATAATAATTTAGGTTCATCTCTCAATCTGGGTAGTGGCCTGTAGTTAGAATTGCCCACTATCGTGGTATAATTCACTACCTAAGTCTAGGTCAGTTCCACCGTCATAGTAACCTATACCCTAAACTAGGTGCATTAGAATCAACCTCTGGGTTTCTACCATTAACCGTACATCACCTTCTTCAAGGGATTTGTTAATTAATGTGAATTTTGTCTCTTTTCAACCGTTAATTCTTCTTTTAAAGCAATTAAAGGCATTTGATTATCATTATGGTGATCAAGCATAACAATATAATTGAGAAAACGAAATCATACCATGGATTTAAGAGGTAAATTATGAATTACTATGATAAAAATGTCATACAATGCTTCCCCGGGCTACTCCCAGTCCTAAAGATAAAGGGGATTAGCCCCGCATGTTCATCTCAGAGCAAAACATGGTTGAGAAAAGGGGAAACATGGAGAAAAACATGAATAAGTAATGAAACCCTTGAACGGAGAAGATCCAAGCATTCCTTGGCATAGAATACGTGATCTACAACCTTTCGGTAGTGGAAACGTCTTCTTCGGCTTCCAGAACGGCTGGGGCGTGCTTTTGGGCTCCGTTCTTCTCTCCACACCTTCTCAGGATGTGTGCAGTAGCTAATGATGTGATACCTAGCTCTTGGCCACCGTCATTAGGTATAATCACCGAGTTAGGTTGCAAAAATATCACAACCGTCAGATTTAGATCGATCTGAAATAAACTTGCATCTGACGGTGTCGATACCCTCGACGCGGGTTGATGGTATTGACACTGTATGATATCGGCAAGTTTTCTTTTCTTTTCTTCGTTGCGGCTGATGCTGACTCGATACCATCGATGAGCGTTGACGGTATGGACTTCCTTTAGCGTCGGTTTTATCCCTTTTCCATCACTGAAACTCCACGTATCGATAGTATCGACATTTGGGTCGATAGTATCAACGGACTGGTCACCAGCAACCTGATGAAATGTCGCTACCATCGACTCCAAAGTTAATGGTATCAACTCTGTGCTGCTCCTTATGGATAGCAACTTGTGGTTGTGTCAATGGTATCGACATCCGTTGATGGTATCGATAGCTGGAGGTATGTGTTTTTCCTAAAATTGCAAAACAAAACCACATAAGCCGAGATAAAACCTATCATTGTTATCATTTATGCTCAAAACAATAAAATAAGAGAATTGATGCTGAGAAGGATCATAGACTAAAGTAAGTGAATTATGCAATATTAACCACCAAAACGACCAATAAACGCATAAAATGTGAGTGAAACAAGTCTATAAATGCGACTCAAAATCATCACATCAAGGCTTATCTAGAAAAAAATGTTGACTGTATCTCTATAGTCTAAGGGAACGGAAGGGGATTTTTAGTCAAAGAGGGGGTCCACCCATTCATTATTTCATCAGTTGCCTCCGATTGAGTTATTTGTTCTTGTATGACATCATTCTTGCCTATGGCCTTGTTCTCCTTGTGTGTGGGAACTTGTTTAGGTATTGCTGGCGAACTCCCTTTTTCTTTTTCCTTGTGTTCCTTTATAGTTATGTACTTGTTGGTGGAGTACCATGGCAAGGTTGGGGAATTTATATCATTGTCTCCTCTAGTGGGCACTTCCAAATTCTATACATAGTCCTCTTCTTCTTATTCAACAAATAACTCTGATGTTGATTCCTTGCCTGGATATGGTGTGATAGTTGTGATGGACAAATTTGCTAGCACCATGTATGCAATCAAATGCACACCCATCTCCATGTTTTCCTGAGGTTGGGAATCTTTTTCTTCATCTTTGACCCACTACCTTTTGCGGTTGATTCCTCTCGGGATGAAGACACTTACAGTGGCTCCTTGCACTTCTTCTTGGTGGAGGCACACAATAGATTGTTCTCGTGCATTAAGTCATCACTCTCCTTCCTTAATGAAGTATTTTTTTTCATGTTGGCCAAGACCTCCATGATTCTTATCTCATTCACTACAAGGAGTTTCATATACTTTTGTAGGCTTATGATGGGTTGGATATTCATTGTTACCTCTTTTACCTACCAATGTTAGTGTCAAGAAATCTATAATTAAATTGAAAATATTAAGATCTGAGTTAGAAACAATCTCATGGAGGTACTGGCCAACTTCCATGAATTTCTTTGCGGTGGGAGCTCATTTTGGTTGTTCATCATGTTTGCACAAGCTTGCTCCATACCCGAGATCCTCCCTCTGGATAAAGCTAACATGTACTCTAATTCTACACAAGCTATGTTTACCCTCTTTGTATGATGGTGTGGGGGTTTTTCTTGGAGGATTCTTTACCTGCATCCTCCTTTTTAGCAGCATACACATCTTCATCGATGACCTTTTTCTGAGTGGTTTCTTCTTGAAAATGTTTCCATTGTTTGCCCTTGAGGTAGTGTGGCATGATGTGACACTTTCTTCAATAGAGGGGGCTTGCTTCTTGTGTTGATTTGGATAGACATTATGAGGTGTGTCCACCAGTCTATTTAATATGGCGGCTATAGGAGTAGTCACCTAGTTTTCTGCTTCATCCTCTATATTTATTATTTTGGGTGTGGGGGACTTCTTCTATTTTTGCTTGGTGGTAGAACATAAACATGAGCTTCTTTTTTACTAGATTTTTAGGTTGTCTTATATATGTTCAATTTGTCTTTTTTACAAATGCATGTTAGCGTATCTATGGGAGAGGCTTAGATATTAACTTCACATAATATCTTCATCTTGGAATAGAAGCATGTGGCAGTCATAGCTGCTCATCACAGGGAGAGGAAGGAACTCTTTTGATTTGTGGAATATGTAAAATTACTTCTCTGTCTTTCTCACGAAGACATTTGTAGATATCAAAATTTTGGCATCCACCAATTTTACCTCATTAGATATAGTGAAGTTTTTCAATTCCTTGGGGTAGGCTAGTCAGTGAGCAATATATGGTATGAGACATCCCATGTTGAATTCTTAAGAGCCTCCAGGACCTATTGCTTCCACTAGCCTGTCAATTAAGATGTGCCCAATATTGAATAGCTTTTTCTCCAGGATGCTCCACAAGATGTGGAGGTCCACCCTAGTTACATTTCTAGTTTCAGATCTAAAAACAAGGCATTGGAAAATATTTCACACATAAAGCACATAATGTCAGAGTGTATTTTGGTAGCTTTGGATTTCCCAGAGCTTAATTGGTCTTCCTATGATAGATTTTCTCATGTCTTGTCAGTGAGAAATCCTTAGACTTATCTATCTCCCCTAGCTTTATAGGCTAACTTTGCTTATTATTCTAAATCATTAACAATCAAGTTCAGTCATTTCTCTGTCAATATATAGTCTTCTTTGATTATCCTTACTGCCAATTTGAAGCTTCCCTTGCACTCCTAGGCTTATTCAGCCTGGAGTGGTAGTTTTATTTGTGATGACATGAACTCTAGGGTGAGGTCGTCATATGATATATGATTATTAAAATGGATCTTATGAAGCCCAACATTGTCTAGATGTTCATTCACCCTTTTATAGATTCGCAAACCTCGTCACCCTAAAGGATTTACTGCTGAACATATTTTCCTAAAGCTTCTCATGTGTATCATCCCTTGGGATGAAATAATGGTTGGGGATTGGAGATGACATTTGTCAACTGAGGAATGTTTAGGAAGATGCATTAGTAGGGTTACCAATGGTTGGGCTATGATTCTATCTTCTATACTTTTCTTCTCGGTAACTTTAGCTATCTTTCTTGTTTTGCCCTTCATGAACGGATGAAACACCTTCATCTATTTGGAATTTCCAATCTCCCCTGAAAAGTATATTCTGAAGTTTCTGTTCCCTTTAATTATAGGGACTTGGAAGACTCCTCTATAATTGTTTGGTCAAGATTCTTTAGTCTATCTACCTCCAACTTTGCTTTTATACTTTGTTGGGTTGACTCCCCATGAATCTAAATGTATTTGACCACCTCATCCTTTTGCTTTTTTATTTTGTTAATCACCTCTTGTCTAAGTCTTTCCTTGAGTTCTAGCTCACTCATTCTTTTGTCTATTCTTGGCGAGAGATAGGGTATCCTATTACATGTATTTCCTATCATTTGAACCAAATATTTATGTAGATATATATATATATATATATATATATATATATATGTCAATCTCATGCAGAATGGTTAGGTAAACATGTAATATTTGAAACTAGGAGTAAGATCTGAGCTAATGTTAAATCTGATGAAGGAGAAAACAATATTGATGGCATGAGAAATAATTAGTAAGCAAGTCGTGTAAACTGATGGTGATGAAACACCTTCATATGGTTTACAGAATGATAGAAAAGTGACTTCTGATGGTTACAACCAATAGTCTTACTATGAGAGTGGAACATATGGGTTTGGGGGTTATAGAAGAAGTGCCTCCTGATGGTATGTAGCTTCTTTAGAAATAGAAGGTTTCAATTCAATAAATCGATGGTTGGTGAAAATCAAAGGTGAGGAAAGCTGAAGGTTGAGGTTTAGTACATGACCCCTTTCGATGGCATATGTTAAGTGCAGAAACTGATGGTGTGAAAAGAAAAGGTTTAGAGAGGGAAGACAAAAAAGAAGGGTCAGGAAATGTCAAAGGTGAAGGAAAGATGAAAGACTAGGGAACCACCTATCGATGGTTGTTTACATAGTCACAAGGTCAAGGGCTTGGTGTAGTGATGTCAAAATAGAAGGAGAAGGAAGTTCTAGTGGAGTACATACCATCATTGAGGTCCTTCACACTCTATTTCACCGAGCCTTCTGCCACACTACTGTCTAGAAGGTTGTCCACGCTCTGCCTCCTCTGGTGTGTTGTTGTTGCCTACTAGTTCCATGACGTTGACACCATCACACTTTATTAGAGAGGTTCACTACTGAGAGTTTGACCTTATGATGGCAAAGGTAGAAGATGGAGAAGGTAGCAAGGTGCTGGTGCTAAACTTCTATCTTTCGATAGCATGTGGTAGAGTAGGTGGGATTAGGGTTTAAGTTCTCTATGCTACTTTTACTCAAAATATGTAAGGGGAGAAAAAGTGTTGCCCCCTACTGCTTTTATTGTGGCCGCTCTACCTGGAGGCAACGACATTTCATGTGCGTCTTTCTAGCTTCTTATGGCTAGATGCACCTTCCAAAGGTGGGTTAGCTTTATATCTTTAGATGGGAGGTTAGGGTTTACACAACCCAATGGTTAGTCATCTCTTGCTTTGTGATGGCAAGGCAAGGATACAAAACTTGATGGTTATTAATGTATCTAGCTTCCAGTGACATATTTCATTACTTAATTAGAAATAGATGGTATTCTACTACTTGGAATTCAATGGATGGCCAATACATTGTCTTTTGAGGATGGGAGTCGATGGTTACACTAAGTGGCCTTTCTATGGGTTCCCTAGCTAATCAAATGATGGTTGAGCAGATAGCTCAATTTATCACAGTACCTTCAAATATTTAAATCATTTTTAGGTCATTCACTAACTTTATTCTATGTACACTAACATTATAAAATAGAAAATAATCAAAATAAATTAAATAAAAGGTTAAAAGTTAATTAAAATAAAACCTAGTAATGGAAAATTTATGAAAACTAGAAATTCAAAATGCACAATTTTGAAAGACTTCGGTTTCCTCCCAAGAAGAACTAGTTTATAGTCTTGAGCTTAACGTTCTTTGGGATTATGACTAATCTCATTTTGGTATGTTGTAGGTGGGTCACCTAACTGAATCTCTATCATCCATGAGAAAGCCTCATTTTCACTAAATCCTTTCACCTAATGGCCGTTCACATGGAAAGCTCCAGATTTCTCACTAAATGATTCCATTATTACAAACATATATATATTTTTGATACAGTAAATGGGCCTTACCATCTTGATTTGAGTTTTATGGGGAAAAGTCTTATGCTTGAGTTAAACAATACAACCTTGTATTCTTCATTGATATCTTTTCTCTTTAGGCGCACATCATGCCACACCTTGGTCCTCTACTTAAAAATCCTAGCAGTCTCAAAGGCATGCAACTTGAGATCTTCCAATTATTGTAACTACAAAAATCTCTTCTTTCTTTCTAGCTCTGGGTTCATGTTGAGGAACTTGATGGCCCATAAGCATTTATGCTTGAGTTCAACTGTAAGGTGGAACACCTTTCCATATATGATTCTAAAGAGGGAGGTCCCTATAGGAGTTTGTAGGTCGTGATATATGCCCATAGTGCATCATATATCTTAGCCCAGTCCTTTCTTGTGCATTCAATACTTTTTTCTAAAATATGTTTGATTTACCTATTGAAACCTTCACTTTCCTTACATTTTTGGGTGATAAGATGTGAAAATCTTGTGTACCATTCCATATTTTCATAATAGGTCTGTTGGTATGTATGCCCTAAGAGCCAATCATGGGATGATTGGTGGGATACATTAAGATTGATTTGATAAGTATTAAAGGTAAGCTTCCAATTCTTTCTGGTTTAGTCATATGAGGTAATGATAGAATAGATTGAATGTCTAGAGAATGACAATACTCAATGACATATGCTTTCAGGTTAAGGACCTGAATGATGAGATCATATGGATGCTAAGAGTTTGTACATTCTTATTATGTCCCTAGTCGGATGTCATTGTGGAAGGTAGATAGACAACAATGACACACAAGACTAGATTGTGGTGTTGGTTGATGACAGAATCTCATTAGTCATGATATGGAGATATCAAACCAAACATATAGGTAATTGTTAGAGAACAAGTTTACCAGACATACCCACCATGAGTTTGACACATGGAACCATGACATGGAAGTCACAGTCAGTTCTCACAGTGATGGTGGTGAGTGTGATTCTTTGACCTGAAATCATTACACTCAACACATGTCATTGGGTACACTTTGGCATCATCAAACGCAGTCCTGAAACATGGGTTGTTATAAAGGTGATGATTGGGTGGCTTTGACACATGGGGCTTTTGAGGGGTGAGTGATAGATATGGGATTTGTCCCTCCTGGGGGAGTTTGATATCTGTGGCCACTTGATGAGTAGGATTGAGATATGCATGCACATGCATGTGTGAATCAATATGTGATATTGATGTCATACATATCTCCTCCAATCTACTCTGAGATCAAGAAAGTGAATGAACGTTGATAGGATGGTTGTTCCATGCCTTGAGTTCATTCGGGATATCAGTGACAAAGGAATTATACATTCACTGTAACACCATTCATGGATTGTAGGATTGAAAGTTATTCTCCAACTTTCCTTTTCACTTGGGTAGCACTGATGTGCGACTAGGCACCACTCTTTGCTTGTGAAGTCATAAGTGTTATGGACTTTCACTGCCAACGTGAAATGGGCTTGTAGGGTCACACACATAGGATTTAACCTGGAAGAGGAGTTTATCCACAAACAATATTTAGATTGATTACTAAAGGAGTTCAGTAGTTCAATTAAAAACACATTTGATTGATAGCTCAAAATCATAGTGTTCAATATGTTGGACCAGATGATTAAGAGTATCAGATTGATTGGAACTGCAATTGACTGATTTGCACAGTCTACTTCCCCAATCGATTGGCTCACAGGGTTGAACTGATTGGCTCAGGTTGATGAACCGATCGGCTCAAGTTGTGAGTCGATCGGCTCATGTGTCAATGAAACGATCAGCTCAATTGTTGAACTGGTCGATTCATGGACCAACCGAGATCGTTTGGAAAGTCAGAAGACTATTTTGCAAATGCAATTTGTTTCACTTGTACAAATTTGATTTGGACAAGGATTAATATTTGATTAATTGGAAACAAATATGAAAGTCAATTTGAGTTGGACAAGGACCACAAATCGATCGGCTCAGAAGTGAACCGATCATCTCAAGTGTCCCAACCGATCGGTTGAAGTGTCAACTGATCGACTCAGGTCCCCAACCGACCATTTCATGTATGAAACGATCGGTTCAGTTGGCGTAGTTGGTTGTTTTGTAGAAAATATCAAACCCTTCTACTCCTGCTTTAATCCCGCATTGCCCGGGGTAGAGAACCCTATCCCATGACCCTCCTATATATAGGGGTATTGGGGGCTTCTTAGGTACAACAACTTAGAACACCATTTGCTCTGAAAAGTTGTCGTTCTCTCTGGTTGTGGTAACCGAGAGAGCCTGAGCAAGTGCTACCCAATAAGGGAGGCACATCAAGGGAAAGACAACTATAGAAAAGTGACTGGTGGCAGGAGAGTGTGTCGGTGACTAGTACGCCGACAGGAGGGTGCGACTCCTTCTGATTCCTTGTGAGACAAGGAGATCGGAGTTCCAGGTACACTACTTCAGAGGCGGGAGACTTCTGCCGCTCGGAGGACAACTGTCAAAATCGACAGTCTCGGTGAGACCAAGAGTTGCACAGACACCGTCCAAGATCGGAGGTGAAGACCACGCAAGCCACGAGGTAACATCACCGAGCAAGCCTCGGGACAAGGTATGTCTCTACAAACCATCCTTCCTACTGTATAGACGTTGACGTGATTCCTTTATTCTGGGTTTGGGAGAAGAAATTTTTTTGTTTCCACTGCCTTCTCTGTCTCCCCTAAAACCCAACAAGGTCTTCAAATTTTCATTTCAAAAAATGAGATCCCCTGTCACTAATGACGGTGTGCGGGACCCCCTATCTTGAGAAAATAATCTTCTTAAACAACCTCACCACAACTTTCAAATCGCACATGGGACTAGGCACTACCTCCTCCCATTTGGATACATAGTCAACTGCAATCAGGATATACTGGATTCCTCATGATGATAGAAAGGGTCCCATGTATTAATTCCCTAGACGTCCAAAATCAATGCCTCAATCCAATAAGAGAGAGGCATCTCAGTTCTTCTCGACATGTTTCTCGTGTGTTGACACTATTTATGAGTCTTTCCATATGTCAGTTGATAGTCTGTATGAGTCTTTCCATATGCGTGAGCTTCATTAAACAAGGCAAGTCAATAAAATCTCAATTTCCAAACTTTAGCAGTGGTCTTGTCACTACCCAAGTACCTTCCATAGGTGAAGAATGACACATATAGGATTTGTGGTACGTCCTCCTACAAAATACATCATTTGTACATGTTATCGACACATTTCCTAAATAGAAGGGGATCATTCTAGTAATGATTTTTTAGGTCAAGCATACCTTTTTCTTTTCATTATAGGTAATGTATCATTAGCAATTGATGGCATGCCAGCTAGTTGTGGATAACGGAAAACCATGGTACAACAGGTTATATAGTTTTTGCCATCATCAAAGCTTCATTGTGGTAATTATCATTTATTAGAAGAGAGTTGTATTCAACCACTACAATTTTAGACAAGTGGTCTACGACCACGTTCCCTACCCCTTTCTTATCTATAATCTCTTTGTTGAACTCCTACAGTAGGAGAGACCACCTCAGAAGTCTCGTCTTTGTTCCCTTTTCTATCTCAAATACTTTATAGCTCCATGATTAGTATATACTATCACTTTTAATCCTATTCGGTAGGATCTGAATTTGTTGAAGGCCTAAACTATGTCCAACATTTCTATTTCTGTTGTTGTGTAATTGATTTGGGCTTTGTTAAGAGTATTGCTTACATAGTAGATGACTTTGTGCTTTTTGTATTTCTTTTGTCCTGGCCTACTATAACAATATAGTCACTTGCATCACATATCAATTCAAATGAAATTTACTAATCTGGATCTTGAAGGATTGGCACAATAATCAGAGCGCTCTTTAAGGTGTATTCATCTATAAAATCAAACACAACATCTTTAACAAGTAGATTCGACATTATTTAGTGATTTTTGATAAATATTTATTAAAATATCCTATCTAGAACGTTCAAGAAAACATCATGCATCAGTTACATATTGAGGAGGTGGAAGCTTAGATATGGCTTCTACTTTGCTCAAATCTATTTGATTCCTTTTTCAGAGATCTTATGCCCCAGCACAATTCCTTTTTGTATAATGAAATGGCATTTTTCCTAGTTCAACAAAAGTTGATTTTTCCCACAACATTTTAAGACTTGAGACAAATTTCTTAAGCAAACATCAAAATTAGTTCCATACTCTAAAAATTCATCCACAAAAACTTCCATGATATCCCCTAACAAGTCTGCAAACATGAAGATCATGCACCTTTAGAATGTTGCAAGTGCATTGCAGAGCGCACATGGCATTCTCCTAAAGGCATAAGTTCTGTAACCAATAAATCAGAATAAGATGGATTGTTTTGCGAAAGAATATTTGGGCCTATATAAAGTGGAATTTGTGCTTGTAGAAATTATCGAGTGATCGCAGCTGAAAGGGAAGACACAAAATTTTGTTAATAATGTGGGGTCGAGTTTGTTGATTTCAAATACTAAGAATACATGTGAATGTGGTCTTCTCTTGGTCGTATGGGTGTATGGGAACCTAATAGAATCTTGAATATCTATCTATAAAGAAGAAGTATGAATAGTGAGCCAATCTCTCTAGAACTTGATCAATGAAGGGCAATGGAAAATGATCTTTCTTTTTAACCACATTTAATTTTCTAAACTTTATTCATATCCTCAAGTTTTTATTCGTTCTAGTTGCTACCTCATCACAATTTTATCCTTTAACTAATGTCGTACCACCTTTCTTTAGTACTACATGAATGGGACTTACCCAATTATTATTTTTGATGGATAGATAATCCCTGCGTCTCAAAGTTTTATGAATTTTTTTAACTTCCCTAAAATTCTAATTGAGTTTCCTTTGAGGTTGGGCAAGAAGTTTTTCACCTGCTTCTAGGTGGATCTTGTGCATATAGTTAGTAGGACTCTAATCTCCAATATCTTCTATAGAATAACCAATTGCCTTCCTTTTTAGTCTAATTTTAGTTAGCAATTTTTCCCATTGGTTTTTTGTCAGGGTAGAGTTTATGATGAATGGGTTTCTATCTGCATCATCTAGAAATCCACACTTCAAGCCTCGCAAAAGCTTCTTCGGCTCTAGATTGGGTTTATTAGTATATATATTTTCTTGGTTGATTATGTTATGTTATTTATGCTATGGGTTTAGACTTGTCTTGTCTATTAGCCTTTATTTTATCCCATATAACTTATCCCCATTTTATGTTTTTCTCGCTTGTTCTATAAAAGAGTGCACTGTAATTGTTTTTTACACATCAAATAAACACCTCCTTTTATTTTATATGGTATTAGAGTTTCTCGATCCCCCTTAGCCCTCCCTCCTCTCAACCCTAACCCTGATGCTTCCTCCAACCTAGTCACTGCCCCAATCTCCCTCTCCCTCCTTCCTACCAACAATGTCCAAGGAGTACTCCAATACTGATTTGTGGAAGACTACTTCCTCACCCTCACTGTTGATATTACAGAAAACCAATGTCTATACATTGAACTTTAGCTAGTCCAATTTCTTGCCAGTTTATCACACTCCTTAGTTGGCATCATCGATTAAATCCTATCTAATGATCCTCTGGATGTTCTCATATGAGTTTAGCAATTTCCATATCTCTCTATTCCTTTGATGTTGCTGCACTTGCCATACATTTTGGTGATTCTTATTGTGGCTATGGCCATGACTGCGTTCATGGTCATGGTCATGGCTGCTCTACTGCTGCACCTGGTCGAGGATTTTACTCATCTAGATCTGACCCATCCTCTGCTGAACAACACTACTCTAACTTCTATAAGCACAGAAACCATAACGAAGACCGTTGTTGGATCAAGCATGGCAAACCTGCATGGGAAAATCAAGTCACATTGGACACCCCACCTTCTACATATTGGATCCACTCTAAATTTTAAAAAGCTACTTCAAGCTCATCTGGCTTCTTTGTCGAAGCTTCCACTGATGGAGGTTTTTCTCTACTCACCTCTCCTACATAGTTTGGTAAATGTACTTGGGTGATTGACTCTGGAGCCACCTCGCATATTTTTAGCAATCATACATTATTTTTTGAACTACATAAGACTTCCATTGTTCCACCTGTTACACTTGTCGATGGTTCTCAAACACCCATTTATGGAATTAGGAATATATGTGCTCCTGTTTGACTTTTCTTGTGCTCAAGTCTATATGTTTCAAAATTTGCAATTGATCTGTTATCAGTTACTAGAACTATTAAGAGCCTACTATGATTTATTACTTTTGATCCCACTGGTGTTGTCTTTCAAGATCTGCACATGAGGATGAAGATTGGTTCATGCCATGAGGGACTAGACGGCCTATACTATTTTGATGTGCTGAAGAATGTTTCTCTATTGACTGCGCATATGGAACACTAAAGTAGCACTATAGATTGGGACATCCCTCTCCTATTACGTTGAAGCATTTACTTATTGCATGATATTTGTGAGTCTATTTTTCATTTGAAACATGCCAGTTGGGTAAACAAACACATTCTACTATTCCCAAAAAACTATATTGGCTCAAAACAAGTTTTTGATATTCTGCATGTTGACATTTGGGCCCCTGTTCTGTTCCCAATATTTTTGGATTTCGATACTTTATAAGCTTCATTGATGATTTCTCTAGAACTACATGGTTGTTTTTGTTAAAGTATAGATATCACATAGTAGATACTATCACATCCTTTTTTGTTGAGATCCTTACTCAGTTTGACAGACCTATAAAAATCTTCCACCTTGATAATGCCCTTGAATTTATGCAATGTTTTGTTATCCAGTTTTGTCAAAAAATGGGTACCATTCATCAAACTCTTGAGCCTACACACCCCAATAGAATGGGGTTGCAGAGCGTAAAAATCACCATCTTCTTGAAGTCACCTGCACCCTTCTTATTTACAATAATGTGCCCAATTTTTTTTACTGGAAGCAATCTCTACGACATGTTACCTAATTAATGGCATGTATTCTTCTATTCTTGGCAATCAAGTGCATATCAAATTTTATATCCTGATGCCCCACTCTTTATTGTGCCTCCTCAAATTTTTGGAAGCACATGTTTTGTTAAAAACTTGCGACCTGGTTGGACCAAACTTGATCCTCGTGCAACCAAATGTGTTTTCTTGGGGTACTCTAGAACCCAGAAAGGATATCACTATTATGATCCTTCTACAAAGAAATGGATGGCTAGTGACGATGTAGTCTTGTTTGAGCATATGACGTTCTACTCTACAACATGTTCTACAATGACATCTGATTTACTTTTTGATACCCCTATACATGTGACTGATGAACCTGACTTATCAGATATGTTTGTTACATTGACTCCTCCGCTGAAAGTATATCAAAGAAAACCCAAAGCTACAACCCCCTCCATGGCCCCTACAATTCCTCCATCCTCATCAATGGATCCACCTATACCTTAGGTATTTTCTAACTTGGAAATTCCTATCAGCTTACGCAAAGGGGTTTGTAACGACCCCGCCTCTCGGTAACACCCACTAAAGGGAGACCGAAAGGTCAGAGCCATTAACCAATAACCCGGATCAAAGGTTCGACAAATAATCAATAACAATATATAAACTTTACCAACTAAATTGAAAACTGGTATAAAATAAAACTTTCTTACCTTTTTAAAAACTGGGATTTCTAAATTTCTATCCATGAAGGTACTAATCTATCTAATCCTCCTTTGCACTTTAATTCTCTTTCAATTCCACATATGCCACTTTACTGTTTGTTCTTTTCATTTGTACCTAAAACGCTGACAAACAAAACGTCGGTCAGCAAGATGCTGGTATGTGGGGGAAACAATAATCGTGAAACTATAATAACAAAGTAACCATGCAATTAATCATTTAACATCCAAGATTACATTTTAAGCAATACTAATCAATCCATACCTATCCACACCTCTATGTTGTCCCTGCAGTGGACTTATATGATACCTCTAGGTTTCTGTTCTAGTGAAGCATATTTCATAGTTTCTATCACTGCACCTCTTCATCACTATAGTCATCCTCCGTTTGGTTTAGATAATTGAGTAGCTCATTCATCTCTGGATCTTCTTCATTAGGACTAGGGTTGTTCATATCTCTCATCAAGGGGTCAACCATTGCATTCTTTTCTCGGACTTCCTTACCATACTGGTTATAATTATCCATGAAGTACACAAATTTGAAGAGGGAAGGCCCCATCATAGGTTCTTGGACATGGAAATTTAAAGGTATTAACCTACTCTTATGGTTATGATTCTTTATTCCACATCAATCAAAAATCTCTCGATAGAAAGGAAAGATCATTAAAAAATCACAGGTCATGTCAGATCCTCCACAATATCTATATTGACTATATCATAGGGAAAGAATCTTACAACA
Organism: Alisma plantago-aquatica; assembly: GCA_963693085.1. Classification (NCBI taxonomy): domain Eukaryota; kingdom Viridiplantae; phylum Streptophyta; class Magnoliopsida; order Alismatales; family Alismataceae; genus Alisma; species Alisma plantago-aquatica. Next base: position 35,263,473 of record OY856413.1, on the reverse strand, counting down.
CGAATGGGAACATACTCTACTATCCCAATAGGCTTCAAAAAGAAATGGTCAACTAGTTGAATGTGCATTCTAATCTTGACCATGTCAATAAGACCTATCTCTAGGTTAATGTGAGTGGCATTAGGTTGATGATTGCTCAAAGATCAGCTAACCCTTTTCTTACCTCATTATATCTCACATTGAATGGGAATGTGAAGGCTCTAGGGTGAATTTGTTTAGTTGGTATTGTTGCTTACACAAAGACACCAGACATATAGGCAAGTCTGATAGTTTCAACTTCATCTTCGTGTATTCTCTTTGTAATAAGGTCCTCGAAATTTTTTTGTATGTTGGCATTTCATTATTTGCATCAAGAAAAGGGATGTCAAGATTTAATTTTTTAATGGTTTCTAGGAAATTTTGATACCTCTTTTTCATATGATCTTTTATTAGCTTGTATGGGAAAGGTATCCTTGGTGCATAGGGGTCCTATTGGTTATGGACTCTTCAGTTGCATCAAGATTCTTCTCCTTCACCGGATTCTTTTGTATACCTTTTTCTTTTGAACTAACATTCTTAAAAGTAACTTCAACTTTGGGTTCTTCCTCTCTTAAGTTATCTTCAGGTAGGTACTCAATTATAGGAATACTTCCTTGAATAGCCTTATTAGTTGACTCTTCCATAACCTTGGTTGATCTAAGCATAGCTATTTTTCTGTAAGACCTCTGGCCTGGCCTTTGCTTGATCTTTCTTTCTTAGCATAATAAGATGCTTGAATATTAATCTAATCATGTAATGTGCTTTAATAACATGTGTTATGCTTCTGTTTTCAGTTTGGTCCAGTTTGAATGATGTTTGAGCTAGTTATGTTATATGTGTGCTTGTTTTGGGTCAAGTTGAAATTTACCCATGCTTAGGGTTTATCTTACAATTTGTAAAATGTTTGATGTGCCTCTTATGTCTTAGAATCATGTGAGAGAGTGGTTCTTAGGGGTGCCTTGTTGTACCTTGGCTAATGAAGTGGCATCTAGTGTTGAAGTTCGGGTTTTGCATGGATGCCTAACTGGATGTCGACCTCCTTTGTGTGTGTGGCGGCCAATGGGCTTTCCTTTGGTCTTGTTTGTAGTAGTTGAAGATGTTCTGGTCATGTGCTATGGTCTTGGTGATCATTTTCTCTTATAACTTCATCGCTATGATCACCATGGTCACTATGTTTCTTGGTCACCATGGTGACAACGGTCGCTACCTTGTTTGGTCGCTATGTTTGTCCTTCGACCGAAATGCTTTGAGGACCAAGATGGTATCTAGACTTCCTTGATCTTATTACCCATGATGCATGCATGTTCTTAGTTCTTGCATGGACAATTTTGTAGAAGACAAGTGGAACTAGTGGATTGACACCTAACCTCCCTTACCTCTCTCCTACCCTTGGGTATTTATACCCCTCTCTTTGCATGAAAGTGATCTCTTTACACCCTCTTACTCTCTCTCATCCTTAGAGCTCGTCCCACTTTGGTTCATGGTGAAGGAGAAGGTACCAAGGTCAAAGAAGGTGGTCGTCTCACCTTGCATGTGTTAGCTATGGTTGGAGAAACTCCCCTTTGGTGATCCATTAGTGTCCCTCGATATTAGTAAGTGATCTATCATTCTTGTTTTGTTTTCTTCCAAACCCTACCTCTGTTTCTTCTCTTGGCCGAATCCATGATTCTCCATGGTAGTGCCTCTTGAGGAACTTCTCTCTTTGTAGTTGAATCCATGGTTTCCCCATGGTAGTACCTAAGTGAGGTGAAGATCTCCTCTCTTCCCTTTCTTTTCGGCCTAGGTTTGTGCACTCTTCTTTGAGATTTCTTTAACCTAGGGGTGTTCTTCTTCTTTTGAGGTGATCTTAGCTTGGCCGTGGAGTTTAACCAAGATTTAGTTTGCCTCTCTTCCATGGAGCGTATTGCTATTTGGAATCTCTACATCATAATCCAAGGTGAGTTATATAACTTTCCCCTCAATTATTGTTGCACTAATCTTGCATGTTAATAATATATACTAAAACATGATTATAAGTAGTATGTTGATGATATTGTGTTCTAGGGTTTACTATTCATAAGATCTTTGTGCCATTAGCTTCTTTGGCTAAACCCTCAACTAGTGTACAATTATCTTGTTAAAGATGGAGGTTTGATTCCTACATGCACGTGCTCAACATTTGATTTTCTCTCTCTTATCGTGGTTTCTATGTTGACCTTGTGACAATAATAATCAGGTTTTGGTTTTCATCTTCTTCATGTGGTTTTACCTTGATGAATCTTTGGATTCTTGATGACAAACCATCAGTTTTGATCGCTATGTTTCTCAGATTTCTTAGTCATTATGTTGGAACCATTTGTTGAATGTGGTTGCTTCATGTGGAAGCCATGAGCTTGGTTTGTTTGATGGTCTCTAAGACCATAGTGGTCATTGAAGTTTTGTTCTTAGTTTGGTTGCCAAACCCTAATTCCCTTGGTCGCTATGATTTTGATCCTTTTAGTGGTCACTATGTTGAGGTGTTCTTACTGTTGCCATGACCTTGGTGGTCACTATGGTGGACCCCAACCCTAATGGTCTCTAGGGCAACCTAATCCTAGCTATCGCTAGAGATGATTACAACTTACATGTTTTCTATGATTGTTGGACTTCATATGTTACAACCCCAATTTTGGATTCATTTGCTGAGAAATGTAATTTCTCATATTAAAGATAAATGAACAAATAATGATGTCTTTTGATTGAATGCATGAATTTCGTTACAATAGCCTTGATGATTGATTTGTGGGCTTTATTAGCTATTGGGCTCAATAACAAGGGAATTCAATTAGTAAATAAATAATTATGTTTTTGAGAAAAGAAAGGTGTGGAAACCTCCAGAAGGCAAAAGAATATAATACAAAGTTGGATTTGGTGCCTCTTGGGTTCCTTGGGTCCCAAGGAGTCCAAAGTTGCATAGAGAATGCAATAAGAAAAGAAAAGACCAATTAAGTATTTCCTTTTTAAGAAAGAAATTGAAAATAATGATAAAATGTGGAAAATATGTGAAAAGAGGTATAATTGAGTTATCCTTGGTGGATTTTCGTATCCCAAGGATTCCTAATGCTAAAAGGAATACCAATGAGGAAAATAAAAGAGAAATAAATGGAAATCATCAAAAAGAGGTATTTCAATAAGAAATAAACAAGTTAATGTGAAATAATGAATTTTGATGCATCTAAAAGGATAATAAGTATCCTTATGAAGAGATTTCGAAATCTTGGAGTTTCTTGGAGTCCAAGGAGCCCCAATGAAGAAAGAGGAAAGATAAAATACCAATGGTGTCAAATAAGAAGATAATATGATGCATAATTAATGAATTATGTGGTATTGTTAAAAAGGAAGTAATTTCTTATAAAAGAAAATAGAAATTCGTGCCAATGGATTAAAAAGCAAGAACAAAGAGAATAAGAGGGATATTTTTCGAAATCCTAATATAAAAAGAAGAAGGAATATTAAAGAAATTTTAAAGAGAGAAGGAGACTTGCTTCTTCATGAAGGAATCACATTCCTTTTAGAAAAAGGGCTTTGCCAATTCATGGATGAGTACCGTAGGGCGTGGACACCCTGCCCCATATTAGGGGTAAGACCTTGGGCTGAGTCCAGAAGATCCGACATGTTATCTTCTCCTTCTTCAACCTTGCAACCGTGTTAACCCTAACTGGAAGGAGGTGGTGCGATCCCAGGAGCTAGGAGAGTAGTTGAGGGGTTGGCAACACTCTCATGACATCGTAGAAGGCTTGGCGAACATTTTCCTAGGCTCCTCACACCGGCGTGACGCTTGCAAGTAGGTTGTAGGTTGGGTGCAGGTTGGCCACAGCCGCATACCTGCTGGGTTGGCTTCCGATTGACCTAGCCACACAGCAGAGGCGCCCTGGGCCTGGCAGAGGTCGACGGAGGAGGGGCAGTTGTTTCCGGCCACCCTCGGGCTGTGGAATTGAGGCGGTGAACCCCTGCAGTCGACGGACACCGACCGTGGCACTAGGGCGCGCGGGGGAAGAAGACAACTGATATTTGACAAATATACCCTTAGCATAACAAAGGACATGCTAATTAAGTGGAGGGCAGTTTTGTCATTTCAAAATATTCTCAAACTCAACCGAGCAACGTTGCATGAGATCGGCCACGTGGCGCTCCTGGATTGGCCCAACGTAAGTATTTTTGTGAAATTCATATCTCATTAACTGTAGCTCGGATATATGCACTTTATACATGAATTTTGATCAGGAGAACTCAACGAATGCAATAAAAAATATATTCGAAGTCTAATTATGATTGCAATTCGAAAAGTAATGGAAGTTATTAACTTTAATGTAATGATGATTAAGAAACCCTATTTTGATATGTTTAATGTGATTAGTAGGGTTTAATTGATGATTAAAGTTGATAGTAACCTGTTAATAATAAAGAGATACATTAAGATCAAAAAAGATGAATTTGCATATAATTAGTTTAATTGAGAGTTCATGTGCATAAGTATGTTTTAATGGGCCTTGAAACCCTAATATTTGGTAAATGCGACTCTTAATGGCTTTAATTATTCAAAATCATGAATAAAGTTAAGATATGATGATTCTAAGATATTTCGAGCATTAAAGTTCCTAATTATGGCTAAATACCCTTAAATGTAGAAATTAGGGTTTCCTAGTGGATAAAAGGTAGAATTATTGATAAATAATGTTCATATAAGTATTAGAGCATGATGGACTACGAATTGATGATAAACGAGCATAATGATCTTGTCATGTATTAAAAGGATAAAGACGGTAGTTTTAATATAAAAGAGGCATAAAGGGCTTAATTAATGTTTAAGTGTGTCTTTAATCCGAAAATAGGGTTTAAAATAGTAAATGAAGTGAAACCCTAATTGCAAAGTAAACCCTAAAAAGAGGAAGAAACTCTAAAAAGGAATAGAAACCATAAGTAGCAAGATGGTTTGGATAGTTTTTGATAAAAGGATTTGGATGTATATTTTAGGATTGAACTGTGTACTTGCTTGATTCTAGATTACTTGCTTGTTTGGACTATTCCTGCATCTAAGTCTGCCTGACAAGTATGTGGTTACGCCTATGAATATCCCAAATTAGCTTCCCGAGGATTTTCGAGGTTTTATCGATGACATGATTTAAACTGTTGGTTGCATTTAATTCTTGCAAATTATAATGTGGATATGACTATCACCTAAGATATGTGCCTACTAGCTCAGATCCTGGTCCCCTATGTGGCTTAATAGTTGACCTAGTACATGGTTACCGATGGGGTAGGTCCATCGGGTCATTGAACGATTTAGTACATGGCTACCAATGGGGTAGGGCCATCAAATCATCATGAGTCAGAGATTGGGCTACCTTTGGGTAGGGCCATGCGACTCCATAACCCTAGGTATTGGCCACCTGTGTGGTAGGGACATGGGGGTAATGATCTACCATATGAGAGAGGTAGGATCTGTGTCCACTATAGGGACAACACAGAGATAGGGGATAGGTAAGGATTGAGTAGTATTACTTAAAACTTAATCTTAGTTGTTGAATGATTAATTGCATGATTACGTTGTTAACATAGTTTCACATTATTGTTTCCCCCACATACCAGCTTCTTGCTGATCGACGTTTTGTTTGTCAGCGTTTTAGGTATAAATGAAAATAACAAACAATAAAGTGGCATATGTGGAATTAATTAATGTGCACATGAGGATTAGTTAGATTAGTATCTTCATGGATAGAAGTTTAGAAATCCCAGTTTTTAAAAGGTATGCAACATTTTATTTTATACCAGTTTTCAGTTTAGTTGGTAAAATTTATTAATTGTTGTTGATTATTTATCGAACCTTTGATCTGGGTTATTGGTTAACGGCTCTGACCTTTCAGTCTCCCTTAATTGGGGATTACCGGGAGGTGGGGTCGTTACATCATAATTGTTTGTTTATGACAATGATGTTTAACCTAATGAGGAGGTGAACTTTCAAGATAAATATGAATTGTTGTTATGGAAGACTAAAACTATATGCTATGTTGGAACCCTAACCATAATTACAAGTATGTGATGGGGTTGACTAGCTTGCTTGAGTAATTAGCATGATAATAAAGTATTTTCTCTCTCTCCTTATTGTTGTAACCTTAAATTTCTAGTTGAATAACATCATAGATAATGGTTGCTCATGATAATATTTATGTTACACATGTGTGGTGATTATGAGCCTTGATGTGGCATAGAGAGATAATGATGTTTTGTCAGAACAATGTGAATGGTCCTATGACCTTGGCAGAGGCTTTGTTCCCTAATTGAGATAATATCCTTTGTGTAATGTGATAAGGGATTGATATCCCATAATGATGTGATGATGGTGATGACCTTGCATATGGCATTTAAACATCATCAAGTGGTGACGAGACAAGTTTATATCTTATATGTTTTATATCTTCTGAAGTTGCAATATACCCTTATCCTTGTAGAATCTTTCTAGGGTTTGTATGTAACTTGATTGATGCATTTTAAAGACACCCAATTGGGTTAACTAACCAAGTGGAACTTTAATCATGTAGTTCCAAGTGCCATAGACCCATCCCAGTGTCAGGAATTGCTAGATGGTGAAACAAGTCTTCCTAAGGGAAACTCAGAGTGCATACTATTGAGTACGTGAGGTGCGACTATGTGTCCTTGACATCTTGACTCTAATTGTTGGAGACGGCTGTAGTCATGTCTTGGTGATTATATATTTGTGTGTTAGATGTGATTGGAGGACAACTGTGGTTGTACCTCAGTGATTGGGTTTGTATACCCTAGTTTCTAGTGTCGTGATCTATACCAAGGTGGGCTAGTTGTTTTTAGGACTATATGTCACTGATTTGTAGTTTGACTATATGTCATGGCGTTGTAGACTCATACTAACCGAGTAGTGCTAGACAAGATCTTAGAGTCCAAGTCTTCCTTGATCTTTTATGGAACTGGTTGTGACCAAGCGATGGTCAGTTGGAATTTGGTTGGTACAGCTCAAATTCCCCAAGCCTTAATAAAAGATGTAATACAATTATGTAGTATATTTGTTTAGGTTTTAACATGTTTCACATTGGATGTTTACCCTTGTATTGTTTCTTATATTTCTCAGTTGTATCATAATATGGTAAGAGAAATCAACTGTTATACATGTTCTTCATATTTCTTCTAAATACATAACATGCTCTACTTATATGTTGTAGCTGCTTAACCTACTGAGTCTGTGTTATCCATTTGAATCATTCATTTAGCTGAATCTAATCATCCTATTTAATAATGTTGTTTTCCTACTTAGTTATATCTGAGTTTACAATAGCTATTGGCAGAGAGTTATATATGTGACAGGTCGTTTGAACAAAATTTCATTAACTAAGCGGAAGCAATCATTAACAACGGATTACTGAAAATCACTAAAACTTAAAGCCATTTACAAAGAGATCCAAACACAGGGACTTATCAAGAACCAATGTATTTTATTTACATCCTGGTTCATAAGTACATATCTTGTACCATCCCTTCTCTAGGATTACAAGCATCAACTACACTGCTAAAACTATACACATGCAGCATAAAAACCTCAAGGCATCAAGCCAAAATCTCAGATCGATTGATTAAAAGTACTAACTACTAACTCCTAGGAACTGAGAGTATAGTGACGACACATAGGACTCTCTATACAAAATATGACAACCAGTGCCTCCACCTGGAATATCACTGTTGTCCCTGTTGTTGCTGCTGCTGCTCTTCCCCTATTATAGGGTCTCTGCCTCTTCCTCTGCGTCTACCTAAAAAGTTTGGATCCCACGGGGTGAGACAATTGAAAATTGTCCCAGTGAGAGATATAACTCCCTGCTAGAAACATTATTATTGTAGTTTAATAGAATAAAACTGAGTAGAGGAATCATATATATATATATATATATATATATAACAGTAGATAAATCAATGTCTAACAGATTAGAGCAATATTCTTATTCAAAGCATTTCAGCTATAATTTGATAAAGCAGCATGTCACTTATCCAATAAGGAATTGAAGAACATGTATAACATTTATCCATCTAGGATATGTTAAGCAAGGTAACATCAACCAGTGATTCTCGTATTTCAACCTTAAGCAAATACACTACACAACTGATTACATTTTACAATCATACTTAAGCCCTAAGGAGATGAGGTATACCACTCATACTCCAACCGACCATTGCAAAGTCAAAATCGGTACCAAACATAGGTCAAGGAAGAGTCGGGTTCCCATGACCTCATCCTCCTCAGTCAATGTGAGTACAAAATGTAGGGCATCTTGTGTCTCTGCTAAATAGCTTTCTAGGGTGTACTGGCAACTTCGCTATAGAGTTACAGTGGCGGTTGTACTCTCTTCGCAATCGAGATATTTCATGTTTATCTCACATCGATTCAGCATTAACATTATCGGGAGATTTGTGATACATCCATCCCGACACATATAATGAAAGATTGAAAGATTTAATGTTTATCTCACATCAATCCCACATTAGGGTGTAAGGATATTCATGACCATAACCCCCACAAACTCAATAGTATGCCCTCCAGGAGATCATGTGGGAAAACCTGTTTCACCATCACCAACTACTGGCGATGATGGATCTATGGCCAGGGCTCTACACGATAAGATTTTACTTGATTAATTAAGTACATTACCATATTCTTTTAGCATCAGTCAAGTTTTCAAACATAAATTATTATAACAAATGCTACAAAGAATGTGTAATACTTCTATCAAGTACTTTTTGAAGCTTTATAAAACATTGGGAATCTCAATCCCTTATCACATCATGGACATTCTCATCCCTTAACATCTCAACATCATGATTATGGAATATGGGTATTCATACCCTCAGTTCATCAAAGAACACTTGTTACCACTTATCAGGTAATTAATACCTTCATGTCATCTGACCAAGGTAAACATGATACTTGCTACACAAGCATCTCACATGGCTCTCAAGGCCCATTTAATCTCTTGTTACCTCTTACGAGGCAACAAAGTATATTATGGCCCATAAGGCCCATAAAAAAATTTCAATCATAAAACATCATAGCTCATACCTGGCTATACCCAACATCTCATGATACTTGCATGGTTAGCACACATGATAACAGTTATATCAATTACATATCAGCACTATGCAATGTAAGGGTAGCATCACTATTCCCTCATTAGGGTTAGGGTTTCTCAATTCATGTCAATTAGGGATACTCATCCCATTACCCAAAATTAGGGTTATGGTTTATAATCATATTACCCAAGATTAGGGTTTCATGCATCATAACCCAAAATTAGGGTTTCACATACCTTCACCCTATATTAGGGTTAGGGTTCCATATTAGGGTTTCATATAGCATTACATAGCATCACCCCAGATTAGAGTTTCACATCACATCACTGCATTAGGGTTTCACATGGAATCACTCTATATTAGGGTTTCATACATCATTATCTTGAATTAAGGTTCCTTATAACTTTTCCGCAAATTAGGGTTTCATATGACTTTACCCGAAATTAAGGTTTCATGAAGCATCCTATTAATTTAGGGTTTTTCATTATATTACCCTGAATTGGGATTTCTCATATCATCACCCTAGATTAGGGTTGCACCATTACCCTAGATTAGGGTTTCACCTAGCATTGCCCTAAATTAGGGTTAGGGTTCATCAACCTCTTCAATTAGGGTTTCATGATCTCTTTATCAAGGATCATACCCTAATTACATATTTATTCATATCGAAAGTGTTGGGGTTTAACCACTACATGATTATTATACATGTATGAATTCCTCTCTCTCTCTCATCCTCTCTAGGATGTTGATTACTTCAAACTTGATTAGATTAGGTCAACCCTTCATTCAAGTACATACATTTAGGGTTAGCATGGTGCATTGAGATATTACTTCCATAAGAATCAAAGGTTAACCCCTCTAAGGGCACTAATCACCCTAGTACCTTAAAGGTACAACCGTTGTAATTATCTTTGATATACATCATTAACAATCATGGGTTTAATAGTACATACATGGTTTGAATCAATTAGACCTGCAAATGGTCTTGAGGTACTAGACCCTCAAACGGTCTTGAAGTTATTGACCTTAAAACGGTCTTAACCTCAGCACCCTTAAATGGTCTGAAGACCATTAGACCCTAAACGGTCTTGGTCCCAAAACCTTCAAATGGTTTGAAGACCGTTAGACCTTAAACGGTCTTGGTTCAATTGAATCCTCCGAACGGTCTTTGAACCAATTGCACTTCCAAACGGTCTGAAGACCGTTTGACCTAAAATGGTCTTGGTTCAATTAAATCCTCCTAACGGTCTTTGAACCAATTGCACTTCCAAACGGTTTGAAGACCGTTAGACCTTAAATGGTCTTGAACTTTTGCACCTTCAAACGGTCTTGGTCTACACCCTCAATCGGTCTTAAGACCATTAGACCATCAAATGATCTTGATCTCAAAATCTTTAAATGGTTTGAGACTGTTTGAATTAAATATTAATTAACCCCAAATGGTTTGAGACTGTTTAGTCCTCAAACGGTTTGAGACCAAATGGTCCTCAAATGGTCTAAGACTGTTTGGTCAATTCATCTTGAAACCGTTTAACCCTAAATTAGGGTGGATACAATCAATCAATTTAGGGTTTGCTACATTGAATCATTCATCAATTGGACTATTGAAAATACATCAAATTATAACCCTTGGATCTTCAACCATCCATCACAGCCCTTGACCTCCAAACGGTCTTGAGACCGTTTGGTCTCAATCGGTCTGGAGATCGTTTGACCTTAAACGGTCTTGAGACCGTTTGGTCACCAAAAGGTGAAACTGTTTGCTCATGATTTTTATTGAGGTGTGTGCTAAGATGACATCATCATCTTCAAGCTTCAAACCTTCGAAATTTGTTGTGATCTTTGTGGTGATTTCATCAATTTTCCAAAAGGAATATCAAGAAGAAAGAAATGATCAACATGAAATGAAGAGTTGAATTCAATAATAACATTTAGGGGTTCAAGTTATATAACCCGCCTTTAAAGTTGAATCCAAGATTCAAGATTCACGTCTTTAATGGTTAATGAAGCTTTCTCAACTTCCCAAGGTCCGTCCTCAAGTCTTTGAGTGAAAAGAATGGCTAAAGTTGAAGATTGAATGGAGAAAAGAATAAAATAAGCATTGAATTTCGATTTCCACCATGAAATCAAGGTTGAAGATGATTACGGAGCTCACATACAGGTTGGGGTACGTACTACTATTTCTCCAAAGCTCTCTTGTGCTCAGCCAAAGCAAGGAAAGAAAGAAGAGTCGAAAACGCCTTTCATGTGGGTGAAAGAATGGAGTGTATATAAGGGAACTTCAAGGAGAGAAAGTGTTATAAAAATCCTTGAATTCCCTAAATTGGTGCCACTTATCCCCCTCACTTCCTTGCATACGAATCCATCATCCTCCCCTTCTAAATCCTCTTATTTATCCATGAATTAAAAGAAAACAATTATGCACCTTAATCAATTTAATAATAATATCCAAAAAATAGTGGATATTACTTTTTCTTTAACTAATGTGAGTGGGCTCTCCACTCACTTTAGATATTTTGGTGCCATTGCAAGGCACAAGGAATTCCATACTTATATAAATTCAACCATCACATTTTTGGTTGAATGTCACTTCCATTAATATATTTATTTTTGCATTAAATTGAATTAGGGTTTTAATTATGCTTAAATCTTTATTATTTTAATATCAAGATTCTCTCTCCCCCAAAGAGATTCAAATGAGACACCCCTATGATTTTATTGTCTCTAATTGATACCAAGAAACATTAGGTACTCTTTAGAAGTGGTATTTTTCATATTGAACCCTAGGTTTTGGGTAAATTGCACATTACACCAAAACTAGGTTTTAATGGACAAACATTGCTTAATAAGCTCTTTCTTGGTGCTCAGGCTTGAGGAAGCCATACCTCTACATCATTTTCATTCTTATGATGCTTCAACACTTGAGTAAAATTTTATCATGTAACATTTGCAAGTTAACCCCTCAACTTGGGTAATTTGCACTTTAGTCCAAAACGGGAAAACCATTGTTTTCAACATTATTCAAAAAGGACTAAAATTGAAACATAAGTTCTTCTTGAGCCTTAATTACTTTTCAAAAGATAATAACAAGCATATAATTATCTTTCATAAACAAAACATCTAGGGTTAAAGCATAACTCAGATCTGGGATGTTACAAATTATCCACCCCTTAACATGGATTTCGTTCCCAAAATCATCAAGAGAAAAGAGAAGGGTACTTCCTCCTCATCTCTTACTCTATCTCCCATGTAGCTTCTTCAATGCCACAGTGATGCCAGAGAACTTTCGCAAGACATATGTCTTTCTTTTTTAGCTTTTTAATTCTTTTATCAAGGATCATCACAGGTCCTTCAACATATGATATATCATCATTTAATTCTACCTCCACAGGTTGCAAAACTAACTCTGTGTCAGGATGACACTTTCTTAGCATGTAGATATGGAACACTGGATGCAACTTATGCAGCTCAGGTGGCAACTCCAGCTTATAGGCTACCTTTCCAATTTGTTTAATGATTAGATAAGGCCCCATAAATCTAGGAGCTAACTTTCCATTCTTTCCAAATCTAAGGACACCTTTCCAAGGTGAGACCTTGAGATATACTCTTTCTCCAACTTGGAATTCTAAAGGTCTTTGCCATTTGTCGGCGTACGACTTCTGTGTATCTTGTGCAGTCTTTAATTGTTGTTGTATTACTTTAATCTTCTAAGTTGTTTGCTGCACTAACTCAGGACCCAAAAGTTGATATTCTCCTATTTCATACCAACATAAAGGAGATCTACAATGTCTACCATATAATGCTTCATATGGTGCCATATCAATACTATGCTGATAGCTATTATTGTAAGCAAATTATATCAAGCTCATGTGTAGATCCCAACTTCCTACAAACTGAAGGACACATGCCTTAAGAAAATTCTCCAAGGTTTGTATGGTCCTCTCAGATTTTCCATCTGTATGTGGGTGAAAGGAAGTACTAAACCTTAATTGCGTACCAAAAGCTTTATGGTTTTGCTCCCAAAAATGACTCATGAACTGGGGACCTCTATCAGAAACAATAGTAGTTGGAACCTCGTGCAACCGCACTGTAACATCCCTGACCTGGGTTATGCTTTAACCCTAGAGGTTTTTCTTAATAAAGTTAATTATATGCTTGCTCTTCTCTTTTGAAAAGTAATTAAGGCTCAAGAGGAACTTATGTTCCAAGTTTGGTCCTGATTAAATGCTATTTGAGCAATGTACCTTTGTTTTGGACCAAAGTGCAATTTACCCAAGTTGAGGGGTTATATTGCAATATGTCACATGATTGAAAATACCTCTTGTGTTCTAGAATCATTATAGAGATATATGATGCAAGGTAGTGGCTGGTGGAAAGCCCAAATTCCAAGTTTAAACTTGTTTGAAAAATGTTGAAATAATATTTGTTTGTTCTGGACTAATGTGCAAATTACCTATGCTGAGGGGTTAACTTGCAAATGTTACATGATAAATGTTCCTCAAGTTCTGAAGCATCATAAGAATGAAAATGATGCAAAGGTATGGCTTGTGGAGGCCTTAGCACTAAGAAAGAGCTGATCAAACAATGTTTGTGCATTAAAACCTAGTTTTGGTGTAATGTGCAATTTACCCAAAACCTAGGGTTCAATATGAAAACTACCACTTCTAGAGAGTCCCTAATATTTCTTGGTATCAATTAGACACAATAAAATGAGAGGGGCATATCATTTGAATCTCTTTGGAGGAGAGAGAATCTTGATATTAAAATAATCAAGATTTAAGCATAATTGAAACCCTAATTCAAATTAATGCAAAAATAAATATATTAATGGAAGTGCCCTTCAACCAAAAATGATATGGTTGAATATGCATAAGTGTTAAGGTCCTTGTTCCTTGCAAAGGCCACGAAATATCTAAAGTGAGTGGAGAGCCCACTGACATTAGTTAAAGAAAAAGTAATATCCACTCAATTTTGGATATTACTATTATAATGGTTAAGGTGCTTAATTTGTTTTCTTTTAATTCTTGGATAATGAAGAGGAATTTCAAGGTGGGGGAGATGTCTTAGTATGAAATGGATGGAGGGGAGTATGTGGCACCAGTTTTGGGGAGTTGAAGGATTAATATAAGACTTTCTCTCTCATTGAAATTCCCTTATAAACATCTCATTTGCAACCCACATGAAAGGCTTTTTCGATCCCTTTTTCTTTCCTTTCTTTGGCCATGCACAAGGGAGGTTAGGAGAAACAGGAGGACGTGCCCCAACCTGTAGGTAAACTCCATAGTCATCTTCAACCTTGAATTCATGGTGGAAATCGAAATTCAATGCTTGATTTCTTCTTTTCTTCATTCAATCTTCAACCTTGGCCATTCATTTCACTCAAAGACTTGAGAACGAGCCTTGGGAGGTTGAGAAAGATTCATTCACCATTGAGGACGTGAAGGTTTAAGTTTGGATTCAATTTGGAAGGTGGTTTATATAACTTGAACCCTTAAATGTCATTATTGCTTGCAATTTATTCACTATGTGTTGAACCTTTCTTTTTTCTCAATTTCCTTTTGATTAATTGTTGAAATCACCATAAGAATCACAACAGATTTTGAAGGTTTGAAGCTTGAAGATGATGATGTCATATTAAGCACACACCTCAACAAAGGAATCGGCAAACAGTTTTCAAAACCAATTGTGTTGATTCGGTTTCAAAACCGAATGAGCTAATTCAGTTTCAAAGACCGAATGGGTAGTTGTACCCAAGACCGAATGGGCAATTGAACCCAAGACCGAATGGGTATTTTACTTCAAACCATATGGGTAAAATCAATCAAGACCGAATGGGTAAAAGTGATCAAGACCGAATTGGTAAAATCAATCAAGATCGAATGGGTAAAGTTGATCAAGATCGAATGGGTAATTTGATCTTCAAAACCGTTTGATCATGTTGACCGTTTGGGAGATTTGACCGAATGGAGGTCAAGAACCTCAAGACCAAATGTATGTCACGCACCTCAAGACCGAATGGAGGTCAAGCACCTCAAGACCGAATGGAGGTCAAGTACCTCACGGCCGTTTGAAGGTTCAAAAGTAACAAAACCGTTTGAGAATTTAATAAGTTTCAAAGTTATGAAAGACTAATTAATCCCTTGTTTGTTAAACAACATATATCCAAGTTAAATCCAATGGTTTTACCTCTAAAGTACTTAGATAATTAGTACCTTTAGAGTGGTTAATCTTTGATGCTTATGGAAGCAACATCTCAACACACTAAGCTAACCCTAAGTGTGTATATTTAAATGAGGGGTTGACCTAATCTAATCAAGCTTGAAAGTGATCAACATCCTAGAAGGGATGAGAGAGAGAGAGGAATTCATACATGTATAATGATCAAGTAAATGCTTAAGCCCCTACACTTTCAATATGAATAAAATATGTAATTAGGGTTTGATCCATGAAGATGAGATCATGAAACCCTAATTAAGAAGGTTGATGAGATCTAACCCTAATTAAGGGTGATGACATGTGAAACCCTAATCAAGGGTGATGCCATGTGAAACCCTAATTTAGGGTGATGCCAAGTGAAACCCTAATTAAGGGTGATGACATGTGAAACCCTAATCAAGGGTGATGCCATGTGAAACCCTAATTAAGGGTGATGATATGTGAAACCCTAATTAAGGGTGATGATATGTGAAACCCTAATCAAGGGTGATGCCATGTGAAACCCTAATTAAGGGTGATGATATGTGAAACCCTAATTAAGGGTGATGATATGTGAAACCCTAATACAAGGAGGTAATGTGAAACCCTGATATAGGGTGATGTCATGTGAAACCCCAACATAGGGTGATGTGATGTAAAACCCTAATTGATAAAGAGGGGAACCCTATTCCTAATAATGGAGTAGTGAATAATATATTGGTAGGTGAATTACCTAAAGTAGTTGAATAATTCCAATGAGTGACTTATGACCAATACATTACATGATGATGTGATGAACAAGTGCATAAAGTATTAGGATGGGAAATATCCTAATACAAGATAAGTGATGAACTTAAGTAAGTTAAAAGTGATGAGGGAAGTGATACATCAAGACATGATAGATATCACATCCAATACCTCAAAATTGATATACCTTGATGTACTCTAAAACCAGTACACTTGGATGAATAACACATGAAATGTTCCATGATAATTGTTACATTGAGATGTAATGAGCCTAATGCACTTTAATAAGTGTAGGCTAACATCCCTTAAGAAATGGTTAAGCCAAATTAATAAAGTATGATGTATTTATACTTTGGTAAGGATGAGAGAGAAACTCATACCTTGTGTTGATAATCATTTAATGATAAATGATAAAAATAGTTGTTGCCTAGTGAAGAGGTGACAATATGTTTAATGCCCTTGTGAGCCATGAGAATTTTTGTTGCCTAGTGAGAGGTGACAAGATGTGTAATGGGCTTTGTGAGCCATGAGAGTTGTTGTTTCCTATTGAGAGGTGGCAAGATGTGTAATGTCGTTGTGAGCCATGAGAATTGTTGTTTCCTAGTAAGAGGTGATAGGATGTTTAATGGCCTTGTGAGCCGTGAGAGTAGTTGTTTCCTAGTGAGAGGTAACAAGATGTTTATAAAGTCTCCTGTAAGAAATGATGATGTCCAAAATAAACAATGGAAACTTAGTAACATAATAATAATAACTAATGGATACAATAATAATAATGAAATCTTAGTCATACATGCTTCATGTTTATAGCCAAAAAGGGCTATAGTGTTTTGAATAAGCTTAAGGGAGATATGAGGAATAATTGAATTACATAAAGGATGTGAATAAGTATGATGGCCTGACCAAGGTTTAATAACTAGTAAAGGTGATGTGGTATTCAGTGATGATGCACATGATTGGTATAATCCAATACCTAGAATAAATGCACATGATTGACATAGTTCAATACCTGGAATAATGTCACAGGATTGGTCATAACCCAATACCTAGAATAATCTCACAAGATTGGTCATAACCCAATACCTCGAATAATATCACCGGATTGGTCATAAACCAATACCTGGAATAATATCACAGGATTGGTCATAACCCAATACCTAGAATAATATCACAAGATTGGTCATAACCCAATACCTGGAATAATGTCACAGGATTGGTCATAACCCAATACCTAGAATAATATCACAAGATTGGTCATAACCCAATACCTGGAATAATATCATAGGATTGGTTATAACCCAATACCTGGAAAAATATCACATGATTGGTCATAACCCAATACCTGGAATAATATCACATGATTGGTCATAACCCAATACTTGGAATAATTGCATAGGATTGGTCATAACCCAATACCTAGAATAATGGCACATGATTGGCATAGTCCAATGCCTGGAATGTTTGCACATGATCGACATAGATCAATGCATGGAATGTTTGCACATGATTGACATATATCAATGCCTGGAATGTTTGCACATGATTGACATAGATCAATGCCTGGAATGTTTGCACAGGATTGACATAGATAAATGCCTGGAATTGGTTGCATAGGATTGGCATAGTCCAATGCCTGAATGGAATATGATGATGTATACTCACATGATTGATACAATTCAATATCTGGTTAGCAGATTGGCTGAGGCCAACATATAGAAATGAGAATGATTCATGGATGACATACCATGATAATGAGTATCACAAGATAAGCTTGATATGTTGATGTAGCATGATGGATAAATGATATACCTATTCTTTCTATTCCTTATAAAGAGAATATATGATTTACTACTCTATCATAGATAGTTGCAATGCTTTAAGAGATGAGAATATTCTAAACTACTTATCCTCTACTCAATGTCATAATGTTTATTTGCAATAATAATGTTTCTGACGGAGAGTTATATCTCTCGCTGGGACAATTTTCAATTGTCTCACCCCCGTGGGATCCAACATTTTTAGGTGGATGCGGACGAAGAGATAGAAATCATACAGTAGGAAAAAGGACAACAACATCAGGGACAACAGTAACATCTCAGGTGGAGATACTGACTGTCATGTCTTGTAGATATGAGTCCTATGTGTCGTCTCTGTACTCTCAGGTGCTAGGAGTCAGTACTTAGTGTTTTTATAATCAATTTGAGATTTTGGCTTGAATGCCTCGAGGTTTGTGTTGCTTGTGTATAGACTTAAAAGAGCAATTGATGTATGTCATCCTTGAGAAGATATGGTACATGGTATGTACTTGTGGACCAAAATGTATATGTAATACTTTGGTTCTTATTGATAAGAGTTTCCTAGAATTGGATCTCTTTGCAAAAGGTTTTAATTTTTAGTGATTTTTGATAATCCATTATTAATAATCGCTTCCTCTTAAGTTAATGATGATTTGTTCGAACGGTTCGCCACAATTTAGTGGTATCAAAGCTCTAGGTTCGCTGAGTCTACAGAGACATAGGACTAAGGTGTTGAGTCTGTTCTAGTGTCCTCCAATATATCTTATAGTGACTTCTACTTATGCATAAGAAGGGAGATATCTTAAAGATGTCTCGAGAACACGAGGATCACGTTGCTGAAAGCAATGTTGCTGCACTAGTAGGAGGTGCAAGGGATCAGGCAAGAGAGGAACCATTGCCTGAGAATCTCCATTTTGATGAAGCTATGATAGAAAACCCAAATATTCATGCTCTATTTAGGGAATTCATGACCACAATGAGGTATATGGCAGACTGGATGCCTGCATCAGCACCTAGGGCGCCAACTCCTAATGAGGGACATGGGTCCGGTAAGACTTTTGAATGACTACATCGTGTAGGAGCTATAGAATATGCTGGGACAACTCACCAGTAGATGCTGATCTATGGCTCACTGAGTTAGAAAAGGCTTTTAAGGTCCTTAGTATTCCAGATGTTGACAAAGTCAAACATGCTATATACCTTTTGAAGGGTAGTGTTGGCCATTGGTGGGCCATAGAAGAAGTAAAAAGGAATGATGAAGAGGTTGGTTGGGAGGAATTTCATCAAGAATTCATCAATAAGTATTTTCCAAGAACATATTTAGATGAAAAGATCTCACAGTTTCAGAAGGTTCGGCAGGGAACCATGTCAATAAATGAATATGAGGCTAGGTTTATGGAACTTTTATGGTTTTGTCCTCAAATGGCTACTATTGAGCAGGAAAAGATTCGACGATTTGAGAAAGGACTGGATGATTAGGTGTCTATATCGGCAGCTGTACTAGAAAGTAGAGAGAAGTTTTCCACATTTGTGGAGTCAATTCAAAGGATAGAAAGGTCTGTGACAAAGAAACATGAGGCAAACCTCAAAAGAAGGTCTACACAGTTGCAGGAATAGTGGATTGGTGGTACTAAACAACCAAAGTTTTCAGTAACACCAGTTCAACCACAATATAGTACATCCTTGCAGTGGTCATCAAGTGAGGGTCGAACTTGCCATAAATGTGGACAGATAGGACATTTTAGGCAGCAGTGTCCAAAAAGAAATAATGTGGTGACCCAACAGTCAAGGAATAACCTACAAAACCCACAAGGACCCTAGTTTAGTGAAGCAGAAGGCCGAGGATGAAGACACGTGTCATAGTTTGGTCCATCTACTTCTGGTAGTAGAGGACAAAGGCAATAACAAATGATAACTAACTCTATGTACTGAGTCAGATAAGACACTAGATAAATCATAAGAGGTAACATGTCAAGATAGAACTTTTCATTCTGAATCATCTTTCTTTTTCTACTCTTTACCTACTAATTGTAAGAAATGTTGTTATTGAGCTTCCTTTAATTAATCTTATGAGGACATGAGGAAGAGCTAAGAAATATGAGAACTTATATTCAGTCCAATATTCTCTTATATGTGTTGAAATTTCTCTCTTCATGATGAAAGGAAGAGATGTAATAGAAACACCTATAGAAAATTTAAGATATTAAGTAGTAAAAATTAAAGAGATGAAACATAATATAAAAATAAATACATACTACCTAACTTCAGTTTTGAATACTCTGGCCAGGTATTCATCTATTGAAGATGAGGTAAGTATCTCACTCCTAGATTGCTATCTTTCTGTTTACTCTGATCAAGTAGTCATTTTGAGACAATATAAAGAGTATAATGAGGTAGAAGATGTGGCAAGGATAATTCTACCACATCCTAATTGATATATGGAGAAATCTAAGTTAATCATAGATCAACTTATAAAAAAAATAAGATGTTTCGTATAATGTATACCTTGGTCTTCAGACCTAGAGGTAACAGTTACCTGATAAGAGGTAATAATGTTCAATGATGGATTGAGGGTTTGAATACCCAAATCTAGTAATCTTGATGATGTGATGTGTTTTTGGCACATATAATGGATACTTAGGTAAATAATCCTAGTATCTAAGAACTTCTAATGATATGAGAAAATGGGAACATGACTCCTCATAAGAAGTAATGTTTGGTTACCTAGAAGGGCCAACTTTGAAATTGGTCCAGTTACATACTATAGTATGAATACCATATGTTAGGGGTTTATGCCCTGCATAAACATGACATAAGTAAAAATATATGAGTTAAGAAACAATTGTAAAATCATTGTGGGAAAAGCTTATCAAGCTAAAAATAATTCTTTAAGATACCTCTAAGATAAGTTCTTATTTGATAGGTAACCTTCCCTTATGAAAACAAACAGTAGAGCATGTGTCCTGTGTGACAAGTTCTATGATAACCCTATATGGAAGAACTTTGTGTTGATCAAATTTCTATGACATCTCCATGACATTAAGATGTTATGTGGAGACTTGATGATATGATGAATGAAAAATATCTATCTTCCTTTACTTGGGATTTCGGGGATGAAATCCTTGTTAAGGGTTTATAACTTGTAACATCCCTGCCCTGGGTTATGCTTTAACCCTAGAGGTTTTTCTTAATAAAGTTAATTATATGCTTTCTCTTATCTTTTGAAAAGTAATTAAGGCTCAAGAGGAACTTATGTTCTAAGTTTGGTCATGATTAAATGCTATTTGAGCAATGTACCTTTGTTTTGGACCAAAGTGCAATTTACCCAAGTTGAGGGGTTATATTGCAATATGTCACATGATTGAATATGCCTCTTGTGTTCTAGAATCATTATAGAGATATATTATGCAAGGTAGTGGCTGGTGGAAAGCCAAAATTCCAAGTTTAAACTTGTTTGAATAATGTTGAAATAATATTTGCTTATTCTGGACTAATGTGCAAATTACCTAAGCTGAGGGGTTGACTTGAAAATGTCACATGATAAATGTTCCTCAAGTGTTTAAGCATCATAATAATGAAAATTATGCATAGTTATGGCTTGTGGAGGCCTTGGCACTAAGAAAGAGCTGATCGAACAATGTTTGTGCATTAAAACCTAGTTTTGGTGTAATGTGCAATTTACCCAAAACCTAGGGTTCAATATGCAAAATACCACTTCTAGAGAGTCCCTAATATTTCTTGGTATCAATTAGACATAAGAAATTATAGGGAAGTCTCATTTGAATCTCTTTGGAGGAGAGAGAATCTTGATATTAAAATAATCAAGATTTAAGCATAATTGAAACCCTAATTCAAATTAATGCAAAAATAAATATATTAATGGAAGTGTCCTTCAACAAAAATGAGATGGTTGAATATTCATGTGTAAACGTCCTTGTGCCTTGCAAAGTCCACGAAATATCTAAAGTGAGTGGAGAGCCCACTCACATTAGTTAAAGAAAAAGTAATATCCACTCAATTTTGGATATTACTATTATAATGGTTAAGGTGCTTAATTTGTTTTCTTTTAATTCTTGGATAATGAAGAGGAATTTTAAGGTGGGGGAGTTGTCTTAATATGAAGGGATGGAGGGGAGTATGTGGCACCAATTTTGGGGAGTTGAAAGATTAATATAAGACTTTCTCTCTCATTGAAATTCCAATTATAAACATCTCATTTGCAACCCACATGAAAGACTTTTTCGATCCCTTTTTCTTTCCTTGCTTTTTCCGTGCACAAGGGAGCTTAGTAGAAACAGGAGGACGTGCCCCAACATGTAGGTAAGCTCCATAGTCATCTTCAACCTTGAATTCATGGTGGAAATCGAAATTCAATGCTTGATTTCTTCTTTTCTTCATTCAATCTTCAACCTTGGCCATTCAATTCACTCAAAGACTTGAGAATGATCCTTGGGAGGTTGATAAAGATTCATTCACCATTGAGGACGTGAAGGTTGAAGCTTGGATTCAATTTGGAAGGTGGGTTATATAACTTGAACCCTTAAATGTCATTATTGCTTGCAATTTATTCACTATATGTTGAACCTTTCTTTTTTCTCGATTTCCTATTGACTAATTGTTGAAATCACCATAAGAATCACAACTGATTTCGAAGGTTTGAAGCTTGAAGATGATGATGTCATCTTAAGCACACACCTCAACAAAGTAATGGGAAAACGGTTTTTAAAACCAATTGTGTTGATTTGGTTTCAAAACCGAATGAGCTAATTCGGTTTCAATGACTGAATTGGTAGTTGTACCCAAGACTGAATGGGAAATTGAAATGAAGAACGAATGGGAAATTGATCCGAAGACCGAATGGGTATTTTTCTTCAAACCATATGGTTAAAATCAATCAAGACTGAATGGGTAAAAGTGATCAAGACCGAATGGGTAAAATCAATCAAGATCGAATGGGTAAAGTTGAACAAGATCGAATGGGTAATTTGATCTTCAAAACCGTTTGATCATGTTGACTGTTTGGGAGAGTTGACCGAATGGAGGTCAAGCACTTCAAGACTGAATACAGTTCAAGCACCTCAAGACCGAATAGAGTTCACGCACCTCAAGACCAAATGGAGGTCAAGCACCTCAAGACTGAATGGAGGTCAAGCACCTCAAGACCGAATGGAGGTCAAGTACCTCAAGACCATTTGAAGGTTTAAAAGTAACAAAACCGTTTGGAAATTTCATAAGTTTCAAAGTTATGAAAGACTAATTAATCCCTTGATTGTTAAACATCATATATCCAAGTTAAATCCAGTGGTTGTACCTCTAAAGTACTTAGAGGATTAGTACCTTTAGAGTGGTTAATCTTTGATGCTTATGGAAGCAACATCTCAACACACTAAGCTAACCCTAAGTTTGTATATTTAAATGAGGGGTTGACCTAATCTAATCAAGCTTGAAAGTGATCAACATCCTATAAGGGATGAGAGAGAGAGTAATTCATACATGTATAATGATCAAGTAAATGGTTAAGCCCCTACACATTCAATATGAATAAAATATGTAATTAGGGTTTGATCCATGAGGATGAGATCATGAAACCCTAATTAAGAAGGTTGATGATCTCTAACCCTAATTAAGGGTGATGACATGTGAAACCCTAATCAAGGGCGATACCATGTGAAACCCTAATTAAGGGTGATGCCATGTGAAACCCTAATTAAGGGTGATGACATGTCAAACCCTAATCAAGGGTGATGCCATGTGAAACCCTAATTAAGGGTGATGATATGTGGAACCCTAATTAAGAGTGATGATATGTAAAACCCTAATCAAGGGTGATGCCATGTGAAACCCTAATTAAGGGTGATGATATGTGAAACCCTAATGCAAGGAGGTAATGTGAAACCCTAATATAGGGTGATGTCAAGTGAAACCCCAACATAGGGTTATGTGATGTAAAACCCTAATTGATAAAGAGGGGAACCCTATTCCTAATAATGGAGTAGTGAATAATATATTGGTAGGTGAAATACCTAAAGTGGTTGAATAATTCCAATGAATGACTTATGACCAATACATTACATGATGATGTGATGAACAAGTGTATAAAGTATTAGGATGGGAAATATCCTAATACAAGATAAGTTGATGAACTTAAGTAAGTCAAAAGTGATGAGGGAAGTGATACATCAAGACATGATATATAGCACATCCAGTACCTCAAAATTGATATACCTTGATGTACTCTAAAACCAGTACACTTGGATGAATAACACATGAAATGTGCCATGATTATTGTTACATTGAGATGTAATGAGCCTAATGCACTTTAATAAGTGTAGGCTAACATCCCTTAAGAAATGGTTAAGCCAAATTAATAAAGTATGATGTATTTATACTTTGGTAAGGATGAGAGAGAAATGCATACCTTGTGTTGATAATCATTTAATGATAAATGATAAAAATAGTTGTTGCCTAGTGAAGAGGTGACAAGATGTTTAATGAACTTGTGAGCCATGAGAATCGTTGTTGCCTAGTGAGAGGTGACAAGATGTGTAATGGGCTTTGTGAGCCATGAGAGTTGTTTTTTCCTAGTGAGAGGTGACAAGATGTGTAATGCCCTTGTGAGCCATGAGAATTGTTGTTGCCTAGTAAGAGGTGACAAGATGTTTAATGGCCTTGTGAGCCATGAGAGTAGTTATTGCCTAGTGATAGGTGACAAGATGTTTATAAAGTCTCACGTAAGAAATGATGATGTCCAAAATAAACAATGGAAACTTAGTAACATAATAATAATAACTAATGGATACAATAATAATAATGAAATCTTGGTCATGCATGCTTCATATTTATAGCCAAATAAGGGCAATAGTGTTTTGAATAAGTTGAAGAGAGATATGAGGAATAATTGAATTACATAAAGGATGTGAATAAGTATGATGGCCTGACCAAGGTTTAATACCTAGTAAAGGTGATGTGGTATTCAGTGATGATGCACAGGATTGATATAATCCAATACCTAGAATAAATGCACAGGATTGACATAGTTCAATACCTGGAATAATGTCACAGGATTGGCCATAACCCAATACCTAGAATAATATCACATGATTGGTCATAACCCAATACCTGGAATAATATCATAGGAGTGGTCATAACCCAATACCTGGAATAATATCACAGGATTGGTCATAACCCAATACTTGGAATAATATCACAGGATTGGTCATAACCCAATACCTGGAATAATGTCATAGGATTGGTCATAACCCAATACCTGGAATAATATCACAGGATTGGTCATAACCCAATACCTAGAATAATATCACAGGATTGGTTATAACCCAATACCTGGAATAATATAACAAGATTGGTCATAACCCAATACCTAGAATAATATCACAGGATTGGTCATATCCCAATACCTGGAATAATTGCACATGATTGGTCATAACCCAATACCTGGAATAATGGCACAGGTTTGGCATAGTCCAATGCCTATAATGTTTGCACAGGATTGACATAGATTAATGCCTAGAATGTTTGCACAGGATTGACATAGATCAATGCCTGGAATGTTTGCACAGGATTGACATAGATCAATGCCTGGAATGTTTGCACAGGATTGACATAGATCAATGCCTGGAATTGGTTGCACAGGATTGACATAGTCCAATTCCTGAATGGAATATGATGATGTATACTCACATGATTGATACAATTCAATATCTGGTTAGTAGATTGGCTGAGGCCAACAGATAGAAATGAGAATGATTCATGGATGACATACCATGATAATGAGTATCATAGGATAAGATTGAGATGTTGATGTAGCATGATGGATAAATTATATACATGTTCTTTCTATTCCTTACAAAGAGAATAAATGATTTACTGCTCTATCATAGATAGTTGCAATGCTTTAAGAGATGAGAATATTCTAAACTGCTTATCCTCTGCTCCGTTTCATAATGTTTATCTGCAATAATAATGTTTCTGGTGGAGACTTATATCTCTCACTGGGACAATTTTCAATTGTCTCACCCCCGTGGGATCCAACATTTTTAGGTGGACGTGGACGAAGAGATAGGAAATCATATAGCAGGAAAAAGGACAGCAGCATCAGGGACAGCAGTAACATCTCAGGTGGAGATACTGACTGTCATGTCTTATAGATATTAGTCCTATGTGTCGTCTCTATACTCTCAGGTCCTAGGAGTCAATACTTAGTGTTTTTATAATCAATTTGATATTTTGGATTGAATGCCTCGAGGTTTGTATTGCTCATGTATATACTTAATAGATCAATTGATGTATGTAATCCTTGAGAAGATATGGTACATGGTATGTACTTGTGGACCAAAATGTATATGTAATACTTTGGTTCTTATTGATAAGAGTTTCCTAGAATTGGATCTCTTTGCAAACAATTTTAATTTTTAGTGATTTTTTGTTAATCCGCTGTTAATAATCACTTTCACTTAAGTTAATGATGATTTGTTCGAATAGTTCGCCACACACACAATCTCATCTATATATATCTGTGCAAGCTTCTTAGTAGTGTAGGTTGTTTTGACAGGAAGGAAATGTGTTGTCTTAGTCAACCTATCAACTATACCCATATGGAATCATGACCTTTGGTTGTTCTAGGCAAACCAACCACAAAGTCCATGGTCACATGATCCCATTTCCACTGCATTATAGGCAAAGGTTGCATTGTTCCTATGGGATTTTGATGTTCAACTTTAACCTATTGACACACTAGACACCGCATAACAAACTCAGCTACATCCTTCTTCAATCCTGGCCACCAATACATATCCTTCAAGTTATGATACATTTTGGTGCTCCCTGGATGCATTGCATACATCAAAGAGTGAGATTCCTCTAAGACTAACTTCCTTAAGTCATTGGAATCAGGTACTACCATCCTACCATGGTAACAGACTACCTGATCCTCTGACTCATGAAAGCCATCCCATTTTTCACTACCATACTTTGACCTGATCTGCTGCACCACATCATCAGCTTGTTGTGCTTCTTTAATCTACTGTCTCAGAGTAGGTTTCACTTGCATCTCAGCTAATAGCCTATCTAACAATGATACCTTAAGATGTATATTGGTTTGCCTCAAGGAGATAAGCATATCTCTTTTAAAGAACACTAAGGAGTTCAACTGTGATTTATCTAAGGCTGGTGATGATGATTTCCTACTTAGTGCATCAACCACTACATTAGCCTTCCCTGGATGATAATCAATTGTACAATTGTAGTCCTTGATTAACTCCATCCAGCGGTGTTGTCTCATGTTCAACTCATGTTGTGAGAAGATATATTTTAGATTCTTATGGTCTGTGAAAATCTGGATTGTTTCTCCATAGAGATAATGTCTCCAGATCTTCAAAGCATGGACCACAACAGCTAGCTCTAGATCATGTGTTGGATAATTCTCCTCATGTTTCTTAAGCTGTCAAGAGTCAAAAGAAATCACTTGATTATCCTGCATCAACACATATCCTAGACCATTCTTAGATGAATCACAAACAACTATGTACCCCTTCCCTTGCTCAGGTAACACCATCACATGTGCACTTGTTAAACTTTCTTTCAACAGCTGGAAAGAATGTTGACACTTGTCATTCCAGACAAAAGGAACCTCCTTCCTGGTCAACTTGGTTAGGGGTAAAGCTATAGAACTGAAGTTCTTAATGAACCTATTATAATAACCTGCCAGTCCTAGGAAACTGTGTATCTCCATCGGTGTCTTTGGTTGTTCCCATTACAGGATAGATTCTACCTTCTTAGGATCAACACGGATACCTGAGGCAGATATTACGTGTCCTAGAAAAGAAACTTCTGGTAACTAGAACTCGCATTTGCTAAACTTAGCATACAGCTTATTCTTTCTTAGCAAAGTTAAAGTCTGGCAGAGGTGTTGTTCATGCTGTTGAGAATCTCTATTGTATGTCAAGATGTCATCTATGAAGAATACTATGAACTAATCAAGAAAAGGTCGAAAGATTCTATTCATGAGTTCCATGAATGCAGCAAGTGCATTAGTTAGTCCAATCGACATAACTATGAACTCATAGTGACCATACCTTATCCTAAAGGAAGACTTAGGTATGTCACTCTCCTTGATATGCAACTGATGATATCCCAACCTCAGATCTATCTTAGAGAAGATATTTGCACCACACAACTGATCAAATAGGTCATCGATCCTTGGCAGAGGATACTTGTTCTTTATGGTTACTTTATTCAACTGTCTGTAATCAATGCATAACCACATACATCTGTCCTTCTTCTTAACAAAGAGAAGCGGAGCACCCCATGGTGAAGTACTCAGTCGGATAAAACATTTCTCAAGCAACTCCTATAGCTATTTCTTGAGCTCTGCCATCTCAACAGGTGCCATTCTATACGGTGTTTGTGCTATTGATTGCGTGTTCGAGATTAAATTAATCTCAAAATCAATCTCTCGAGGCAGAGGAATAGCTGGAAGTTCCTCAGGGAACACATCTTCAAACTCCCTAACTATCAGAACTTCAGAAAGATTAGGGCTCTCCATTGTGGTGTCTACCACATGTGCCAAGAATGCAAAGCATCCTTGTCTCATCAGCTTCTCAGCTACCATATCCGATACTAGACATGTTGAAAGAATATTTCTATCACCCTAAAAGATCCATGTTTCACCGTCATCTACGAACACAACTTGCTTAGAATCACAATCCAAGGCAACCTTATATTTTTCTAGGGTGTCCATCCAAAGAATTATACCAAACCTATGCATCTCAAGTGGTATAAGATCCACCTGAATATGTTGTTCAGAAAAGGAAAGAATGTAGGGAGAATGCACCTCCCGTAGCACTACAGATCCCAACAAAGGGGTTTCTAATAATAGATTATATGTTCTATGACTAACAGTCATATTGCAGTCAAGGATCACTTCTTTGGTGACAAAGGAATGTGTAGCACCCGGATCAATTAAAACAGATATGAAGCAGGATGACGACATATCAGAATGAAATAGTTCCATCTGACCTGTCACAACTCGAGGGTTGACTAGTACTTCGGGTTGATTCATCGCATAGAATCTAGTCGTTGCTTGATGTTGACCCTGTGCTCGGTTGTTGGATGCCAACGAACTAGCTTGGGATGCTTATCCACGTCCTCTAGCGCCACTCAAAAACTGTCACCTCTAAGAGCCTTGTTGACTCTGCCTCGGAGGTTGAGTCACACTTACATCTATAGCTCGACAATCTTTCATCAAATGCCCCATTTTTCCGCATATAAAATAGCCTCTGCTCTCCCTCTATGGCCTGGGTGGTCCTATTACTATTACTGATGCTGAGTTGTGGGCTCTCTCTGGTGGTAAACTATGACCTCTACCCCTACTCGATGTCCATTGTGTCTGGGTATTGAATCTTGGTGGTGTTATTGGTGTAGAAAATCTTGGTTTCTTAAAACTCTCAGACCTCTGTCCTTAAAACTGAGTATACACCTTCTTACTCTTAGTCTGACACTTCTCAATCATTGACCTTTCTATCCGTCTCATGGACTCCACAAAGGTGGCGAACCTCTCCCTATTCTCTAAGGTAGACACATGAGTGGTCAAATCAGCATTCAACCCCTTCTCAAAATGCCGAATTCTCTCTTCATTAGTAGTTGCCATATGCAGACAGAACCGCAAAAGCTCCATGAACTTAGCTACATACTCGCTAATATTAATTGGTCCTTGCCTTAACCTCTCAAACTGAGAGATCTTCTCATTTAGATACGTCTTGGGGAAGTATCTACTGATGAATTCTCATCAGAATTCTCCCCATCTGATTTCAACACCTGGCCTTTTGCCCTCTTCTATTGTCCACCAGTGGCCAACACTTCCTTTTAGAAGGTCCACTGCATGCCTCACCTTCTCTTCTTTAGGAATATTGAGGATTCTAAAGACTTCTCCAACTCAGTCAACCATAAGTCAGCATCTGCTGGGTCAGCTGTACCATCATAATCAGTGGCTCCTACCCGTCGAAGCCATTCAAAAGTCTTACTAGCTCCATGTCCCTCATTGTGAGATGGTTCCATAAGTGCATATGGTGGCATCCTATCCGCCATATGTGTCATAGTTGCCATAAACTGCCCAAACAGAGTATGGAAAGTTGGGTTTTCTAGTGTAGCTCGGTTAAGCTGGGGATGTTTAGGTACTAGTTCTTCCCTATCCTGATCCCTTGCACCTCTTCCTGGTGTTGCAATGTTGCTCTCAGCAGCATGTTCTTCGTGTGATCCAGACATCTTTAAGTTCTTCTTCTCCTCCTATATGAGTAGAAGACACTATCAGATAAACTAGAAGACACTAGAATAGACTCAACAACCTTAATCCTATGTCTCTGTAGACTCAGCGACCTAGAGCTCTGACACCACTAAATTGTGATAGGTCGTTCGAAAAAAATGTCATTAACTAAGTGGAAGCAATCATTAACAGCGTATTACTAAAAATCACTAAAAATCAAAACCATTTACAAAGAGATCCAAACACAGGAAAACTCTTTTATCAAGAACCAATGTATTTTATTTACATCCTGGCTCATAAGTACATATCTTGTACCTCTCGAGGATTACAAGCATCAACTGCTCTGTTAAAACTATACATAGGCACCATAAAAACCTCGAGGCATCAAGCCAAAATCTCAGATCAATTCATTAAAAGTACTAACTACTAACTCCTAGGACCTGAGAGTACAGAGATGACACATAGGACTCTATATACAATATATGACAGCCAGTGCCTCCACCTGGAATATAACTGTTGTCGCTGTTGTTGCTGCTACTGCTCTTCCCCAATTATAGGGTTTCTTCCTCTTCCTCCGCGTCTACCTAAAAAGGTTGGATCCCATGGGGTGAGCCAATTGAAAATTGTCCCAGCAAGAGATATAACTCTCCTCCAGAAACATTATTATTGTAGTTTAATAGAATTAAACTGAGAAGAGGAATCATATATATATTCAACAACAGATAAATCAATATCTAACAGATTAGAGCAATATTCTTATTCAAAGCATTTCAGCTATAATTTGATAAAGCAGCATGTCACTTATCCAATAAGGAATTGAAGAACATGTATAACATTTATCCATCTAGGATATGTTAAGCAAGGTAACATCAACAAATGATTATCGTATTTCAACCTTAAGCAAATACGCTACATGGTTGATTACATTTTACAATCATACTTAATCCCTGAGGAGATGAGGTATACCACTCATACTCCAACCGATCATTATGAAGTCGAAATCAGTACAATACATAGGTCAAGGAAGAGTCGAGTTCCCATGACCTCATCCTCCTCAGTCAGTGTGAGTACAAAATCCAAGACATCTTGTGTCTCTACTAAATAGCTTTCCAGGGTATACTGGCAACTTCGCTATAGAGTTACATTGGCGGTTGTACTCTCTTCTCAATTGAGAGACTTCATGTTTATCTCACATCGATCCGGCATTAACATTATTGGGAGATTCGTGATACATCCATCTTGGCACATATAATGAAAGATTGAGAGATTTAATGTTTATCTCACATCACTCCCACATTAGGGCATAAGGATATTCGCACCCATAACCCCCACATACTCAATAGTATGCCCTCTAGGAGATACCATGGGAAAACCTATTTCACCATCACCAACTACTGACGATGATGGATCTATGGCCAGGGCTCTACATGATAAGATTTCACTTGATTAATTAAGTACATTACCATATTCTTTTAGCATCAGTCAAGTTTTCAAACATAAATTATTATAAAAAATGCTACAAAGAATGTGTAATATTTCTATCAAGTACTTTTCGAAGCTTTATAAAACATTGGGAGTCTCAATCCCTTGTCACATCATGGGCATTCTCATCCCTTAACATATCATCATCATGATTATGGAATATGGGTATTTAAACCCTCAGTTCATCAAAGAACACTTGTTACCACTTATCACGTAATTAATACCTTCAGGTCATCTGACCAAGGTAAACATGATACTTACCACACAAGCATCTCACATGGCTCTCAAGGCACATTTAATCTCTTGTTACCTCTTACTAGGCAACAGAGTATATTATGGTCCACAAGGCCCATAAAACAATTTCAATAATAAAACACCATAGCTCATACCTGGCTATGCCCAACATCTCATGATACCTACATGGTTAGTACACATGATAACAGTTATATCAATTACATATCAGCACTATGGAATGTAAGGGTAGCATCACTATTCCCTCATTAGGGTTAGGGTTTCTCAATTCATGTCAATTAGGGATACTCATCCCATTACCCAAAATTATGGTTATGGTTTATCATCATATTGCCCAAGATTAGGGTTTCATGCATCATAACCCAAAATTAGGGTTTCACATACCTTCACCCTATATTAGGGTTAGGGTTCCATAATAGGGTTTCATATAGAATTACATAGCATCACCCCAGATTAGAGTTTCAAATCACATCACTGCATTAGGGTTTCACATGACATCACCCTATATTAGGGTTTCATACATCATTATCTTGAATTAAGGTTCCTTATAACTTTTCCCCAAATTAGGGTTTCATATGACTTTACCCAAAATTAGGGTTTCATGAAGCATCCTCTTAATTTAGGGTTTTTCATTATACTACCCTGAATTGGGATTTCTCATATCATCCCCCTAGATTAGGGTTACACGATTACCTTAGATTAGGGTTTCACCTAGCATTGCCCTAAATTAGGGTTAGGGTTCATCAACCTCTTCAATTAGGGTTTGATGATCTCTTTATCAAGGATCATGCCCTAATTACATACTTATTCATATTGAAAGTGTTGGGGTTTAACCACTACATGATTATTATACATGTATGAATTCCTCTCTCTCATCCTCTCTAGGATGTTGATTACTTCAAACTTGATTAGATTAGGCCAAACCTTCATTCAAGTACATACATTTAGGGTTAGCAGTGTGTATTGAGATATTACTTCCATAAGCATCAAAGGTTAACCCCTCTAAGGGTACTAATCACCCTAGTACCTTAAAGGTACAACCATTGTAATTATCTTTGATATACATCATTAACAATCATGGGTTTAATAGTACTTACATGGTTTGAATCAATTATACCTTCAAACGGTCTTGAGGTACTAGACCCTCAAACGGTCTTGAAGTTATTGACCTTCATACGGTCTTGACCTCAGCAACCTTAAATGGTCTGAAGATTGTTAGACCCTAAACGGTCTTGGTCTCAAAACCTTCAAATGGTTTGAAGACCATTAGACCTTAAACGGTCTTGGTTCAATTGAATCCTCCAAACGGTCTTTGAACCAATTGCACTTCCAAACGGTTTGAAGACCGTTAGACCTTAAATGGGCTTGGTTCAATTGAATCCTCCAAACGGTCTTTTAACCAATTGCACTTCCAAACAGTCTAAAGATAGTTAGACCTTAAATGGTCTTGAACCTTTGCACCATCAAATGGTCTTGGTCTACACCCTCAATCGGTCTTAAGACCATTAGACCATCAAACAGTCTTGATCTCAAAATCTCTAAACAGTTTGAGACCGTTTGAATTAAATATTAATTAACCCCAAACAATTTGAGACCATTTAGTCCTAAAACAGTTTGAGACCGAATGGTCCTCAAATGGTCTAAGACCGTTTGGTCAATTCATCTTGAAACCGTTTAAACCTAAATTAGGGTTTCTACAATCAATCAATTTAGGGTTTGCTTCATTGAATCATTCATCAATTGGACTATTGAAAATACATAAAATTATAACCCTTGGATCTTCAACCATCCATCACAGCCCTTGACCTCGAAATGGTCTTGAGACCATTTAGTCTCAATCGGACTTGAGATCGTTTGACCTCAAACGGTCTTGAGACTGTTTGGTCACCAAACGGTCTTGAGACCGTTTGGTCACCAAAAGGTGAAACCGTTTGCTCATGATTTTTATTGAGGTGTGTGCTAAGATGACATCATCATCTTCAAGCTTCAAACCTTCGAATTTTTTTGTGATCTTTGTGGTGATTTCATCAATTATCCAAAAGGAATATCAAGAAGAAAGAAATGATCAACATGAAATGAAGAGTTGAATTCAATAATAACATTTAGGGGTTCAAGTTATATAACCCACCTTCAAAGTTGAATCCAAGCTTCAAGCTTCACATCTTTAATGGTGAATGAAGCTTTATCAACTTCCCAAGGTCCATCCTCAAGTCTTTGAGTGAAAAGAATGGATAAAGTTGAAGATTGAATGGAGAAAAGAAGAAAATAAGCATTGAATTTCGATTTCCACCATGAAATCAAGGTTGAAGATGATTAAGGAGCTCACCTACAGGTTGGGGTACGTCCTCCTATTGCTTCTAATCTCCCTTGTGCTTGGCCAAAGCAAGGAAAGGAAGAAGAGTCAAAAAAGCCTTTCATGTGGGTGAAAGAATGGAGTGTATATAAGGGAAATTCAAGAGAGAGAAAGTGTTATAAAAATCCTTCAATTCCCTAAATTGGTGCCACTTATCCCCCTCACTTCCTTGCATATGAATCCATCATCCTCCCCTTCAAAATATTCTTCTTTATCCATGAATCAAAAGAAAACAATTAAGCACCTTAATCAATTTAATAATAATATCCAAAAATTTGTGGATATTACTTTTTCTTTAACTAATGTGAGTGGGCTCTCCACTCACTTTAGATATTTCGGTGCCATTGCCGGGCACAAGGACGTACATTCTTATATAAATTCAACCATCACATTTTTTGTTGAAGGGCACTTCCATTAATATATTTATTTTTGCATTAAATTGAATTAGGGTTTCAATTATGCTTAAATCTTGATTATTTTAATATCAAGATTCTCTCTCCCCCAAAGAGATTCAAATGAGATGCCCCTCTGATTTTCCTGTCTCTAATTGATACCAAGAAACATTAGGTACTCTCTAGAAGTGTGATGGAGCTTCCACTTACGTGGAATTGCGTGCAACACTAAAAATCCTAAAGATAGTAAGTTTTTAAGTTTAGCCTTGATTATACTAGATAGAAAACTCCACCCACATATGCTAAGATACGTGGAAGTCTTATCGCAGTATAGTTAAGGGTCGAATCCACGGGACAACGGTCTTGTTGCAAGCAACAAGATGGAAAACATATGGAATTTCACTTGGTCACTTACTAGCAGGCACTTATATCGAAAGTTGGATTTTGATGTTTTTAAACTAAGAACATGAAAAGTAAAGAAAGCAGGTAAATCTAATGAGTTAAACTATGATAAAATATCACTAGGGTGTGATCGGTTTTTCACCGCCACTACACATCGATCAACACATGCAAAGCAAAACTTAACCTGCAAAAAGAGTCCATTCAGTTAGTATCCTTGTAGACTTAGCCTCCTTTCAGAGAATCTAACTACGAGAAGTGCGGGAATGTTGCAACGCCAGCCATTCCCGAACAAATGGTCACATTACTTTACATCATTCCCCTCACAAAGTGTGTTCCTCGACTTATCAAGGTTGCACTTCCATCAACTGATTCCATTTCATAGTATGAAATAGCAACGGATGATAGTGAGTCTACTCCACTTCTTGAGATACACTTCTAGATACTGAAACAGATGCATGGTGAGTACATGCACCAAGAACCAACATGCAAATGAGTTTCGAATCTAATAGTACAAACGTAGACAATTCATACTAAAAGATAAAAGATAAAACAAGTTGGAGATCAAGCAACATGCATTCATTAATCATTTGATGTCGAACTGACAGAGATAAGAACTCTATATTACAACCTAAGAATTACATTTACATGATATGAAAGCATGGGTAGCGGGGCTACTCCCCACACCCTAGTGAGAGAGTTTACTCGCTCATGACTAGGACAAAGAAGGAGGCAAGAAGAGAGAGAGAGCATCATCCCCACAGAGGAGGGAGGAAAGTCAACCCCTTAGAGAGAGAGAAACGATCCACCAACTTCACAGGTTTCTTGATGACGAGATCTCCCTCTTCCCACCTTCTTTGGCGGAGAGAGAGAAAGTAGCTTCAAGATGGAGTGTAGGTCTCAGACTGGCAACCCCAGGGCAGAGGATGGAAGTAACAAGAGCTCTGGAATGATTGAGACAGCCTTTGGACGTCTGAAACTTGATATCTTGTGATGGACTCTTGGGGTCTTATTTATAGACCTTAAGTGAAGTCCAAACGGTTTGGAGACCGTTTGGACCTCAAGACCGTTTGGTCCTCAAGACCATTTGGCTTCATGCGGTCTTGAGACCGTTTGAACTCCATGCGGTCTCAGGACTGGTTGGCTTCATGCGGTCTTGTGACCGTTTGAACTCCATGCGGTCTTGGGACCGGTTGGCTTCATGCGGTCTTGGGACTGTTTGAACTCCATGCGGTCTTGGGTCCGGTTGGCTTCATGCGGTCTTGGGACCGTTTGAACTCCATGCGGTCTCGAGACCGGTTGGCTTCATGCGGTCTTGGGACCGTTTGACTCCATGCGGTCTCGGGACCGGTTGGCTTCATGCGGTCTTGGGACCGTTTGATTCCATGCGGTCTCGGGACCGTGTGACTCCATGCGGTCTCGGGACCGGTTGGCTTCATGCGATCTTGGGACCGTTTGACTCCATGCGGTCTCGGGACCGGTTGGCTTCATGCGGTCTTGAGACCGTGTGACTCCATGCGGTCTCGGGACCGGTTGGCTTCACACGGTCTTGGGACCGTTTGAACTCCATGCGGTCTCGGGGTTGAGTTATTCTTTTTATGATTTTTTTTGTGCTTTTTCTGCATGTATAGAAAGGAAAAGTTAGTCTGATCGTATATTTACAAAAAGGGTAAAATTAGGATTATGTATAGTTTAAACTTAGAAAGAGTATGAAAAACTAAGAAAAAGGACTAAGATAATCGTTTAAAATAGGAGGTTATCACCCCCCTAACTTAGATTCTAGCATGTCGTCAAGTTAGATAGAGCTGAGACATGCAATGGCGAGGCGAACTTATTTAATTAGGATTTCCATACTCTTGCTTCAACTCTTAACCTGAGTTCCCTTAAGGTCATATCGAGTCTTATTGCTTGCCTTGACTCTTTCAGATTTCGAGAGTTGCTTGGGTCTCAGGTTCTTTCCGTATCTCGTAGTTCGCATTGGGACCACCTTTATTTTGTGCATGTTGTTGACTCTAATCAGCTTTATACCTCTCAGAAAGACCTACTAGAAGCTAGAGAGGGTATGATGGTTGGCTAAAGGCTTTGAGGTGTAGCTCCCCCTTCAAGTGGGGGAGGGGTTGTCTATGCTTTTAGGATCTCACTACCGGGCACGACACATCTACCTTTGTGAGGGCAGCTGAATGTACCGGCCGGGTGAGTCCTTTATGAGCCTTTCATATATTTAGATACCTTAGGGTTTCACTACCGGGCACGATACATCTTTCTTTGTGAGGGCAGCGGAATGTGCCGGCCGGGTGAAACCTTCATCAGTTCTTTATATAGATCCTTATTCATGGCACAACTCTCATAATTGTATTCATCTCTCTGGCTTTTATTCGATAACTCGCAGGATTGGGTTTTGGGGTTTTGTTTGGGAATTTATTTTGGGCGACCAAGCCTCTTTTATTTTGAAGAGAGGAAAGCCGTTCTTAGAGTTTTTCAACATGCACTTATTTGGTTTGTGGTCCACTTGCAGAACTTCTTGATTTGGAAGTTGCCTGATTCCCCTCTCATCCTCGAGAGCTTGGCTTATTTCTACCTTGATTTTGACCTGTGGAGAGTCAGATAAAGAATTGAAGCAAAAGCATGCAAATCAATAGTGGAGCGACATTTATTAAATCGTCATTAAATGTCTAAGTGCTATTTACTTTTGGGGACTAACATGATTCTAGAGTTAAATGAGGGTGAGTCTACTCAAAAAGGGTTAATTAAAAAGAAAGTTAAAAAGAGAAAGTGTATAAATAGAGAAAGGAAAAGAAGGAAGAGGGATGTAAAAATGATACCTCGCCCTTATCTAATGTACCCCCCTAACTTATCACTCACTCTGTCTTCAGAGTGTCAAAGTGATAGGTTGAGGAGTAATTAGGACAAGGGCTGCAGGCTAAGGTAAATCTGCATTTGCCCCCAGGGAATGAAGTAGGTTAAATGTGAACTGTCCTCGTAGAGCGTGGTAATCCACGTCAGTCATATCCTCTACTGGTCTTTAGAGAACGATGATGGTGTACATCCAGTAGAGGACGTGGAAGCCACAGTCGTTCGATTGTCGGATTTGCTGGGGGCATTTGTGGCAGAAGGAAGGGCGGTGGAAATGCTCTTTGTCGTACACCCTTGTATGCTGACTCAGAAAATCTATTAACTTGTCGGCGCACTCCTTTGCCACTACTTCAGTTGGCGTTTTCGGTGTCACGATGTAGTTTCTCTGTCATGCGTTGTACTGGCTATCGGAACTGTTATATATTGTGGTTGTTCCTTCTGGGAGATTTGTTGCCAGGAGCATCCAGTGTTCATGATAGAGGAAAGGTAACATGACGAACGTCGGCATTGTGTTCTGTATATAGGATATCAGCACGTCAGTTGTGCCAAATTTCTTGAGCTTTAGAAGATCATCTTTCATATATGGGGACGCCATGTATGTTGTTGGGTTGTTTA
Organism: Alisma plantago-aquatica; assembly: GCA_963693085.1. Classification (NCBI taxonomy): domain Eukaryota; kingdom Viridiplantae; phylum Streptophyta; class Magnoliopsida; order Alismatales; family Alismataceae; genus Alisma; species Alisma plantago-aquatica. The sequence goes on along the minus strand of OY856413.1, from coordinate 35,224,992 downwards.
GGCCAAGTAGAAACTGATAGGCGGCCATTAAACTTACAGAGAGCGATCCTTTGATTTGTAAAGTCTCTCGTAGTGTGTCTGTCATTACAAGAATGTCTCGAAACATGAATACGAGCCCATCTTTGTCGACTGAGAGCCACGCCATAATGAGACGCAACTCGAGGTCAGAGAGACCTTTGCAAGCATTGCGATCAAAATCAGGAAAGGTTGGTTCGATGGCAGACAGAGGATTGATAGTGCTTGTAGCTTGCTTGGTATCGGCGACTGTCATATTGGTCTGTTCTTACTCCTTCAAAGTTTGTCGGAAGGGTCGCCACTACGGTCGCTGGATAGATGAGAAGAGGTAGCGAGGAACGTCATCTGGTGCCATAGTTGGGTCCTTGAAGAACCGCCTATCACAGATGAGCTCCATGGCATAACATCTGCGTAAGGAATGAAAATCTTCAGCAACCAGATCATGAAATGGGATTTCCTGGTTCAGCGCTTGGATGTGACGTATGTTGCAGAAAGCGCAATCCCCAGATCCCTCGGTGGCTTGGACTTGAGGGTTTATGATATTGAACCAAGGTTGGCTCCAATCTTGGCAAAGAGATGGGCGGGCAGCCCAAATTAATTTAAGCAGTCGGAAGGGTATACACCTTGCTTCTCTTGCTGCTTCACCGACGAAGTTTATTGTGTCGGCTGGTAGCTCGGAGCCACAAAAATTATACACCTTGGCATCCCGAGCCTCCATATCCACAATCATAAAAAGCCAGTGGTCCGAAACTTGGAAAGGCACAGTCAGATAACGTTCCCGACGTGCTAGACCAGCACGCAGCCGCTCGATCGACTTTGCTCTTATGTCTTTGTATAAAAGGCCAATAGACAGAGCGGGCGAGGCGTTAAATACTGGCTGTTGCCGCTTAGAACTTATGTACATTTCTATACTATTGGCGAGGAGGACACGGAAGATTGCCATAGGCATCGTGGACCGAGGTCGGAGGATGCTGCGGAAGTCTTCACGTGTCAACTTACGCCTAGTTTTTGTATTATGATAAATTATGTCTTCCCCCGCCTTTGCATCGTCCACTATAGTGTTCAGTATAAAAATATCCTGAGCATCTAAAGTGGAGATGGACGCCATATCCAGGTCATGCATTTTGTGCGGCAGAGGTGGTGGTGGGGGAAGTTCTTGTGGAGGGGGAGAAGCAGGTTGTTCTAAGGCCTGTTCATGGCCTGGTAGATCATCGTCTGAGTCGGAGGCAGAATCGAGGTCTTCATCGGTGTCTAAACTTACTCGTTCTTCCTCGCCCTCGTCATAGGGAGGAGGTGTAGAGAGAGGTGGGGCAGTTGTTGTGGTGGGCTGGCGCTAGTTTCTAGTATACACTGGTGGAACTCATCGTAAGCCGCATCTTTTGTAGCTTCCCCGATGGACCCTAGCACGGAATAATCAAAGAATTGGTCCCCGTATGACATGTTGACATTATCGTTGTGTGGGGACTTGGGGTGATTGTCACTATTGTGGTGACCTTTGTCGGAGCCTCTGTGGGGAGGTTCTGCTGCATTTCCAGGGTCCTCTCTGTCATCATGTTTATCACCAAAAGAGGTGTTATCTTTGTTTGAATTAGCAGATGAGTCGGAGTCATCTTCTTTGTCATCATCGCCATCTGTGTCGTCCGCTGCCATGTCTGCTTGTTTTTTTCTTGCGGACGTTTTGCACTGCTGATGGGTAGCTTGTAACTCATTGAAAGCCACTTGCAGATGCTCGTGTGTTTCGAGCAGTGCATCATGGGATTCTTTGAGGTCGGTATATCTGCCTTCGGCGGAGAGGAGACGTGCTGTAAGAGTTGTAACTTGAGCACGTAGCTGCTGGATTTCATCCTTATTGGACTCCTCTTAGCGATGTTGTAGCTGTGTGAGTGTGCTGCTGATGGTGTCCAAGCGCGTGCTCAGATCTGCTTGTTGTTGCTGGAGCACGTGGAGAGTCTCTGGCAGAGGCTGAGTCTGCGTGGAGATCTCATCGACTTGCTTTGCCGTTGCTTCTTGCTGATGCCGCGCTCCAAGGACCAGGTCCGGCAAGGTGTTGTAGTGACTGTTGATGTGCTCAACTTGCTTAGCCACCTCATCTTGTCATTGCTGGAAGCCTTGGAGGATGGTAGGCAAGGCTCGGTGTTGTTCGTCGATCATGGCCACCTGTCGTGATAAACCCTGCACACAAGAAAAAATAGAATTTAATATATTAGAAGGATCTGTGAGGAGGTTTCAGACAGCGTTGAATTGACGGCCGAATTCCTCACCGATATTGGCAAAAGGGACCCCAGGAGCGGAAGGGTGGGATGGTTGGGGTCTGCGTGGGATGGTGTTAGTGTCTTGCGGAAGTGACACTGATGATGCCCCGAGCTGCGTAGTGACTGTGGATGTAGTCACCAGCAGTGTCGGGGTGGTGGCGGATGTGAAAAGTGGTGAAAGCGGTGGTAGCGATAGTGATGGGGTGGAAACTGCGGAGGTGAAAGGGAAAGTGGTGAACTCGGGCATAGGGATGGAGAAGGGAAAGCCCAAAGGGAAAAGGGGTGATGAAGAGGATGTGAATGGTTGCATGGATGTGATGGGGAAGAAAGGAGTGGTAGATGTTGGAATGGTGGAAGGTGGAGTTGTGGCAGCGGTTAGCTGCTCGTGTAGACTCTGAATGAAAGAGTCGATTGAGGAGGAGGTTAAGATTTCTTCATGGAGATTCTCGGCCTCAGGATTTGGCTTAGATGCTGGTGTCCCCGACAGCTGTTGGGTCAGCGACTGCTTTCTAGAAGGTCGTTTGATAGGTATTTTTGTTGGTCGAGCTGCCGGGGCTGTGATGCTCAACTTTGTTTGTCCCACTGTATCTTTCTTTTCGGTTGTTTTAACCGAAGCTAGTAGTTGTGAAAGCTCCTCATCAGAGAAGATGAGCTGTTTGGTGTCGTATTGTGCTAGCTCCGGAAGCGGGATGAGTGTTCTGGATGACTTAACCATAGGGCAGAAGACATAGTGTAGTTTTCCATCCTTTTCCTTGATGATGAAGGAGTTCTTCAGAGTTTGTTCATTGGTAAGGATGTCGCCCTTTAGTTGCGTGCAGCGGGGTAGGGGTCTGTCCATCTTGAGGTATTTGATAATAGATGTGACATGCCCCCCCATGCAGATTTCTTTCCCCAGGCTGGAGGTTGATAGTTTCTGGATCAGTTGTCGTCCGATATTGATCCGCATTTCGTTAAGAATAGACCGGAGAACGAAAAGATCTAAAATTATAACGTTTCCCCCCTCTGTCCTGGAAGAGTGCGCCAGCGAGAATTTTCTGCAGGGTGCACACAAAGCCAGAGTGTATATTCGACGATTTGCACGTTTTCGCGTCATAGGTGGGGATCCCGGTTAGAGATTTCCAGAATTTGTGTCTGTTGAACTCTGAGTGTTCGGTCCCCACCTCCATAGCTTTCCGCAGCTGGTCCTGGTTGTCAATGAAGATTGTGTTCAGCATATTTTCCGTTATGACAACCTTGCTACTGAAGAGTTGGGTGATGAGCCTTCTGTCACCCCCGTCCCGTGACCTATCCATGATGTTGACGGGCTCTTTAGTCAGAAAAGTGAAGAATTCTATAGTGGGTTCGGAGTAGGATACTTCAGGTACTAGACACAACCTGGCAAGGTTGGCTTTGTCTAGCATGTCGAAAGTGCAGTCGTATATCCCCATCCTACGCAGTATGCTGGAGCACACATACTTGGTAGGTTTTAGGGTTTTGTCAGCGGGGAGGTTGATTTGGATGAAGAGGTTTTCTAGTGGTGGTGTTGTGGTGGTGATGGGAATGAAAGTGGGGGTGGTAACAGGGATGGTGGTGGTAATAGCAGGGATGGTGGTGGTAGGTTTTGCAAAGGGTTGATCCATGGTAGAGGCAGGTCGAACTTGTTTCCTTGCCCGTTTCTTGGAGGGCTGCCCAGATGCAGTCTCCAGGACCTTGCATTTCCCCTTTTGTTCTTTAGCAGGGGATTCCTTCTCGGAGTTAGGATTGTACTCCAAGCCTTCATCATCAGAAGAGGAGATCTCAACTTCTTCTTCAGGTGCCTCAGCCAGGAACTTCTCGAGGTGATCAAGCTCACACAGTACATCCATTATTTTGATATTTGGAGGTGCCTTACCGGTCCTGTTGAAGTCAACTCTTATCTTCTGGAGTCGAGCTTGTTTTTCCAGCAGTTCCTTTCTATTCCAGATTTCAGGGTCTTCGAACCCGATGACGTTCTTTGCTGGTGATGCCATAGCTGTAGAATGAGAAATCAAGAGTTAGAATAACATTTTTAGAAAGATTTGATTTTATTAATATTTATGTATTTTTGTATATTTATGGAAATTAGATGAATGTGCAAGGTCAAACGGTTTCAGGACCGTTTGGTCTCAAACGGTTTCAGGACCGTTTGGTCTCAAATGGTTTCAGGACCGTTTGGTCCCAAACAGTTTCAGGACTATTTGGAGAACGAAGCGTCGCGTGGCCATCGGCGAAGGCGAAGATGAAGGTAAAATGGCATAGCGACGGCGGGTGCGTTGGCGACGACGGTGAAAGCGGCGGTGATCATCGGCGAGAAGGGCGATGGTGAAAACGATAAAAACGACGGTGAATCTGGTGGTAAAAATGACGATGAAGGCAGCGATGAAAATGGCGGTGGCTCTTTGTGATGGAGACGACAGGGAAGATGGCGACGGTGGGCAGGGCTGTTGGTGAAAATGGCGAAGACTCCGATCATGAAAGTGGAGCTGCCGGTTATAAAAACGAAGACGAAAATGACAGCGGCAGAACTGGCGGTGATGGAAATGAAGGTGGCATCGGTGTTGGAGAAGAGGGAATGTCGTGGTGGCGTCGCTAACAAAAATGGCAGTGCGGGGGGCTGCGGAAGCGAAGGATGGTAGCATTGCTGGACTACCTTGCAGCAGCTGGTAGCGTCGACGGTGAAGAGAGTGTTGGAAACAGAGGTCGCACGGAACAGGGGACGCAGAGTTCGTCGGCGAGTCATGCGGGAACTGGGAGGCGAAAGCAATGGAACAACACTGTGCGAGAATTTCAGAAGGCTCGGGAGTCGAAGGAAAGAAAGGTGAGGGGGTAGGGTTTATATTTATAGGAAATGGGGGGTTGATCGGATAAAAACCCTAAGTCAAATGGTTTCAAGACCGTTTGGCTCCAAATGGTTTTGAGACCGTTTGGCTCCAAACGGTTTCAAGACCGTTTGGAGTCCAAACGGTTTCGAGACCATTTGGCTCCAAACGGTTTCAAGACCGTTTGGCTCCAAACGGTTTGAAGACCGTTTGGAAGGGCAAAGGTAGAAAAGATATTATATTTTTATGTTTGTTTTTTATTTATATATTTTTATGTTGTTTGTTTTTTTGTGTGTATTTCCATAAGATAAAACCAGGAAAATAAAGGAATGGAAAATAAAGAGAAAGGTTGAAATCTTGGGTTGCCTCCCAAGTAGTGCCTTGGTTTAAAGTCACTGGCTCGACGAAGCTATAGTGATGTCATGCTGCTTGCATAGCATCTTGATTTTGATGGTTTGTCTTGGTATTTTGTTTTCTAGATCGTAGTATCTTTTTAAACGGTGACCGTTGACCGCTCTTTCTCCTCCGTTGTTGTCAATGATAATGGCTGCTCCAGTTGGGTGGATATGTTTTATAGTGAAAGGCCCGGACCATTTTGTCCTAAGTTTTCTGGGAAACAACTTGAGCTTGGAATTAAAGAGGAGAACTTTGTCACCAACGGCAATATCTTTTCTCTTAAGGTGACCATCGTGCCATATTTTTGTCTGCTCCTTATATATTCTGGCGCTCTGATAGGCCGTCATGCGGAGCTCTTCTAGCTCCTGTAGTTGAAGTTGTCTGTTTTCTCCCGCACTTTTAAGATCAAAGTTTAGCTGTTTGATGGCCCACCAGGGTTTGTGTTCCAGCTCCACTGGAAGATGACAAGACTTCCCGTACACCAAACAGAATGGGGTTGTCCCGATTGGTGTTTTATAAGCAGTTCGGTATGCCCAAAGGGCATCAGGAAGTTTGGTGGACCAGTCAGTGCGGTTTTTGTTCACCGTTTTTTCAAGGATCGCCTTTAATTGTCTATTAGATACCTCCACCTGACCACTAGTTTGTGGATGATAAGGCGTGGCGACTTTGTGATTGACTCCATATCTTTTCAGTAAGGCCTCAAAACTTTGTTCCAAAAAATGGGTCCCACCATCCGATATGACAGTTCTCGGAACTCCAAATCTTGGGAAAATAATATCTTTGAACAATTTGATGACAGGCTTGGAATCGCTAGACACTGTGGGTAAAACTTCGACCCACTTAGAGACGTAGTCCACCGCGACCAAAATGTAAGAGAAGCCATAGGATGAGGGGAAAGGGCCCATGTAATCTACCCCCCATACATAAAAAGCTTAATTTCCTGCCACATGGTGAGTGGCATTTCATCTCTTTTTGATATATTGCCAGATAATTGGCATTTGTTACAGGCTTTCACGAAATTGTAAGAATCCTTTGATATGGTGGGCCAGAAGAACCCAGATTGTAAAACCTTTATGGCGGTTTTCTTGGCACTCATATGCCCCCTGTGGGTCCGGAATGGCAATGTTCTAGGACCGGGGTTATTTCTTCTTCTGGCAGGCAACGATGAAAAAGTCCGTCGGCGCAAAGGTGGAACAAGTAAGGTTCGTCCCAGTAATAGCATTTTAGGTCGTGAAGAAACTTCCTTTTATCCTGGTAGGAAGAGGATGGGTGGATAATCCCTGTGGCTAGATAATTAACGATATCAGCATACCAAGGGAAACCATGAGTGGCCTTCATAAGCTGATCATCAGGAAGAGAATCCTGGATAGGGATTTTATCTTTTTCTTCAACCTCGATCCTACTGAGGTGATCGGCCACAACATTCTCCACGCCACTTTTATCTTTGATTTCGAAGTCGAATTCCTGAAGCATTAACACCCAGCGGATAAGCCTGGGTTTGGCATCCTATTTTTGAATCAGGTATCGGATGGCAGAATGGTCGGTATAGACGATAACTTTAGAGCCAATCAGATAAGAGCGGAATTTTTCGAACGCATAGATGATAGCCAGAAATTCTCTCTCCATAGTGGTGTAGTTTTTCTGCGCTTCATCTAGCGTTTTAGATGCGTAGTAGATAACATAGGGTTTCTTATCAATTCGCTGTCCTAGAACGGCCCCTATGGCATAATCACTTGCGTCGCACATGATTTCGAAGGGCTGCAACCAATCTGGAGCTCTTAGAATAGGTGCGGAGATTAACGCATCCTTAAGGGTAGAGAAACTTTTCATACACTCCTGATTGAATGTGAACTCAACATCTTAGGTCAGGAGTTGGGTCATGGGTTTGGCAATCTTTGAGAAATCCTTGATGAATCTCCTATAGAATCCTGCATGACCTAGGAAAGCTCGAACTCCTCTTATGTCCTTTGGAGGTGAAGGCTTTGAGATAACATCGATTTTTGCTTTATCAACCTCTATTCCCCTATCACTTACCCTGTGTCCGAGGACGACACCTTCTGTTACCATGAAATGGCATTTCTCCCAATTCAAGATAAGGTTCGTTTCCTCACAGCGTTGCAGAACTTGTCCAAGATTTATTAAACAGTTGTCGAAAGAATCTCCGTATACTGAGAAATCGTCCATAAACACTTCCATGACGGATTCTGTTAAACCGGCGAAGATAGCAGACATACATTGTTGGAAAGTGGCGGGTGTGTTACATAACCCGAACGACATTCTTCTAAAGGCATATGTCCCAAAAGGACATGTGAAGGTGGTTTTTTCCTGGTCCTCTGGGTGTATGGGTATTTGGTAAAACCCGGAGTAACCGTCGAGGTAACAAAAATATTTTTGGTGAGCTAGGCGTTCCAGGACTTCATCAAGGAAAGGTCAAGGGTAGTGGTCTTTCCTTGTGGCTTTGTTCAACTTTCTATAATCAATACACATTCGCCATCCAGTTACAGTCCTAGTAGGCACTAGCTCATTTTTGTCATTTAGCACTACAGTAGTGCCCCCCTTTTTTGGAAAACCCTGAACGGGGCTGACCCACTGGGAGTCAAAAATAGGATAGATCATGTCGGCTTTGAGTAATTTAAGGACCTCCAGATGCACTACCTTCTTTAGATTAGGATTTAGTTTTCTTTGATGTTCTCGAGAGGGCTTGAATTCGTCAACCATAGGAAGTCTATGCATACATAGGGCTGGATTTATGCCCGTTAGGTCAGTTATATTATATCCTATGACCTTTTTATGCTTCCTCAGCTCGTTCAGAAGCTTTTCCTCTTGATCTCTTGTAAGGGTGGAGCTGATGATGACTGGGCATAGTTTTTCTTCATCTAAGAAAACATGTTTGATCCCTGTAGGTAAAGTCTTCAATTCAGGGGCTTTCGGTGGCTCAGCTGCTTCTATAACAGTAACGGCTTTAAGTTCTTCAAAAGTGGCCTTTGGCGCTTCTTCAGCCTTTTCTAGATGTTGGAGGCACTGTTGAACTAATTCATTCACTGAGAATTCAACCTCCGGATTGATTAGAACATTTTCAAGTTCGTCAACTGGCTCGGAGATTTCCAACTGTGACATTTGTTGAATAGCATCAAGGAGGAAAACCTCCTCTTGGATGTTGGGCCTTTTCATACTATTAAGGACTCGGAATTGAATTGCTTATTTTCCGAGCCTAAGAATGATGGTACCAGCTTCAACGTCAATCAGCACTCTGGCAGTAGCGAGGAATGGTCTTCCAAAAATGATTGGATACCTCAGGTCTTCTTTAATATCCATGACAACGAAGTCACACGGTACGTAAGCATCCTTGCCTATCCTTACCGAGATATCTTCAATGATCCCCAAAGGTGCGGTTATAGTGGAATCAGCTAATTGGATAGTCATTGCTGTAGGCAGCAATTCAGTGAAACCCAGACGTTTGCACATTGAGTAAGGCATAATAGATATGCTGGCCCCAAGGTCAGCTAATCCCTTTTTAGAAGATGCATTGCCAATGCAACATTGGATTCCGAAGGAACCTGGGTCCTTCTTCTTTTTGGGCATCTTGTTTAAGATGATGTCCGAAATGGTCTGAGCAAGCTTAACAGTTTCCTGCTCCTCGGTGATGTATTTTCTTGATAGTAAGGTCTTGAGGTATTTCGCCCAGGCTGGCACCTCAGAAAGAGCATCAAGGAGCGGGATATCAATGTATAGTTTCTTCATTGCCTCTTTGAACTTTTGAAACCTGGTGTCCATCTTTGTTTCTCGTAATCTTCCTGGGTACGGGATTCTTGGTTTATACTGCAAAACTTCAGGTTCTGTGGACACTTTATCTTTGCCCTTTGTGCCCTCTGAGGGCTTCTCCATTCCTTATTGCGGGCTTTCATTTGTCATGAAAGTAGGGGTATCATCATTATCCAGGGTGATCTTGGTAGTCTCATGAAGAATGCGTCCAGATCTGGTGGTGACGGCATTCAACTGCTCATGTCTATTTTGTCCGTGCTTAGGATTTGATTCAGGCTGCCCAGCAAACGTACCTACTGGGGGCTTCAATTGTGCAGCGATCTGAGCAAGCTGAGCTTCAACTGCTTTTTGCTGAGCCTGCTGGTTAGAAAGCATAGTTTGCTGCGATTGTAACATCTGCCTGATCAAGGATATTTCATCTTCTGGTTGGGCAGGAGCATTTTTTGGAGGAATTGGTTGTTGGGTTTGTTGAGATTGTTGGGGTGGTAATGCCAGCTGAGGTTGCTGAGTATGCAGTTGTGGATGGAGCGGAGGATGAGTGTACTGGTAGTAGGCTGATTGGTTCCTGGGGTAGTTAGCCCTAGGAAAGTTACTCCTGGAATTCCCTTGATTTTGGTTGAAATTGTTTGGGAATCCAGGTGTTAGCCTACTAGTAGATCCCCCCTGTGTTTGATGCTGAGGATTGGCAGTCCCAGTAGGGTTTCCATACTGAAACCCTGGATGATTCCTTGGCTAATTAGGGTTGTAGTAGACTTGCCCAGGGATAGAGTGGATAGAGTTAACTTGTTCTGGTAGTTGCTCTTCCGACTGATCCATGATAGGTTCATATGGTTGTGGTGGTGGATGCAGATCCATCATCACATTATATAGAATACCGCAGGAAAGGGTCGGATGGTCAAAAGCATGACAAGCCTCACAGGATCCCGTGACGGCTTTGACTTGTTGAACTAGCAGAGTTTTCTTCTTATCGATCTCTCCGAGAGAAGTCTCGAGAGCTTGCTGTTTATGAACTATGGTTTTCAGGACTTCAGCTATTTCTTTCATCTCTATTGATTCTTCAGCTTTCAAAACTTTGAGGACACCTTTACTGGCTGACCGTCCCCAGTTGGACTGGTTTTCAGCTCCGAGAGAAACAATCTTCCATGCGTCCTCGTAATTCTTCCTCATGAAGTTTCCTCCAGAAGAGGAATCTAAGAACTGTTTAATATCATTGCTTACTCCCCGGTAGAAGGTTTCTATCAGTTGATTCTGGGAGATTCCATGATGGGGGCATTTACGCATAAGTTCTTTAAATCTCTCCCATGCCTCAGCAAGGGTTTCTCCAGGCAGCTGAGAGAAGTGATTGATCAGCCCTCTGATTTCATAGGTCAGTGAGGGTGGAAAGAACTTCTCTAAGAACTTTTCCTCAAGAGGAGCCCATGTGGTTATTATTGGTTCTCTGTCAAGTGAGTTATACCAACTCAAGGCCCTCCCAGACAGGGTGAAATGGAACAGATGAAGCATTATCACATCATAAGCGACACCAGCTTGTGGAACTAGGCGGCACAGCACCTTAAACCTTTTTAGATGATCCATGCAATCATCCCCAGAACCTCCGGAGAAAGAGATGCCTTGCATGATTTGGATCCACTGGGTCCGAATCTTGAAGTTGGGGATGTTAATAATCAGAGGTCGGACCGGTGGTTATCCTCATAGTTCTTTGGGACAGCGTAGTCCCTCAGTTGTTTGTTTCTTAACTCCAACTGAGCAGCTTGGGTTACTGCCTTAGTTTCAGCTCTGATGCGAGCTTGCTCTTCCGCACGAATCTCTGCTTGGAATTGGGCATGAGTTTCAGCGATGAGTTGTACCCTTTGAGCGGCGATGGCGGTGTTGACCCTCTCCATCACCAAAGCAGTCTGGCGTTGATCTTCAGCCATTTTCCTGGCCCTTTGGCGGTTGAGTCGAATGCGGCGGTGGAAGCTTCTCTCTACCTCAGAGTTAAACTCTGGATCAGGGGAGAATTCGAGGTTATGCGCAGGTTGCATACACGATTTCTACCTAAGTAGAGAGAAACACCTTTAGATAATGACAAAGATATAATAGTTTCAAGAAGATATAGAGTTATGATTAAAAAGAATGTGTAAAATCCTAACCAACTAGAAAGGTACTAAGTGAAATTACAATGTTCTGTTGTCCCCGGCAACGGCGCCAATTTTTGATGGAGCTTCCACTTACGTGGAATTGCGTGCACCACTAAAAATCCTAAAGATGGTAAGTCTTTAAGTTTAGCCTTGCTTATACTAGATAGAAAACTCCACCCACGTATGCTAAGATACGTGGAAGTCTTATCGCAGTATAGTTAAGGGTCCAATCCACGGGACAACGGTCTTGTTGCAAGCAACAAGATGGAAAACGTATGGAATTTCACTTGGTCACTTACTAGCAGGCACTTATATCAAAAGTTGGATTTTGAAGTTTTTAAACTAAGAACATGAAAAGTAAAGAAAGAAGGTAAATCTAATGAGTTAAACTATGATAAAGGATCACTAGGTTGTGATCGGTTTTTCACCGCCACTACACATCGATCAACACATGCAAAGCAAAACTTAACCTGCAAAAAGAGTCCAGTCAGTTAGTATCCTTGTAGACTTAGCCTCCTTTCGGAGAATCTAATTATGAGAAGTGCGGGAATGTTGCAACACCAGCCATTCCCGAACAAATGGTCACATTACTTTACATCATTCCCCTCGCAAAGTGTGTTCCTCTACTTATCAACGTTGCACTTCCATACGTCAATTGATTCAATTTCATAGTATGAAAGTGCAACGGATGATAGTGAGTCTACTCCACTTCTTGAGATACACTTCTAGATACTAAAACAGATACATGGTGAGTACATGCACCAAGAACCAACATGCAAACGAGTTTCGAATCTAATAGTACAAACGTAGACAATTCATACTAAAAGATAAAAGATAACACAAGTTGGAGATCAAGCAACATGCATTCATTAATCGTTTGATGTTGAACTGACAGAGATAAGAACTCTATATTACAACCTAAGGATTACATTTACATGATATGAAAGCATGGGTAGCGGGGCTACTCCCCGCACCCTAGTGAGAGAGTCTACTCGCTCATAACTAGGACAAAGAAGGAGGCAAGAAGAGAGAGAGAGAGCATCATCCCTACAGAGGAGGGAGGAAAGTCAACCCCTTGGAGAGAGAGAAATGATCCACCAGCTTCACAGGTTGCTTGATGACGAGATCTCCCTCTTCCCACCTTCTTTGGCAGAGAGAGAGAAAGCAGCTTCAAGATGGAGTGTGGGTCTCAGACCGGCAGCCCCAGGGCGGAGGATGGAAGTAACAAGAGCTCTGGAATGATTGAGGCAGCCTTTGGATGTCTGAAACTTGATATCTTGTGATGGACTCTTGGGGTCTTATTTATAGACCTTAAGTGAAGTCCAAACGGTTTGGAGACCGTTTGGACCTCAAGACCGTTTGGTCCTCAAGATCGTTTGGCTTCATGCGGTCTTGAGACCGTTTGAACTCCATGCGGTCTCAGGACCGGTTGGCTTCATGCGGTCTTGAGACCGTTTGAACTCCATGCGGTCTCAGGACCGGTTGGCTTCATGCAGTCTTGGGACCGTTTGAACTCCATGCAGTCTCGGGACCGGTTGGCTTCATGCGGTCTTGGGACCGTTTGAACTCCATGCGGTCTCGAGACCGATTGGCTTCATGCGGTCTTGGGACCATTTGACTCCATGCGGTCTCTAGACCGGTTGGCTTCATGCGGTCTTGGGACCGTTTGATTCCATGCGGTCTCGGGACCGTGTGATTCCATGCGGTCTCGGGACCGGTTGGCTTCATGCGGTCTTGGGACCGTTTGACTCCATGTGATCTCGGGACCGGTTGGCTTCATACGGTCTTGAGACCGTGTGACTCCATGCGGTCTTGAGACCGGTTGGCTTCACACGGTCTTGGGACCATTTGAACTCCATGCGGTCTCAGGGTTGAGTTATTCTTTTTATGATTTTTTTTGTGCTTTTTCTGCATGTATAGAAAGGAAAAGTTAGTCTGATGGTATATTTACAAAAAAGGGTAAAATTAGGATTATGTATAGTTTAAACTTAGAAAGAGTATGAAAAACTAAAAAAAAAGTACTAATATAATCATTCAAAATAGGAGGTTATCAAAGTGGTATTTTGCATATTGAACCCTAGGTTTTGGCTAAATTGCACATTACACCAAAACTAGGTTTTAATGCACAAACATTGCTTAATAAGCTCTTTCTTGGTGCTCAGGCTTGAGGAAGCCATACCTCTGCATCATTTTCATTCTTATGATGCTTCAACACTTGAGGAACATTTTATCATGTAACATTTGCACAATAACCCCTCAACTTGGGTAATTTGCACTTTAGTCCAAAACGGGCAAAACATTGTTTTGAACATTATTCAAAAAGGACTAAAATTGAAACATAAGTTCTTCTTGAGCCTTAATTACTTTTCAAAAGATAAGAGTAAGTATATAATTATCTTTCTGAAATAAAACATCTAGGGTTAAAGCATAACCCATGTCAGGGATGTTACAATATCTCTCACTGGGACATGGGTCTCGCCCTCCTGGTTTGCCACATCTTTTTTAGGTGGTCGTGCATGGCATGGTAGAGATCCTACTACTGAGGAAGAGCAACTCAGAGATCAGTGAATGTAGAAGGTTGGATAAGTTGTTGTGTTGTTTGCTAGAGTCCTATGTGTCATCCTTGTACTCTTAGGTCAGGAAGGGTTGTGGTTTGTAGATGATCTATATCTTGATACATGTTTTGGTAGTATATAGCTTGTATATGTGGCTTACATATGTGAACATGATATCTTTTGTAATAGGTTGGGGCTATATTCCAAGCGCACAAATGTAAATACATGGTATGGTATGTTATATGGCATAGTTTGTGGACCTTTATGTAATATGTTCTGCTTGTGGTGATTATATAAGATCAGATTAATTTTCCCTATTATGTGGTAACATGCTTGTTTAGCTGTTAATCACACACTTGGGTTTTGAGTTATCTCAATTGGTGTAATCAGTGTGTCACACATGGTTGGCATCATAGCTCTAGGTTCACTAAGTTTATAGGGACATAAGACTAGGGTTTGTGTCTTCTCTTGCATTATCCATTATATTTTATTGTAGCTTCTACTTATACAGAAGAAGAAGATATGTCTGAAGAACACCAAAAAACATGTTGTGAGTAGTGGTTTTGCACCAGGAGGTGGTGCTAGGAGGCAAGCTAGAGTAGATGGAGTGCCTGTAGTGCCTCAGTTTGACCCAACAACTATAGCCAACCCTACCTTTCAGTCCATGTTTGGATAGTTTATTGTCACAATTTTGCATATGGAGCATAATGTGCTCATACCTCAAGAAAGGGTAGTTGTAACACCTAGGCCCACTGCCCAAGGATCTAGTAGAGTTTTAGGAATGAAGAACGGACCCACAAACCACCACTAGACTTCACTACACACTTTTTCCTCACTCACACACAAGCCAGGACAAACTTCTCGACTGGTCATCCATGTGCAAGCTAGGATAAACTTCCCAACTGGTCACCCATCCCAGTACTACTATGGACTAAGAATACTTAACCATATAGTTCTTTAGTGATGGGCTCCCTAAAAAGAAGGTGTAACTTGGTGATATGGGAAGTCTAATCAATCCTTATAAGATCATTGTTTTTGAGGCCTCAAATCCTGGGATGTTGCAGCAGCTGTCCCTAATGCAGAATCTTGGGGTTTTGGGAATACTTTTGAGAGGTTGAGGTGTGTGGGGGAAATTAAGTATGTGGGTATGGAAGACTCGACAGATGTGGACATGTGGCTCATAGAGCTGGAGATGGAATTTAAGATCCTCAACATCCCAAAAGAGGATAAGGTGAAGCATGTGGTGTACATTCTGAAAGGTAGTGATGTCCATTGTTCGGCCATTTGAGGAAAAGAAGAGGCTTGGTGTAGTAATCATTGGAAATACTTTTGGTAGGAGTTCGTGACCCAATACTTCATGATATGTATCTTGATGAGGAGATCTGATAGTTTGAGAAGATTCATCAGGGATCAATGACGGTCAATGAGTATGAGGAAAAGTTAATGGAAATGTTGAAGTTTTGTCCTCACATGGAAGTGATGGATAAGGAGGGGATCTGAAGGTTTGATAAGTCTTTAAGTAAGGAGTTGATGATGACGGTATCTGCCTTGGAGAATCGGGAGTGGTTTTCTATATTTTTTGAGTTTGTGAGGTGGATAGAGTGTTCAACTATGGAGAAGTGTGAGGCTAACGTGACGAAGAGGGTGTCTCAGTTTGAGGGGCAGTCTTTTGGAGGCTTTAGGAAGCCTAAGTTTTCATCACCTCAGTCACAACAGAGATTTGGAGTGTCGTCTCAGTGGTCAGTGAGCAAGGGTAGAGACTATACTTTTCCACTGGCAGGAGCTCACAACACATCATCAGTATCAGTGATAGGGCCATCTAGGCCATGGCATGATAGTAAAACCTACTTCAAGTGTGGGCATACTAGGCATACAAAGTGTTATTTCCCAATGAAGGATGAGGAGGTTACCCAGTAGCCAAGAGAGAGTCATTAAGGGTTGCATCAGCAATAATTCGATAGTGTTGGTGGTAGAAGACGTGGTCAGGCATCATAGGTAGGATCTTCTGGGCAGGCCAACAAAGGACGGAGGTGACAATAGGTGACGACTCAATTCTATGCCATGAATAATCCACAACGAGTGGTCAATCCATTGGTCATGATAGGTCAAATGAAGTTATTGTATTCTGATTTGTCTGCATCTTCCTTTGAATCTATTTTGGTTGACCTGGGTGTGACACTCTCTTTTGTCATCAGAGATTTGTAGTTGTTCTTTGCCTATTAGTTGTAGATCTGATAGTCTTCTTCTACAAACCCCTCATGTTGGTTCCGTCAAGTTGCGGGAAGTGTGTCCATCCTACATTCATTCTTTCTCAGGATGCAACATTCAAGTGGGTCTTATACCACTTGACATGCATGGATTTGATGTGATCCTTAGAATGGATACTTTGGACAAGTATCAAGTGGTCTTGGATTGTAGTCCCCAGGTAGATACATTCTTTGAAGAAGGGTTTTTTTTGGATCTTCCAAGGAGATAGGCAGATTCTCCCGACATTCTTAGTGTCAGCTATGACAACAGAGAGGTTGATGAGGCAGGGGTGTGAGGCTTTCTTGGCACATGTGGTGGATACCAAGGCGAGACGTCTGAGTATCTAGAAGGTGCATATTGTTTGTAAGTTTGAGGATTTTTTCCCTAATGATTATCCCAGGGTTCCCACTCCTAGAGAGATTGATTTTGAGATCAATCTGGTTCCTAGTACACAATTGATAGTGTAATCACCATATAGGATGGCACTGATAGAGATGCATGAATTCAAGAAGTAGTTGCAGGGTTGTTAGAGAAGGGCTTTATTAGACTGAGCACTTCCCCTTGGGGTGATCCCCTATTATTCGTAAAGAAGACATATGGTTCAATGAGGTTGTGCATAGACTACCAACAGTTGAAGAAAGTGGCAATCAAGAACGATTACCCGTTGTGTAGGATAGACGATTGGTTTGATAAGTTGAGAGGTTTTACTGTGTTTTCAAAGATAGATATGAGGTAAGAATGCAATCAGTTGTGGATCAAGGAGAATTACATACCCAAATCTACTTTTAGGACTCGGTATGGTCACTAGTTTGTGGCTATGTTGTTTGGGCCAACCAATGCACTGACAACATCCATGGACCTAATGAAAATGGTGTTTTGGCCTTATCTAGATCAATTTGTAGTTTTGTTCACTGAATCTTGATACTCTGGGGATAGTAAATAGCATGAGCAACATATACGGTAAGTATTAATGTTGTTGAGGTAGCACAAGTTATATACTAAGTTCAACAAGTGTGAGTTTTGGTTGAAAGAGGTGTATTTTTTTGGGCATGTGATATCTGCTAAAGGTGTTTGTGTGGATCCTAAGAAGGTTTAGTAAGTGTTAGAATGGGATCATCGTAAGACACTGATGAAGGTTTGCAGTTTCCTAGTCCTGGAAGGATACTACATGAGGTTCATTAAGAACTTCAGTGTAGTAGCATACCCTTAATGAAGCTGATGAGGAAAGGTGAACCTTTTATCTGGGATGACAAGTGTCAATACTCTTTCTTACTTTTAAAAGAGAAGTTGACCAGTAGACTAGTGTTAGGGTTTCCCGAGCAAGGAAAGGGTTATATCATCTTAAGTGATGCATCAAAGAATGGCTTGGGATGCAAGCTAATGTAGGATAAGAATGTGATTTTTTTTGTTTTGCAACAACTTAAGAAACACAAGGAGAAATACCCGACACATGATCTGGATCTTACAAGTGTGGTTCATGCTTTGAATATTTGGAGACACTACCTTTATGGTAAGAAGTGTCATATATTCACCGACTCCAAGAACCTTTAGTAAATCTTCTCAAAATAGAAGTTGAACATGCGACAACGATGTTGGATGGAGTTGATTAAAGACAATGATTGGACCATAGACTATCATGTAGGGAAGGCAAACATGGTGGAAGATTCTTTAAGTGAGAAATTGTCCTTGTCATCATTTACTGATAAGGCACAGTTGTGTTCCTTACAGTGCCATAAGAGAGATACGTTGGTGACATTGTGTCATATGAACGTGAAGTTAGAAGTTTCCTTGTTGGCAGGCTTGATAACACATCTTCATGTGAAGCCCATGTTGACACAATAGATCAAAGATGCGTAGCATGATGACACCAGAATACAATAGATTCAGCCAGAGTTTGGCATCCGGAAGCATTAGATTTTCCACGGGTCATAGGATGGGACAGTGTGTTTCCATGGCAAGATAGTTGTTTCAGATGTTGATGGTCTGAGGAAGATGGTTCTTCAAGAAGATCACTCCTTGATGTATGCAATGCATCTAGATAGTACCAATATGTACCATAACTTGAAGGATATATATTGGTGGCCTGGTTAGAAGCATGATGCAGCAAAGTTTGTGGCAAAGTGTTTCGCGTGCCAACAAGTCTAGGTCGAACAACAAAAACATGTAGGGACGTTCCATCTGTTGCCTATACCACAATGGAAATGAGATCATATCACTATGGACTTTGTGTTTGGTCTCCCTAGGAAAACCTAAGGTTGTGATTCCATTTGGGTGATAGTGGACAAGTTGACCAAGTCAACGCACTTCCTTCCTGTAAGGGTGACATACACAGCTGAGAAGTTGGCACAAATGTATGTTGATGAGATAGTTCATTTTCATGGTATCCCGATGACGATAGTGTCTAATAGAGGTCCTCCATTTACTAGTCATTTTTGGGAGTGTCTACACACAACCATGGGTACACAATTGAGGTTTTTGTACATCATTTCACCCACAGACAGATGGCCAGTCTGAGAGGACTATTTAGATTTTGGAAGATCTGTTGAGAGCTTGTGTTTTATAGTTTTTGGACAGTTGGGATGTGCACTTGAGTTTAATATATTTTTCTTATAACAACAATTACAAGAAGAGAATCGACATGGCACCATATGAAGCCTTGTATGGGAGGTGTTGTAGGTCTCTGCTTTGTTGATATGAGACCACTAAGTATCAATTTTTGAGCCATGAGCTTTTATTTTATACTACAAAGAAGATCAAAGTGATATAGCACCAGCTGAAGGTAGACCAAGACAGGTAGAAGTCATATGCTAATAATCGTCACAAGCCTTTGAAGTTCCAAGTGGGGGATAAGGTGTATCTCAAGGTCTTACCTTGGAAAGGTATATTGAGGTTTGGTAAGAAGGGTAAGTTGGCTCCCAGGTTATGGGACCTTACCCTATGGTGGCACGTGTTGGGAAGGTGACTTACAAGTTGGAGCTACTTCTAGAGTTGTATAGGATGCATCCAGTCTTTCATGTTTCAATATCGAGGAAGTGTCATCTAGACACCGAGTTGGTGTTGCAGCAAGTGGAGATTGAATTGGAAGAGGACGTCTCATATGTTGAAGGTCATTTGGTGTTACAACCCCAATTTTTGGGTTCATTTGGTGAGAAATGTAATTTCTCATATTAAGGATTTTTGAACGAATAATGATATAATTTGGTTTGAATAAATGGATTTCGTTTAAAATATCCTTGATGTTTGTGTTGTGGGCTTTATGGGCTATTGGGCCCGAATAACAAGAAAATTCAATTAGTAAATGAATAATTGAATATTTGAGAAAAGAAAGAGGTAGAAACCTGTAAAAGGCAAAGAGATGTAATACAAGGATGGATTTCGTGCCTCTTGGGTTCCTTGGGTTCCAAGGAGTCCAAGGTTGCAAAAAGAAAGCAATAAGAAAAGAAAACATTAATTAAGTATTTCTTTATTAAGAAAGAAATTGAAAATAATGATAAAATGTGGAAAATGAGTGGAAGGAGGCATAGATGAGATTTCTTGGTGAATTTTCGTATCCATGAGGTTGCTAATATTAAAAGGAATGCCAATGAGGAAAATAAAAGAGAAATAAAGAGAAATCCTCAAAAGGAAATATTTTAATAAGAAATAAACATGATAATGAGAAATAATGCATATAGATGCATCTAGAAGGATAATAATTATCCTTGAAAAGGAATTTTGAAATAATGGAATGTCTTGGGATCCAAGGAGTCCCAATAAATAGGAAAGAAAGATAAAATACCAAAATTGCAAAATAAAAGGATAATGTGATACATTATTAATGAATTTTGGTGATATTGTTAAAAAAAGAAGTAATTTCTATTAAAAGAAAATAAAAATTTGTGCCAATGGATTAAAAAGCAAGAATAAATAGAATAAGGAAAAGGGTTTTCGAATTTCTAAGTATCCAAATAATATAGGAGATAATGAAGAGAGAAGTGGTTGTTTCACAACCAAGGGAAGTATGTTTCCTTTTGAAAAAAAAGGGACTTGAGTCCTCATGGAGGCACGCTTTAGAGCTTCGTTCTCACCACTATATAAATGTTAGACCCTCCAGTTCAAGTCCAGGAAGGATCCCACACACACCTCTCTTCCTTCTTCTTCTTATTCTCCATTTTTCTTTGCAAGAAAACCCTAAGGTAAAGGGGTAGAGCGCCCACGGAGCAACTATGGACCGTTCGATGCACTCTCTGGATGCTGGATGATCCCACGTTACCAACAGAGTGCTTGGTGGCCATTCCTTCACCTGAACCAGTACACAACTACAGCCGCACGGCTGCAACGACAGCCCGTCATGCACGAGAATGACCAGCTAGGTCATGGTTTTTGCGGTGCTCTAGCTGCAGCAGGTAGAGGTGGAGTGAGGGTGGTAGGTGGCGGCAGCCCTCGAGCCCTGAGGAGGAGAGAGCAGACCCACGATGTGTTGTAGATCGCGGCACGGCTAGGGTTGCGAGGAGGAAGACGACCTGGGAGACGTTTGACGGAAATGCCCCTCCATGGGCTGAAGAATCATCAACTTAACCGAGGGTAGAAATGTCTTTGCGTTATGTTTTCCAAATCGAGTTACATTGCATGCAAGGAGCGACGTGGTGCTCTCCGATTGGCCAAAGGTATTTTTATTTTGCAAAAATCATATCTAATGATTGGTAACTCCGATTAGGACAAGTAATATATGAATTTTGATCAGGAGAATGAGAGGAATCCAATAAAAGTGATACTAAAGATTGATTCCGTTCCTAATTGCAAACGTACTATAAGTTGATGAAAAGTGCATTAAAGTTAAGTTAAAAACCCTATAAGTGATTAAAGGTTGAATTTAGTAGAGTTTAATGGGTGATTAAAGTTGATAATAACCTATTAATTGTAAAAAGGTACATTTAGATCGAAAGGGATGAAGTTTGCACATAATTAGTCTAATTTAGAGTTTATGTGCATAAATATGCTTGAAATTTGAAAAGTACATAAAGTTATCATCTTTAATGATTTAATTAATGAAAAACCCTTAGATTTGATGATAGATGGATTTAATGTTGTTCGTTGGATAATTCAAGCCAATATTAACCTATTATTGATAAAAGTGAAGATAAGATCAAAAAAGATGATCTTTTTATATAATTGGCTTAATTTAGGGTTTCGTGCATGAATATGCATTAATGAGCTTGAAAACCCTAATTTAGTTGAATGTCTTTTAATTGTTTTAATTGTTCAAATCCATGAATAAATAGGGATACGATGATCCTAAGTCAATTTGGGTATAAAAGACTATTAAAATGGATAGTTGAGCAATTAGGGTTTATATAAGTAGAAAAGAGTATTTTAGGGTTTGTTGACCTAAAAGGGATAGAGTTTGAGAAATTGATCTAAGAAACCCTAATGAATATTAATGAAACCTTAATTTAGATTAAAAACCCTAGAAAGTGAATCCAAGTCAATAAAGTAGATTCTTGATAAAGGGTGTAATAAATAGAGTACATGTGTTTTTCAGGATTCTTGACTATGTGGTTGAATTACTTGCTTGGATTGCTTTCTTGGTTGGAATTGCTTAATGCTTATGAAATCATCAAGTCAGGTATGTGGTTAGGCTTATGATTATCCCGACTAGTGTTCTGAGGATTTTATCGACGTTTCCCTCATGGATTGAAATAACTGTTGGATGCTTTATTCATGCAACTATAGAGTGACTATGACTATCACTATGAATATACATGTATAACTGGTTAGATCTGGGTCCACCTCTGTGGCTTGTAAAAGCTAAAAAGGGGTAACCTAGAGTAAGGTCTATGTTATCGTGGGTTACAAATTGGGCTACCAAGTGTAGTTCCATGAGACCCATTAGCATGCCATGAGTTAAGGCGTGGGCTACTTACGAGTAGTGCCATGTGACTCAACCCTAGAAACGGGTTCACCTATAGGTGGGACCATGAGGGGTTTAGTGGGGATCTACCATAAGGAAGGTAGTATCTAGGTCCACTGCAGGGATAACACAGAGGATAGGGTACTCATGGATCATGGAGTTATATTTAAAATGTAACCTTGGTTGTTAAATGATTAATTAAATGATTACGTTGTTATCATAGTTGCACATTTATTGTTTCCCCCACATACCAGCTTCGGCTGACCGAAGTTTTGTTTGTCGGTGTTTTAGGTACAAGCCAAAAGGACAAACAATAAATCATCATATTGTGAAATACATGAAGTAAAATACAAGGAGGATTAGTTAGAGTAGAATTCATACCTGGATATAAGTTTAGAAATCCAAAATTTCAAAAGGTATGCAAAGTTTATTTTCTTACAACTTTTCAGTTTAGTCTGTTAAAATTTTATAATTGTTCTTGGTTAATTGCCAAACCTTTGATCCGTAAATTATGGGCATGGCTTCGACCTCTCGATCTCCCTTAATTGGGGGTTACCGGAAGGTGGGGTCGTAACAGATACATCCAGTATTTCATGTTTCAATATCGAGGAAGTGTCATCTAGACACTGAGTTGGTGTTGTAGCAAGTGGAGATTGAATTGGAAGAGGACGTCTCATATGTTGAAGGTCATGTGTTCATCTTGGATAGGAGGGTGAAGAAGTTGAAGAAGAAGAATATAGCTCTTATTAATATTTTGTGACATCACCATGGTGTGGAGGAAGCCACATGGAAGTTGGAGGACAAGATGTGTAGGAATTACCCGTCTCTTTTTGCATAGGATTTCGGGGGGAAAATCCTTATTAGGGATAAATGGTTGTAAGACCCGTGACCTAGTTTTTGCTTGATCTTGCCTGCTTAGCATAATAATATGCTTGAAACCTTAATATAATCATGTGATGTTCTTTAACAACATGTGTCATGCTTCTATTTTTAGTTTGGTCCAGTTTGAAAGAAGTTTGAGCTAATTATGATATATGTGTGTGCTTATTTTCGGTCAAGTTGAAATTTACCCATGCTTAGAGTTTGTCTTGCAATTTGTCACATATTTGATGTGCCTCTTATGTCTTAGTATTATGTGAGAGATATTGTTGCTTAGGGGCACCTTGTTGCACCTTGGTTGATGAAGTGGCATCATGTGTTAAAGTTAGGGTTTTGCATGGATGCCTAAGTGGATGTGTGCATGGTGACCGATGTGCTTTCCTTTGGTCTTGTTTTTAGAGGTCGAAGATGTTTTGTAAATGTTCTATTGTCTTGGTGATCATTTTCTCTTATACTTTAGTCGCTATGATAACCATTGGTCACTATGTTTCTTGGTCATGATGGTGATAGCAGTCACTACCTTGTTTGGTCTCTATGTTTCTTCTTCGACCGAAGTGTTTTGAGGATGAATATGGTCTCTAGACTTCCTTGATCTTATCTCCCATGATTCATGCATCTTCTTAGTGCTTGCATGGTTGAGGTTTTGGAAGACAAGTGGCACTAGTGTCTTGACACCTAACCTCCCCTCCCTCTCTCTTACCCTTTGGTATATATACCCCTCTCTTTGCATGAAAGCAATCTCTTTACACCCTCTTTCTCTCTCTCATCCTTGGAGATCATATCTCTTTTATTCTTGGTGAAGGAGGAGGTACCAAGGTTTAAGGTGGTTGTCTCACCTTGCATGTGTGATCTAGGGTTGGATCAACTCCCCTTTGATGATTCTTTAATGTCCCTCGATCTTCGTAAATGATCTATCCTTCTTGGTTTCCTTTTCTTGCAAACCCTACCTATCTTTCTTCTCTTGACCAAATCCATGGCTCTCCATGGTAGTGCCTCTTGAGGAACTTGTCTCTTTGTGATCGAATCCAAGGTTTTCCCATGGTAGTACCTAAGTGAGATGGATATCTCCTCTCTTCCCTTTCTTTTTGGCCTAACTTTGTGCTCTCTTCTTTGAGCTTTATTTAACCTAAGGTTCTTCTTCTTCTTCTTTTGCGGTGGTGATAGATCGGTCGTGGATTTGAACCAAGCTTTGGTTTTCCTCTCTTCCTTAGAGTATCTTGCTATTTGGAATATCTACATCATAATCCAAGGTGAGTTATATAACTTTCCCCTCAATTATTGTTGCACTCATCTTGCATGTTAATGATCTATATTAAAAACGTGATTATAAGTAGTTCATTGATTATATCATGTTCTAGGGTTTACTAGTCATAAGATCTTTATGCCATTAGCTTCTTTTGGCTAAACCTCAACTAGGGCACAATTATCTTATGAAAGTTGGAGGTTTGATTCTTGGATGCATGTGCTCAACGTTAGATTTTCTCTCTCTTATCATGGTTTATATGTTGATCTTGTGAAAATCATAATTAGGGTTTTGGTTTTCACCTTCTTCATGTGTTTTCACCTTGATGACTCTTCAGATTCTTGATGATGAACCATCTATTTTGATCGCTATGTTTCTCTAATTTCTTGGTTGTTATGTTCGAACCATGTTGTTCAATGTGGTCGCTTCATTTGTATGCCATGATCTTGGTTTGTTTGATGGTCGCTAAAACCATAGTGGTCACTAAAGTTTTGTTCTTGGTTTGGTTACTAAACCCAAATTCCCTTGGTCGCAACAATTTTGATCCTTTTAGTGGCTGCTATGTTGATGTGTTGCTTGTGGTTGCCATGACGTTGGTGGTTGCTATGGTGAACCCTAACCCTAACGATCACTAGGGCAACCTAATCCTAACAGTTGCTAGAGGTGATTAGAACTTACATGGTCTCTATGCTTCTTGGATTTCATGATCGTTTGTTTATGACAATGATGTTTAATCTAATGTCTTACAAGAATGTGGGAGGAGGTGAACTTTAGAGTTAAATATTAATTGCTACTATGGAAACCCTAAATTGGTTTGCTATGTTGGAACCCTAACCCTAATTATAAGTATGTGATGGTGTTTCTTATCTTGCTTGAGTAATTAGCATGATAATAAAGTATTTTCTCTCTCTCTGACTTGTTGTAACCTTAAATTGTTGGTTGAATAAACTTCATAGCCACTGCTTGCTCATAATAATATTTGTGATACATGTGTGGTGATTATGAGCCTTGATGAGGCATGGAGAGATAATGATATTTTGTAGGAACAATGTGAATGGTCCTATGAAGTTGATAGAGGCTTTGTGTGCTAATTGAGATAATATCTTTTGTGTAATGTGACAAGGGATTGATATCCCATGAGGATGTGATAATGGTGATGAACTTGCATAAGGCATTGAAACAACATCAAATGGTGATGCTACAAGTTAATATCTTAAACGTTTTATATTTTTTTAAGTTTCAATCTACCCTTATCCTTGTATAATCTTTCTAGGGTTTGTATGTAACTTGATTGATGTAGTTAAAAGACACCCAATTGGCTTACTAATCAAGTGGAACCCTAATCATGTAGTTCCATGTTCCATAGATCCATCCCAGTGTCAAGACTTACTGGATGGTGAAATGAGTCTTCCTAAGGGAAACTTAGAGCTCATACTATTGAGTATGTGAGGTGCAAGTGACTGTATCTCCTTGACTCTTGACCTTATTTGTTGGAGAAGGGCTACGATAGTGTCTCAGTGATTATATATTTGTGTGTGAGATGTGATTTATGGACAATTGTGGTTGTACCTCAGTGATTGGGTTTGTATACCCTAGTTTCTAGTGACGTGACCTATACCAAGGTGGGCTAGTTGTTTTTAGGACTACATGTTGTTGATTTGTAGTTTGACTATATGTCACGTTGTTGTAGACTCGTACTGACTGAGTAGTACCGAAGAAGATCTTAAAGTCCAGATCTTCCTTGATCTTGTATGGAACTGATTGCGACCAAGTAGTGGTCAGTTGGAATTTGGGTGGTACAACTCAAATTCCCCAGGGCTTAATAAAAGACATAATATTATCATGTAGTATATTTGCTTAACATGTCTCACATTGGATGTTTACCCTTGTCTTGTTTCTTATATTTGTTACTCGTATTATAATATGGAAAGAGAAATCAACTGTTATATGTGTTCTTCATATTCCTTCTAAATACATAACACGTTCTACTTATCTGTTGTAACTACTTAACGTTCTTAGTTTATGTAATCAGTTTGGATCATTCATTTAGATGAATCTGCTCATCCTGTTTAATAATGTTAGTTTTCCTGCTTAGTCATATCTATGTTTACAATAGTTTCTAGTAGAGAGTTATATCTCTCACTGGGACATGGGTCTCTCCCTCGTGGTTTGCCACATGTTTTTAAGTGGTCATTCATGGTGTGGTACAGATCATGTTGTGAGGAAGAGAAATTCCGAGATCAGTGAACATAGAAGGTTGGATAAGTTGTTGTGTTGTGTAGTAGAGTCCTATGTGTCATCCATGTACTCTCAGGTCTGGGAGGGTTGTTCTTTGTAGATGATCTTTATCTCGATACATGTTTTGGTAGTATGCCTTGGTTGTACATATGGCTTGTATATGTGGCTTACATATGTGAACAAGATATCTTTTGTAACAGGTTGGGGCTATATGCCAAGTCCACATATGTATATACCTGGTATGGTATGTGATATGGCACAGTTAGTGGACCTTGATGTAATATGTTTGTGGTGATTATATAATATTGGTTTTAATTTACCCTGTTTTGTGGTAAGGTGATTGTTCAATTGTTAATTGCATGTTTGGGTTTTGAGTTATCTCAGTTGGTATGATCAGTGTGTCACATTTGCAATCTCATTTTTTGAGGGTTTCTTCCCTTGTGGGTTCTTGAACATTTGGATAGTTGTTCTAGTCATTGATCAATTTGTTTGCTTAGGACTTTCATATCTGACATGTATGCAATGACACTGCTATCTGAGATTGCATTGTATTTAGTAGGCAAGTATTATTTATAGCATTTTGGCTTAGTAGTTCATTTATACAATCTTGTCTTTTTTCAAAAGTGAACAATTTAGACGTCAAATCATGTTGAGCAGAGGTATGGATCTGACCTTAACATGTTCCCCCTAACTTTTGATTATGATTCTAATTCTATCTTAGAGAAAATTTTTTTTCTATTAATAACTCGTGTTTTGAGTGAATCCAGAGGGTCCACCTCTACCAAACCCAGGTGGTATGTAGGTGGATTGTTTGGAATGCTTAGAAGTTGAGCATTCTCAACCACATTCTTGTTCCCATAAGAGAACCCATGATGATTTGGTATCTTAAAACTGACATAGGAGACATTCTCTATATCATATTCTTTGTTTTCCTCCTCTGGATGGGTATAGATGTAATTGTCCACTCTATGCTCTCCTCCGCATGTAACACACTTCATCACCTTTTCAACCTTGTTCTTTCCTTTGTTCCCAAAATCCTTCAACTGGAAAATGTCTGTAGCGATCTTCTAAATTTGAGCATTCAAAGCTTCAAGGGCCTTAGATTCAGCTATTGTGCCTTCAACAGACACCTTTCTTACTAACCCTCTCTCATAATCTAGGATAACTTGTAGTGTAGCCATGTTATCGATTATCTGCATAGTTTTCTTCGGGTTCTTACCCAAGAAATCACTTCCTACAAGTGTATTTAGTGAAGTGCTTTTGACAGAGGTGAGTCCATGCCTCATGCAAGTTCTTACTTGGCTTCTATCTAAAACCCATGATCTTATGTCTATTTCAAAGAGTCATCTCCCCTAAATAGAACTTATGACAAAAGTATCAGCTAGAGGTCTCCACCCATTGATGATTTTGTTTGGAAAAGCTAGATACCATGATAGGGCCTTATCCCTCAAATAGACCCTTTGCAGTAGATAACTTCATGTGGTACCTGATTCATATTAATGGTGTCACAAATATTTTTAAAAAACATCAAGGTGGTGACAGGGACTCTCATCCAGAGAGTTTCCTCCAAAAGTCCTTTGTTGGATTATATTTATGATTGATGGATTCAACTTGAAGTTTGTAGCATTGAACCAAGGAATCATGATTGGGCATTTGGATTATTTGTTTGTGTGGCGGCTAGATCGTGAAGATACGAGCCTCCATCTTCATCATTGTTATCATTTTTGTTGTTGTTTCTATTTCTTTTGCCTACACAAGATTGAGGTTATGCTTCATGGAAATTTCCATCATCCTCTACTTCCTCTTCATAATCCTCATTATGATCTTTGTTACGTTCCTCACAGTTCTCCTATTTATTTTGGTTGAAGAGAAATGGCATCCTTCAGGGAGCCATGATCCTTGCAATTAGTAGTATTGTGATATAATATCATGGACTCCCAAAACGTCCTCAAACTCTTGGTTCAAGTATTCTTCACATCGATCGTATCGAAGTATTTTAATACTTTTACCAAGTCAGTAATGTACTTCTTTCATGAACTCCTTGAAAATTTTAAGGGATTCACAGTTGTATTTCATTCAATGGAAATTACCATATCTACTGAGATCAGTAGTAAATGTGATGATGTAATAGTAACCATCTCCAACATTTGTTGTAAAAAGGTCTACATACATCTTTCTATATGAGTCCTAATAGATCCCTTTCTCTCTCACTATTTCCAGTGAAAGGATCTTTTGTCAACTAGGCCAAAAAATAAGACTTGCATGTGTTTATTGGTTTGAAACCAAAAGAGTCTAGAGGACCGTCCTCATGGATTCTAGAAATGCATTCTTTATTTATGTGACCTAGATGAAAATGCTATAGGTCTACATCATTTGAGTCATCAAGTCATTCATTATATATGGCATACATATATGTCTCTAGAACTATCAATTATAAACTATGAGATATTGGGGGAAGTCATAAAAGATCTTATCTTTAAAATTAAAATCAATCATTCATGATACTCTTGTCCAAATAAGATACATATATGATGTTTCTATTAATCGAGGTACATAATAGAAATGCACTAATTCCTTATTGAATACAAATAATAAAGTAATAATAGCATTCATTAAAAACAAGTTTAGAAAAAGAGGGTTGTTTTCATGGAGAACCTATCACATGCCCACTAGGTTTAGATGAATGAAGGGTTCTGACTATAGTGGTAGCAACTCTTGCTCCGTGAAGTTCCACCTTATCTAGCTTTATTTCTTCTCAGATCTTGAAGTGAAGATCTCCATATTCTACTTCTTCTTCCTGGGTTCCTCTACATAAAGAGGGCAATTCCTTTTCCAGTGTCCAAGTTGGTGATAGCGGTGGCACTTCCCTTCCTTATTTACTCCTCCCTTTACTTTAACTACAAAAGATGTGAAATCTTCCTAGCTTTAGAAATCTTCTTATCCTTGCCTTTGCATTTGGACTTTCATTTTCCTCTATTGATCATCACCATAGATTTAAGATTGTCTTTCTTCATTTGCACTTTAGAAATTCTCAACATGCCAAGCAATTCTGACAATGGAGTATTAAAATTTTTCATGTTGTAGTTCATGACAAATTGGCTATATGATTCCAACAATGATTGCAGAATCACATTTGTGTCCAACTCTAGGCCTAAGGGAAATCCAAGTCTCATTAGGCTCTCCACATACCCAATCAACTTGAGCACATGGGGCCCTACTGGACTCTCTCTACCATATTGCATTTGAACAATGCCTTTGAGATATCACAACTCTTAATCTTGGTGGTATTCTCCCTCTCTGGGGTACTCATTGTGGGGTACCCTCTCACTAGGGTTTAGTCCTTGTAGTGGAATTTCATAATCTTCCCATTCTTGGGACTGGTTTATCATGGTCTTCCTAGCCTCGTAATGATCATCCTATCCCATCATGGCCTCATAGTGACCATCATATCATGGATGGTCATATTGGTGATCTTCCTATCCGGCCTAATCACCAGTCATCATAATGACATTTCAAACAACCCATATGTATCAGTAAATCCACCAAAGATAGTTGAGTAAGTTATATTTATATAATGTGATACTCAAAAAGTATTTATAGATTGCATGAAGTTAATAAGCACCCAACAGTTAAATTGCAATCATTCAATAAACCTCAAAAAATCATAGAAGTCATTTAAGGTGAGTAATCATAGACATAGCCATATACCTTTCTCAAAAGTAACTCAAAGTCTGAGCAATAAGTGTAGTTTGAGATTAAGAAAGCAATCACCTTGAATTACTGCATAATACCCGAGTATTACTATCTTGTTCATAAACTCACATTAAGACTGACTTGGGTTCCAAGTTAAGGTTTTGGGGTCATATTAGGGTTTTGGCTTTCCAAACCTTAATTAACATATTTAATGCCTTTTTATTTCACAAACCCCAATTTTAATGTTATATGCATTCTGAATCTCAAATTAATTCAAAGATGTCCTTTTTATCTAAAAAGACTCACTTTATCCATTAAAGTCATTAAGCATGTTATGATCATTACACTTAAGAAATTAGGGTTTTTATGATTTTAATACATTAAAGTAAGAAACTTTAGGCACTTTTAGAATTATAAGCATAACTAGGTCTTCAAACCAATTTTAATGGATTCTTTGCATTTTTTTATCAACTTTCATATATAACTTGTCATGATTGGAGCTACCAATTAATTTTTATATTTATTATAAGTTATATACATTTGGACCAATGGGTTAAAGATACATCAACAATTGGATTATATCTTGATATTTCCATGCAGCCCCATGTTTAGAAAATCAGTGTCGGCCATGCAGTAGCTTTCTCCAGGTGAGCAAAGTGTCTCTCCTCTACGTGAGCCAAGATAGAAGGACAATTCAGCCCATGCGTCCATGGGCCTGGGGCTTATTCACATCGAGGACATGATTGTAAACTCATTGGCCTTCATCTTCACCTCCTGTTCTCCCTTCTCTCATGAGCAACCTTCTTAAAGGAGTCAACTCAAGAGTTGACTTTAGGTCTTGGAGCCCCAAATTGATTGGAGGGGGTGCCTCCCTCCTCACAACACCTTGCCAAACTGGTGGGTAGCTCCAATTGGTTAGGGGGAGGCTGGAGTGAAGAGAAAAGGATAAGATCTCCTAGTGGTAGTAGAAGAAGAAAGAATAAGGGTATGGTGGAGACGACAATAAAATTGTTGGCAGAGGAAGGACTCTGGATTCATAGGGGGCTCATGAAGATGTTTGGGGTCTTTTTAAGGAATCTATCCCCTTATATAGGTTTGGGATAGCAAGTTGGCCATTAATGGAGTCTGACTCCAGGGAATAATTGGGGAAAGCTTCCATACCCATCCAAAGTGGGTAAGACTGGGGACAGTTGTAATCATAATCACCTCCCAAACCCAAAGGGAAATAAATAAAGAAGAGAGGTGATCGAGAGAGGGTGAGTCTGACACGAGAAGGGTGGGTCCACTATTCCCAAACTTTCCCAATTTGACTCAAGCTAGATGATGACTAGGAGATATTGGACCTGAGATCCACAACTCAAAACCCACATGCAAACTATCCCCTTATATAGGTTTGGGATAGCATGTTGGCCATTAATGGAGTCTGACTCCAGGGAATAATTGGGAAAAGCTTCCATACCCATCCAAAGTGGGTAAGACTGGGGATAGTGGTAATCATAATCACCTCCCAAACCCAAAGGGAAATAAATAAAGAAGAGAGGTGATCGAGAGAGGGTGAGTCTAACACGAGAAGGGTGGGTCCACTATTCCCAAACTTTCCCAATTTGACTCAAGCTAGATGATGACTAGGAGACCTTGGACCTGATATCCACAACTCAAAACCCACATGCAAACTAAGGGGTTGGTTCTCTATTTTCAAAGAAAAATCATAACATTTAATATATTACTCATAATCCTCTTCACTTTAGGAAATCTAGGAAAATTCATATCTCCCTCTCCTTTTATCCTTTTAATCCCAAATTTTAAAGGGAAGTCTTAATTACCTTTCTCTAGACGTGGGTGAGATTGGAGATAAAAAAACATAAGCTAAAGACACTTTTCTTAGTATCCAATTCTCCCTTTTATTCCATTTATTTAAGGCATATATTTCTTATTTATTTAACTTTTCATCTTTAAAACAATGTGGAACTAAAACCAAACCGTCAATTGCCATCAACGTCACTTTTCTAGAAAACTCCACATAATTCTATATGTAGAATATTAACTATCCATTACTTTTGGTGATTCTATTAATGTTGGGTTTTCTCTCTTTCTTTTCCCCATATCTATTACTGGATTATAGAAAATAGTGATACCAACAAAAGCCATTGCAAAAGGAAAATAGCAAATTAAATCCATACTTTAAAACAAAGCATACTAAGTTTCAAATATATCCTTATTATTCAAATATTTGCATATCAAATATGTAAATACATGTGAAAACCATGTTTTAACATCCTTTCCCTCTTATATGAATTTTGTCAACCCATGAGGCTTCATCCTCACCACGATGAGGATCTAACAGTTAAGGTGGGAGTGGGTTCATCTGGTTCTGGTGTCTCCATGACATTAAGCTTGTGCTCTTGAGTGAGAATAATTCTCAATGACATGATTCAGTCATGGAAGTTATTCCCGTCCAGCTTATCCTTCTCAAAGATCGATCATAAGAAAAATATATTTTTGTTTGAGATTTGTTTTTTACAAAAGATAGTTTGCATTTTGTCAAAACACTTTTGATTTAGTTTGATTTAACAAATTTAATGATATTAATAAGGTCTCTAATTAATTGTCACTCCCATTGTTTTGTTCAAATTGATAGCCCACACTTATCAATTCAGAAGATTGTAGCATACAACCTTCTAGCGAGCCAAGATCCAAAATAATTAAGTCATTACCCAACCAATGTTGGCCCTAAAAACCAATTATTAAATTAGGCAACATTTATCAATTGCATATCATGGAATTCTTGGATAGATGGTATGCACAACTATTTGCCATAGTCCATTTGCATGCTTCTAGGCACTTAATCTCATTAAAGCCACCTAGTTAAACCTGGATTAAAAGCCAACATGATAAAATATGCATCCTGCTTTGGTAGACCCACATATTTACTATCACACTTCCATGAGATAGACGACGCACCACACTTTGGCATGCCCATGCTTGGTTTATCAAGCTTTTCATGTGTGTAACTTATGGAAAGCATATTAGACTTAATATTTATTGAAGAATTTTAAATATAAATATATATACATATCCAATCACCACATGCTTATAATATTTATCTTTGGAGCCACAAATAATTTCTACCACCTGAGGTCATATATCACATGTAGCAGCCTATACAGAAAAAGTGTTATGCTGGAATAGGGCGATCAATCGGCTGGACCCTTTATTTGATCGGTTGGACTATTGTTCAACTGATTGACTTCTATTGGTCAGTCAACTAACTCCAGGCTCATGTGGTTGGCTGGACTCCTCTAGTCAGTCTACTGGGCCTCCAATCAACTGATTGGCTTCTCCCGTCTGATGCTTCTTCAGACCTTCAATCGATCAACTCGACTTCCCAATTGGTCAACTTGCCTGCTGCAAGACGCCTCTCTTTCACTGAAGTAGAAATTAAAACTATCATATGTTGACTTAAGAGTTGTGCATTGTCCATATTTTGATAATGACTTAACCATTCCATTCATATGTATCTAATATGTTTTTTGATTAAGATTGAATTCAGGCTTTAGTACATGAAAAAGATCAAATTACACAAGCCCTAGCTTGTTCAAGTCAAAATAAATGCAAATGTGCCTTTTGGGAAATCACTCCAAACCTCCTTATAAGAATTTTGTAATCATTTGTATTGATGATATGACTTGTAAATAAGATAAGAAAAAATTAGGGATGCATAATTCCAACGTTTGAACACTCAAACATCTTTTTGAAAAATTTGTCACAGCAACTCTGTCGGTTGAGTTTGGATCTCGACCGACCAGTGATGGATTTTTAGAAATGGATCAATCGATTGAGTTGTACACTCACAGAACTTGACTGACTGACTCACTGACCAAAACCAATTTTGACTCATCGATCGAGTTTCCCAAGACAAACTTGACCGATAGTTTGAAAATTAGCTTTGTCAATTAGTGAATCGGCCGAGTCATCTTTAATGAAACTTGACCAAATGTATTGTATGGAAAATGCAGAAAAAGTGATTCCAACCATTAGAGAGTTGTTATAAATGAAAAAAGATCTTTTAAAAGTTGTAAAATGGATATTTTTTGTTTATAAGTGATCCCACACTCAAAGGAACAGCCCCAGCTATAAATAGGACTTCTGGGAGTTCATTCTAAGGTTGATCATTCATGCTATCCTTGGTCCTTGCTATATTTGAGTGTGATGCAACCCTTTGAGCCCCTTTCTCACTCTCATTTACAAAGCATTTCATGGTTATGAGTGAGTTAGGCATGTTGTAAGAGAGCTACCTCCATGTTATCTTGTAAAGCTTTCATTCCTTCCATCTTCCCAATCCCCTTTCTCAAAGAGCAACGGTTGAAGTGATCTTCTCCAAGTGAAGGAGGAGTTTCTGTTCTTCTTCAAGGTTGAAGAAGGTGTGAAGATCTCCAGGTGAAGGAGAAGGAAAAGGCATAAGATTCAAGAAGAGTGGGTAATTCCTTTAAGGACAAAGACTTGATTCAAGTGTGGGTAAGACCTTGGTGAAGGTTGAAGACATCTTGATCAAGTGGGTAAGTGCTTGTGTAGGTGAAAGACTCTTATCTTGTGTAGGTAAGTGTCACAGAACCATTCTTACCCTAATCCTAATCCTACTACCAAGACAGTAGGAAAAGGATTGAAGTGCACATCCTTGAGTGGCCCGAAAGGATCTAAGACACTGGCATATACAATAAGAAATAATAACTCAAAAATATGAAATTTAAAGAACAAACTAACCCAATATAAGAGATATTGCCAATTTATCCTTGTCATTAGAGTATATAGAGTGTGAAGCATCTTAGTCAGTGTTCCATTTGTTTTTCCTAAAATCAAGAAATCAAGACACAATCATGCAATTTCACAGTACACTATCAAAATCACATAAAATGGTTTATAGAAAAAGAGTATACTTGGAAGGACTTATATTCAAAAAAAAGTATAACAAGCGGTTTTCCAAATCCAACATTTATTTGGTAAGATGTTTATTTCAAACAATTCAATTTTTATTATGAGTCTCCATTATGTTGTAATTTGAGAAGCATGCTTATATATTTTGTGTGACTCAATCGCCCCAACGCGATGGGGGAGGTCACTAGGCTCCTTCTCTCCATATGAGGTAGGAGGCCAATGTACAAGTCCCACCTCTAAATGAGGAGGGCGCTTGCACCCAATATCAACATTACCAACATCATCATCATTATCAATATACAGGCAGTTATAATGGGCAAAATCATTTATGTTCTCATGTTTTTCTCAAAATATAATATAGGAAAAACATAAGACTAATCAGTAGGTAACAGTAGCTCAAACAAGTATATACCTACGCATACAATCAAGAGATACATAAAAATTATCTTCAATACAACCAAGGAGGAGATATAATAGCATACCTTTCACCTAAGACTTAGATTACAAAATCAATAAGTAATAGGTCAACCCTTTGAATCAGATCTTAAATCACAATATTGGATCAAGGGTTAAGATCATGATCTTTAACAGATCATGTTCCAATATTTTAGTTTAGGGTTACCTTTTTCCTATATCAACCTTAGGGTTAGGTCATCCACCTAAAATCAATAATGTTCCAATATGTCCAATATTATTCAAGTGTCCAATATTTTTGAGTGTGAATGACTTACCTAGGTTTTATAGGATCATATGTGTTAACCCTAATGATCAATATTCAAGTGATCATCACATTTATAGATCATCATCAAGATACTTATCATAATTGGAATTCAAGATTAGTTTGATAAAATTATAGTCATTGATCATACATATGATCAAGGATTTCATAAGATTTAGATTATCATAATATTAAGGTTAATCCTTAGTTCAAGGTGCATCATACACATTGTAGGTTTCATGAGTCACAAGATAAGATCTAAACTCAGTTTTAGTCATGTCTGGTTTCAATATGATCATTAGAGTCAAATATTAAGGTTTTAAGAGATTAATCACTAAAATAGAGTCATGTGACAAAATAATTAAGCAAGAGTTTAAGATCTAAATACATCAGTGAAATATATAAGTATTTAGGATCCACAAGTACTTGTAATCATTTTATTGGAATTTTCTGATCAAGATCGACTACTTAGTTGTAATTTTTGGAGCTAGGAAACACTTATTATGATTTAAACAGGATCAAGGATTTTAATCTATTTTCCATGTGAGAGGGCAAAAAATATCATAAATGTGAAATATGAGGGCTCTTGGATCCAAAATTGGATGGCCACCATCATTCCATGTAGATCTTTGGTCTAGGGTCCAGTTGAATTCTATTTGATCGATTCAGGTTCTAATTTCCTCAATTCAAATGGGTTTGCTAGATTATTTTGGGCCTGGTTTGGTTCCCTCTTGGACCGGCTCTCTAGGACCTTCCCTTTCCTCACACAACATGTCCTCAGGAGCCCAAAAGTAGGGTGGAGGGCCTTTTTGGTGAGGGGAGAGTTTAAGAGATGGAGCGTCCGATGAGGGTAGAGAAGTTTTCGTTCGACTTCGTCGCACCCTCACGAGTTGTGAGGTGATGGTGGATTGAGGTGAAGAGTCGAGGAAGTGGAATGCCCAAGGTGGGCTTCTCGGCAGCACTGCACCAACAGTAAGGATGTAGGGGAGCAAATCAAAGCATTTGGGATCAAGATGGTGATCAATAGCAATCCCTCTAGCAATGTAGAGTGAAGGTCGTCCTTGGGGGGTGTTGTTATAGCACCAAGGGTAGATCCTAGGGCTAACCGAAGTTGGAGCATATGTCATGGCTGCCGAAGAGAGAAAGGCAAACAAGGGAAATGTTTTGGCGGTGCAAAGGTGCATGATTTCTGGTCAAAATATGGCTTGACGAGTTTGAATTTGTGAGAGCATGATTTCTATTCGCTTAAAATTTTGAATCGAGGCCATGGGCGGGAGATCGGCCATCAAGGCGGCCTTGTCTCCTCCCCGCAATCAGCGGGAGGTAGGAGACGACCTCCTGGCCGCTCAATCAGGCCTCCAATCCATGGGAGCCTGATCTGAGGGCCAAGATTCTCCCCTAAAGCAGCCAACAGATTGCTAAATTGGAAAAGGCATAAAAAATTCAAATAACTAGATTTTCAATACATTATCTTCAAGAAATTGTAGTAAATAGTAGGAATGTCCAAATGAGATGAAATTTATACCATAGGTTCAAAAAAAATTTGAAGAACCTTTAGAAAAAGTTTGAGAATCAAACTATGAAGTTTTATGGACAAATTTATATCTTTGAGTGGAGTAATAAATTAATCAAGTATGTGGTGTTACAAAGTGTATAAAAACTACATTGATCACCATATTTTGAATTTGAGTCTCAAAATTGATTTAGAAGCCAAGAAAAATAGTTTGGGACTATGAGTGAGTATAATGAGGTCAAAAGGGTAATTATTTCATTATATTCTAAAATCAACTTTGTCACATCCTCCCCCCCCCCCAAATTCAAAAACATCCTCAAATTTGGGATCATCAAAATCCAGGTCGTATCCTCAAGTATTGGATTATCCTCAACTATAAAATCAAAATCATGTCCTCAATGTTCAAGTAATCCAATAATCATAATAGGGATTCCATGTTCCATGTCATAAATAACTTGGTATCAATATCATTTCATCATCAAGCAATTGAGTATCAAGTGCAATGCATATATTGTTCAAAGTCATTAAATGAGTCACAAATATGGAAAGCATCCTATTGGTCACATATTTGGAGAGATCATATCTTAGGACGAACAAATAGAGTTATTGAATCAAGTGTACAAGGTGACTTTCAATCCCAGTATCCCAAGGTCCTTGCCTCTACATTGGTCTAGTTGGGGTTATATACCCATGATTTGAGATTTCATATTTCAACAATTTCGAGACAACATCATACTTTCAATATCATGATTTTTTATCTCCAGTTCAATGAGAGGTCCCATACTAATCCTAATGAGATCTAAACTCTAAATCATAAATCGAGAGAGTCAAAATAGTCATCATTTCAAAATTTTCAAGATTTTGGATTTTGGAGTCATTAGTCATATACCTGGGGTGATCTCAAGGTCCAAATAATGTGAACATAGGATTTGTATCATTATTGAGATTGATAATCATGAGTCACAATTCTATTAATCAATATCAAGAGTCGAGATTTTAGAAACCAAAAGTCATAGATCCAAAATTTGATCATATGTTCAAATATTCCAAAGCTAGGGTTCACATTCCTATTTAGACCTTGGGGGAGATCACTCATCTATATTCAATTTTGAGCAACAATATTCAATCAATATTTGAGCAACATATCAAGATTTCATTATCATATTATCCACGTTTGATGAATGATCTATACCTAGGTCTATTTAGGAATTCAACCACAAGCTACAGTCAACATTGTCATATATCAAGTCCATTATTAAATCAAGATTTGAGATTGAATATCAATATCATCTTGGATTTATCCTACTGATCTTAAGTCAACTAATCCAAATTGGGTGAAAGGAGATACCTTTCTAAACTCTAAATAATCAATACGGTGAAAACTTAGAGATAGTCATAATAGGGATGTGAACTAGGTTAGGGGAGTCATGAGTCAACTACTACCCTAATCTAGCAAATTACCTACATTAGTCATTATCCATTGAGCTTATTCAAATCATGTTCTACAAGGTCATAAGTTCAAAATTCAAGATAATAATGTCAAGATTTTACAAAGTCAAGGTAATATTTGCATTCCTTTTCTTTCATGATCAAGATATCATTTAAAAATTGGTGCATGATTTAGGCCTATGGTCATCATATCATGATCGAGATTACAAAGGAGTCAATATTCAATAGGAAGACTGATTTTTGCATCATAGCCTTACATCATGATTTTGTGAGTCTAAGGCTTAGTCACTTGATAGCATAGTCATAAGGTGTGTCAAATAGGATAAGAGTTTGCTTAGCTATGTTTTGAGGTTTAGTCAACAACAGGGCAACATGAACTTAATCAAATAGGGACCTCGTCAATAATGAGGTATACATATAAATCCTCCTTATTTCATCAAAAAATATTGTTATCATTTACCTCAAATATAGGTAGCCTATAGTTAAGTTTTGGCTAGATTGAGTTTTCATGATATTAGGGGTCATACATGAATATTTGATTTCTAAATTATCATTGATCAAAATTGAGTTTTCAAACTAAGGTCAGATCATGGTATCAATTTCTTAATAAACTTTCACAATTTCTAGTAACTTTTATTTTTCCCATACATAAGTTACCCATAATCGAGAAATCATGTGGTAAAAGGTCATGAGAAGGACCTCATGATGAGATGAGAAGACTACATAATCATCATCCACTTGGGTGGCTTCGGGTATCCCTTAAAGAAGATATGATATGCTAGAAGACTCTCTAGGTTTCAATGGTGAACCTTTAGGTCC
Organism: Alisma plantago-aquatica; assembly: GCA_963693085.1. NCBI lineage: Eukaryota > Viridiplantae > Streptophyta > Magnoliopsida > Alismatales > Alismataceae > Alisma > Alisma plantago-aquatica. The sequence continues at coordinate 35,185,455 of OY856413.1, read as the reverse complement.
AGTTCTAGATCAACTAAGGTCAGGTAAAGTGGGGAATCTCAGCCACCGTGAAGACAGATAGGAAAAATTATGCCAGAAACCCGAGCCTAGACACCTTAATTTTCACCATTATGGATTTTAGGGTTTCCGGGGTTCAAGAGACTTGAGAAATTATTTACTTAAGGTATATGAGAGTGTGTATGCTCTGCTACCAACTGTCACAGAACCATTCTTACCCCAATCCCAATCATACTGCCTAGACAGTAGTAAAAGGACTGAAGTGCCCATCCATGAGTGGCTCGATAGGATCTAACACATTGGCATATACAATCAGAAATAATAACTCAAAAATAGGAAATTTAAAGAACAATTTGACCCAATATAAGAGATACTACTGATTTATCCTTATCATCAAAGTATATAGAGTGCAGAAGCGATCTTCATCCATTTGTTTTGCCTAACATTAAGAAAATTGAGATACAATCATGCAATTCCATAGTACACTATCAAAATCAAATAAAATAGTTTATAGAAAAAGAGTATACTTGCCAGGACTTATATTAAAAAAAAGTATAACAAGAAATTTTCCAAACCAAACATTTATTCGACAATATGTTTATTTCAAACAATTCAATTTTTATTATGAGTTCCCATTATGTTGTAATTCGAGAAGCATGTTTATATATTTTCTATGAATCAATCGCTCCAACGTGATGGAGGGGTCACTAGGATCCTTCTCTCCATATGAGGTAGAAGGCCAATGTACAAGTCCCACCTCCAAATGAGGAGAGTACTTACACTCAGTATCAACATTATCAACATCATCATCATTATCAATATATGAGTAGTCATAATGGGCAATATCATTTATGTTCTCATGTTTTTCACAAAATATAATATAGGAAAAATAGAAGACTAATAAATAGGGAATAATATCTCAAACAAGTATATACATAAGTATACAATCAAGAGATACATTTAAAGTGTCTTCAATTTAAATAAGGAGGAGATATAATAGTGTACCTTTCACCGAAGACTTAGATTATAAAATCAACAAGTAATAGGTCAACCCTTTGAGTTAGATCCTAAATCACAATACTGGATCAAGGGTTAAGATCATAATGTTTAACATATTGTGTTTCAATATTGGAGTTTAGGGTTACCCTTTTCAATATTGGAGTTTAGGGTTACCCTTTTCCTATATCAACCTTAGGGTTAGGTCATCCACTTATAATCAATAATATTCCAATATGTCCAACATTATTCAAGTGCCCATTATTTTTGAGTGCATATGACTTACCTAGGTTTTATAAGATCATATGTGTCAACCCTAATTATCAATATTCAAGTCATCATCATGATGCTTAGCATAATTGGAATTCAAGATTAGTTTCATAACATCATAGTCATGGATCATACATATGATCAAGGATTTCACAAGATTTAGATCTATTATCATAATATTAAGGTTAATCCTTAATTCAAGGTGAACCATACACATTGTAGAGTAGATGAGTCACAAGATAAGATCTAAACTCAGTTTTAGTCATGTATGGTTTCAAGATGATCATTAGAGTCAAATATCAGGGTTTTAAGAGATTAATAACTAAAATAGAGTCATTTGACAAAATAATTCAGTAAGACTTTAAGATCTAGAGACATAAGTGAAATATATAAGGATTTAGGCTCCACAAATATTTTTAGTCATTTTATTGGATTTTTCTAATCAAGATTGACAACTTGTAATTTTTTGAGCTAGGATGCATTTTTCATGATTTAAACAAGATCAGGGATTTTAATCTATTTTCCATGTGAGAGGGAGAAAAATACCTTAAATGTGAAATACGAGGGGCGTTGGATCTAAAATTGGATGTCCATGATCACTCCATGTGGCTCACTAGTCTAGGGTCCGGTTCAATTCTATTTGACAGGTTCAAGTTCTAATTTCCTCAGTTCAAACGAGTTTTTTGGTTTATTTTGGGTCTGGTTTGGTTCCCTTTTAGAACGGTGCTCTAGGACCCTCCCTTTCCTTGCACAACATGTCCTCATGAGCCTAGAAGCAAGACAGAGGGCCTTGTTGGTGAGGGGATAGTTTAGGAGATGGAGCGGCCAATGATGGCACAAAAGTTGCCACCTGACTTCGTCACGCCCTCGTGAGTTGCAAGGTGATGGTGGATTGAAGCGAAGAGTCGAGGAAGAGGAATTCCCAAGGTAGGCTTCTTGGTAGAACTGCACCAACAGTAAGGATTTTGGGGAGCAAATTGGGGCATTTGGGATCAAGATGGTGATCAATAGCAAGCCCTCTAGCAATGTGGAGTGAAGGTCATCCTTGGGGGTGCTTTTATAGCACTAGGGGTAGATCTTAGGGCTAACTAGGGTTGGGCCAGCAGCCATGGCCATCGAAGAGAGAAAGGAAAATAAGGGAAATGTTTTGGTGGCATAAAGGTGCATGATTTCTAGTCAAAATAGGCTTTGATGAGTTTGAATTTGTGAAAGCACAATTTCTATTCACTTAGAATTTTGAATCGAGGTCATGGGTGGGAGATCGGCCATCAAGGCAGCCTAGTCTCCTCTCTACAATTAGTGGGTGGTAGGAGACAACCTCCTGGCCACTCAATCGGGCCTCCAATCCATGGGAGCCTAATCTGAGGGCCGAGGTTCACCCCTAAAGTAGCCCACGGATTGCTAACTTGGAAAAGGCCAAAATAAAAGGCAAATAACTAGATTTTCAATACATTATCTTCAAGAAATCGTAGTAAATAGTAGGAATGTCCAAATGAGATGAAATTGGTATCATAGGTTCACAAAAATGTGAAGAACCTTTAGAACAAGTTTGGGATCAAATGATGAAGTTTTATGGAAAAAATTATATCTTTGAGTAGAGTAATAAATTAATCAAGTATGTTGTGTCACAAAGTGAATACAAACTACATTGATCACCATATTTCACATTTGAGTCTCAAAATTGATTTAGAAGCCAAGAAAAATAATTTGGGGCCATGAGTGAGTATAATGAGGTCAAAAGAGTAATTATTTCATTATTATGCTAAAATCCACTTTGTCATAGTAAGTCATTGGATGTATGGCGGTCTTCTTGTATCTCTTATAATGGAATATATTTATACATGGGTTGCAATTTCCTAGAGGTTGACCTCTCTATGTAGTGGATTGATGATATCCTAGTTTGGAGACTGGAACCACTCTAACCACCTTGTCAAAGTGTTTGTTTCAATCTCTCTCATCCTTTCTATGCTTTATTAGATAGGACTTCAAATGTTCTTAAGGATTTGGTTTCAATTGATATAATTTGAAGGTCTAACTATTCTTGTGAGCATTTTGAAGCTCTATTCACCCACCCTCTATAGCCCTAGATCCAATAAGTGGTATCAGGGCAAGGACCTTCTCCAACAAATCTCCCATAAGATGAGAAGATGGGTGAGAACCTACTTGGTTCCCTAAACCTAGAGGGAGGATTATCCATGTGCCCCCCAATCTTTGATGGCACCAACTTCCTCTATTAAAAGTGGTGGATGTAGTTCTACATTCAAGGGATGAACTTTGATATGTGGAAGGTGATGATTACACCCTACAAGGAGCTAGTTAGAGTTGTATCAACATGGGATGAAGTTTCCCTAACAAATGCTCAACTCAATGCCAAATCAATTAGAATCCTCTATGCAACCTCACTCCATCTGAGTTCAATTGCATCTCTTCATGGAATACAACCTATGAGATATGGGACAAGTTGTGCATCACTTATGAAGGAACAAAGTAAGTGAAGGAGGCAAAGATCTACATATTAAACATCCTCCTACAGAACTTCAAGATGGGAAAGAAAGAAGGAGTTGTCAAGATGTACTCATGGCTCAACATCATCATCAATGACCTAGCTACTTTGGGACACACTTTGGATAGAGGAGAAATCAACTCAAAGATCTTGAGGTCTCTTCCAAAGAGATGGGAGTTAAAGGTGAAACCCATTGAAGAAGTGAGAAGTCTTGGTGACATTCCAACTGAGGAGCTTATTGGCAATCTACAAGCCATGAGCCAAGACTTGACAAGCAAGAAGAGGTTGCAAAGCAAGAAGAGAAGGAAGAAAGGAAGATCAAAGATAGTGCCTTCAAAGATCAAGTGGAGGCCCTCATCCTTCAACTACAAATTGCTTGCCAGTCATATCCCTCCTCCTCAAGTGAAGATGATGGCCCTAGTGAGCATGAAACAAACTTCTCTAAGGGAAAGCACTTCAAAGGAAAGAAATATCCTTATTTTGCTCCAAGGTGCTACAAGTGTGGTCAAAAAGGAAACTAAAAGAGTGAATGTCCTAAGCCAAGAAAGTCACACCACAAGAGTAGCTCCAAGGACGAATAGTACAAGAAAGATAGCAAATATAAGAGGAAGGATAGGAAGGAGAGGAGACACAAAAATGCAGCACATGAAGCTTGGGAAGGATCATCCTCTAGTGGCTCAAGCTCTAATGAAGATGGAGAATGCCACCTTGCACTCATGGCCTCTACTAGTGAAGATATTGGTGAGGTAAGTGAGGTAAGTGAGATAAGCTTGCATGAGTCAGCTATAGAAACTCTTATTGACATGCTTGTTACTACCCGTTATTCTAATTCTGAATGCAAATATAAAAAGAAGAGGTTAGGTAAAATCATTGATTATTTGTATGTCAAACTTGATATTCTTGAGCAAAATGAGAAAAATCATCTTGAGAGCATTGATACCTTGCAAGGCCAATTTCTTGATCTTGAGCTCCAATACAATGGAGCTGAGGTAGAGAATGGAGTATATTTTAAGAACATTGAATCTCTTACGGAAGACAACCAAAGGTGCCTAAATGAGCTTGAGATACTTAAAATTGAAGATATTGAACTTAAGCTTGTTGTTGATGCTAGTAGAGATGATACAGATGTCTATCTCAAAGAAATTTAATTGCTAAAATCTAAAAATGCTAGGTTGCTTGGTCATGTAAATGATTTATCTTCTAGACCAATTTTGCCTAGTAATGATGTTGCTTCCATTACTCTTGTAAATGATTCTTATTTGATTAAAGCCCTCCATTTAAAGGCTGACCTTGTTCATGCTAGAGATGATCTTGATACTTTTTCTTCTACTATTATATCTCTTACTGATGACAATCATAGACTTAGAGCCTCTCTGTAGAAAATCCTCAAAGGGAAAAACTTCCTACATGAAATCCTTGACCATTCTACCAAACAAAGTGGAACTAGTGGTTTGGGATTTGTAGGAGGATCACCTAAGAGCAAGAATAAGGATAAAGGTAAGAAAAAGAGTAAGAAAACTTCCTTTTTCATTGGAGGATTCTTCTAGCAATAAGAACCCTATTATTTGCTCTCATTATAAAAAAATGTGATGATCATCATTCTACTTATTGTCCTTATAAGCCTAAGGGGACCAACCCAAAGATGAAGTAGGTCCCCAAGATAACTATGGATCCCAAAGTTTGAGTTGGGAACCGACACTCTCTTTTCTTGTAGAAAAAAGAAAAATGGATTGTTGATAGTAGACGTACTAAGCACATGACAGGTGATATAAGCCATTTCAGCAATTTCACAAAGAATAAAGGAGGTTTGGTTACTTTCGGGGACAACAAGAAAGGTAAGGTAAAAGGTGAGGGTGATGTAGGTGAATCCTTTTATATAAAGAATGTTCTTTTTGTGGATGGCCTACATCAAAATTTAGTCAGTGTAAGCCAATTATGTGATAATGGTTACCTTGTGCTTTTTACTTCTTTAGAATGATTGCTTCTAGATTCCCTCACCAATCATGTCATATATAAGGAAACTAGAAATGGTAATCTTTATGCAATTTTTCTTGACTCTATTAAGCATATTGTTGTTATATGCCTTGTAGTCAATTCAAATGATATCTCTTTAGTATCGTCATCTTGGTCATGTAAATATGCATCACTTGAAGAAGTTGAGAAAAAAGGACTTGGCCAAGGGACTTCCCAAATTGGATTTTAAAAAGGATGAGGAATGTCAACCTTGTACCCAAGGAAATCAAACCAAGTCCCCCTTCAAATCCAAAGGAGTCCTTAGTACCTAGAGAGTTCTTGAACTTCTCCATATTGATCTATTTGGACATATGAGAACACAATCGCTTTGTGGTTCCAAGTATTATCTTGTTATTGTGGATGATTTTTCTCAATATACTTAGACCTTCTTTCTCATTTCCAAGAGTGATACTCTTGACATTTTCTCTAGTTTTTGTAAAAGTTGAGAGTGAATCCTCTTGATGGATTGTTACCATCCATAGTGATCATGGGGAGAATTTGAAAATGAACTTTTTGAATGTTCTTGTGAAGAATATGGATATGCACATAACTTCTCTTCACCTCGAACACCTCAATAAAATGGGATTGTAGAGAGGAAGAACAAGATACTACAGGAAATGGCTAGGACTTTGCTTTTAGAGTATGACACTCCAAAGAAGTTTTGGGCTGAAGCTATTAGTACCTCATGTTTTGTGCAAAATCGGGTTTTCACACATCCTTCTTTGAAGAAACCCCCTATGAGCTATGGCCTTGTAGGAAGCCTTCTATCAAGCACATTCATGTTTTCGGATGCCATTGTTTTGTTTTAAACATGAAAGATTCTCTTGACAAGTTCAATTCGAAATCATACAAGGATTTTTTTTCTTGACTGTTACACTACTAGAAAGGCCTATAGAGTGTTTAATGTTGATCTATTTAAAGTAGAAGAATCTATTATTGTCAAATTTATTGAGACTAACCCGTCTATTCCCAAAGATATTGTTCCAAATGATGATGTTGCAGGTTAGGTGATTCCTATCTTAAAAGAACTCTACATCTCCCAAAAGGGAAAAGAGGTGGCCACTCAAGAAGAAGAGAAAGATGAAGAGAAGAAGGATCCAACTTACCATTTTGCAAAGAATCATCCTAAAGAGATGATCATAGGTGACCCCTTTGAAAGAGTTAAGACGTGGGCTGCCTTCAACAAAGAACAATCAAACAAGGCCTTCATCTCACAACTCAAGCCAAAGAACATCAAAGAAGCTCCTGAAGATGATGAATGGATCCTAGCCATGTAAGAAGAATTGGAGCAATTTGAGATCAACAAAGTATGGACTCTAGTGCCAAGACCATGTGATCGAAAGATCATTGGCACCAAGTGGGTCTACCACAACTAGCTAGATGAAAGTGGCAAGGTGGTAAGAAACAAAGCAAGGTTAGTGGCTCAAGGCTACAGTCAGTAGGAAGGTATAGATTTTGGTGAAACATATGCACTTGTAGCTAGACTTGAGTCCATTGGTACGTTGCTTGATTTTTCTAGTTATAAGAACTTTCTTCTTTATCAAACGGATGTTAAAAGTGCATTTTTTAATGGTACAATTGAGGAGCAAGTGTATGTTGCACAACCTCTGGGCTTTGAACATGATAGTTTACCTAACCATGTTTATCTATTGCAAAAAGATCTCTATGGAATCAAATAAGCACCTCGAGCTTGGAATGAGAAATTAAAGAACTTTTTGTTAGATCATGATGGGTATATCATGGGAAAAGTAGATTCTACCTTGTTTCTCAAACACACTTCTAACAATTTTCTTTTCATTCAAATTTATGTTGATGATATCATTTTTGGCGGAACTAATCTTGATCTTTGCAAGGAGTTTAGTGATCTTATGCAGAGTGAGTTCGAGATGGGCATGATGGGTGACCTTACATTCTTCCTCGGCTTTCAAATCAAGCAAACTAAAGATGGGAACTTCATCAACCAAGACTAATACACTAGTCTTAAGCGCTTTGGGATGGAGAACACCAAGCCAATGGACACCCCCATGTCAAACATTGCCAAACTTGATAAAGATGAAGAAGGTAAGAAAGTGGATCAGAAGATGTATAGAGGTATGATTGGAAGTTTACTTTATTTACCTGCCTCTAGACATGACATAACATTTAGTGTTGGCTTGTGTGCTCACTTTCAATCAAATCCCAAGAAATCACATCATATAGTTGTTATAAGGATTTTAAGGTACTTAGCCAAAACTCCAAATTTTAGACTAGGTATCCCAAGTCAAGGGACTTTACTCTTACGGCTTATAGTGATGTTGATTAAGTAAGATGCTTGATTGATAGAAAGTACACAAGTGGCACTTACTCCCCCCTTGGATCATTCTTGGTTTCTTGGTTTTCCAAGAAACAGATCACAATGGCTTTATCAAGTACCGACGATGAATACATTGCAACTGGGAGTTGTTGTGCCCAGGTGCTATGGATGAAGCAAATGCTCCAAGACTTTAACATTTATTTTGACACTTCTCCTATTTATTGTGATAATACTAGTGTAATCAATTTATCTTATAATCCTATATTGCATAGTAGAGCCAAGCATATAGAGGTTTGTCATCATTTTCTTCGTGATCACATTATTAGAAAGGATATTTATATCATGCATGTGGATACAAAAAATCAATTGGTGGACATTTTTACTAAACCTCTAGCTAGAGAGAAAATTAATTTTATTAGTTCTAAACTACTCATAACTACTTTGGATGAATCTAATATGCCTTCTAGTTAGTTGCTATCTATCATGTATGCTTTTCTCATGTCTTTATCACCCTTTCTTGCTAAAGTGCTAAAATTCCATGTTCTTATGCCTTGTTTGTGCTTGTTTTGGGTATTTTTTGCAAATGATTGCTTTATCACTAAATAGTACCCAATGATGAGTGATATGTTCCTAAATAGTACTCAATGATGAGTGATATGTTCCTAAGTATGTTCCTAACTCTCACCTCATTCCATTCAATGATACATTCTTTGTCTACAATGAAGCTCTAAATAGGTATAAGGAGCTCCTTCTTAGAAACCCCTTCCCTTTTCATGTCTTGTTTGAGCCTCGTCCGCATAGACAAAAGGTCATAGATCAGGTAGTTGAGTTGTTGTATGACCACCACCTATAGCCATGAGTGTTAAAATAGTGCTATAACAACTCCATCACAATCACTAAGGTAGTTCATGAACTCTATGCAAATTTATCATGGAATTACGACACTCTTCTACCCCCACCAAATACTCAAGCTATTCTTACTTCCATAATTGCCGACAAGAAGTTTCAAATATCAGAGGATACCTTGAATATATTTTTCTCTAGTACTGAGGTAACCAACACATGGAGAAAGGATTACCCTAAGTATTTTGACCTCCTAGACCCTAAGGCCTTCTACAAGCAATATGATATCACTCTCCCTGACATACATAAATTCTTAAAAAAGCCTAAGTTTCCCTATAGGAAGAATTTGACCCTTCCCTCCTCTGCCTCAGACCTGAAAAACCACATTCGCACTCTGGTAGTCAACTGCAATATTCATCCCAAGAAAAATCAAACTAAAATTGTAGAGAATATCGTAGTGATTAAGTTTTGTATTCTAAAGAACATCGAAGTCAAGTGGTCTAGATATATTCTCCACCACATGACCTACTTCAAATCTAGTAAGAACTCCCAAGGTACCCACCCACCCTACCTAGCCCTAATATGTGGTCTCTTTCAATCTTCCATTGGGAAGTTTCTCTTTCATGATCTTCATTACAAAACCTACTAAAAAAGGAGTCTATATCAGTGAGACCACAATTCAGAAAAACTTGCCTCGATCCTCTTCTACTACACCTAGAGCCTCTACCTCCACCTAGGCACCTCCACCTCCTCAGCCATCCCGACCTACCCGTGCTTCGTTCAATGTATCAAACAAAACCCTCATGGGTTACATGATGTGTGAGTAGGAATATAAGCTTCAGGTTCATGAGCATATACATTAGGATCTTTGTTCTATCATGTCCATAATGAACCTATCTTGTTCCCACCCTTATGCTTCCTACCAGCCTTACCTAGGTGGTGATTATGCATCCTATGCATTTAATCACTTCTATCATGCCCCTCAACTTGATGCTTCTGTTGTTGCACCCTCTGTTGTTGATGGATCTACCCCTGGAGTACTACCTCTCCCCGCTGATCCTATAGCTACCTTTCTTGCAGGAATTGTCACCTCTGCTTCCACTTTTCCTTAAGCCCAAGAGTAGCATGACCCTGGTATGTCTTGGGTTGAACAGAATGCCATGTGGCCTGATCGTGGTTTCGGTCTTTCTACCGATGAGGACATGCCCAACCAGGTCGATGAGGAAGCTGATGATGCTAATGAGGAGGAATCTGAGTATGACGGTGAAGATGGCTCTGATGTTCTGATGGAGATGAAAGTGAAGTTGATGTCTCTGTTGCACTTTCAGATGAAGATGATGACTATGAGCCTCAAGCTTCCGATGATGATGTTGATGATGATAATGATGATGTGGACATAGATAGCCTAGACATTTACATGTTTCACTTTTTAGTCTTTAGATGATAATCATATATATCTTTCTAGACTATTTTGTACGAAAAACATCTAGGCACATTATCTGAGATGTACTGTTTTTATCATCATGTTGTTTTCCTCATTTTGGCTTGTAGTTGTTTTGAGGAAATGCTTTCAGTGTTGTAATCTTAATCATATGTACCCTTACTCTTTGGTTGACTTTATCTCATGAGTTGGTGGTATGTTAACCATATTTTGATTATGACATAGATTGCTTGTCTTTCTCTCATCTCTATTTGATGTGTATAATAAGGTTGCATGTTTTATCTTGTGGTTGAATGTTTGGTAGTTCTTGGAGAAGATGTGTTTCTGCTCTCTTCTACCCCACTTACTTTTTGATAATGCCAAAAGGGCAAGAGAAGTTCAATGTTTTGAATCTCAACCATATTGCTTTTATTGCCTACGTGATCCTTTCCTTGTCTAAATATATGTTTTATCATGTGACTTGCTAAAGGACCATATAGTACATAAGTTATATTGCTTTGTATAGAAAGACTAACTAAGCATGTAAGAGTGATATTAGATTGAGGGGGAGAAATTCACATTGTCAACATCATGAATCCCCTTGCAATTCACAAGGATAAGGTATAACTTTGCATATCCTTTTCAATATGATTGAGGAATGGTTTGTCATTGTCAAAAAGGGGGAAAATGTTGACTTGAGAGTTATACATTTCCCATATTTTGATAATGACTTAACCATTTCCATCCATATGTATCTAATATGTTTATTTAAGATTGATTTTAGGCTTTAGGTACATTAAAAGGATCAAATTACATTTTTGATAATGCCAAGGTTGTCCAAGTTCAAGTCAAAAGCAATGCAAATGTGCTTTTTGGCAAATCACTCTAAACCTTCTTCGAATAATTTTGTAAAAAATTGTATTGATGATATGACTTGTAACTAAGATGAAAAAAAATTAGAGACACTTAATTCCAACATTTGATCACTCAAAATCATTTTGAAATTTTTTTCATAGAAACTCTAACAGTCAAGTTTGGATCTCGACCGACCAGTGATGGACTTTTGGAAATGGTTAATCAGTCGAACTATACACTCACAGAACTGAAGTGACTGACTCACTGACCAAAATTGATTTTGACTCATCAGTTGAGTTTCCCAGGACAAACTCAACTGGTAGTTTAAATTAGCTTTGTCGGTTAGTGGATTGGTCGAGTTGTCTTTATTGAAACTTGACCAAATATACTATACAAAAAATGTGAAAAAATGACTCCAACAATTGGAGAGTTGTTAGAAATGAAAATATATCTATTGCAAGTTGTAAAATGGATATTTTTCATTCTTAAGTGATCCCACACTCAAAGGAACACCCCCAACTATGAAAATATATCTATTGCTCATTCATGTTATCATTGGTCCTTGTTACAATTGAGTATGCAACAACCCTTTGAGCTCCTTTCTCTCTGTCATTTAAAAAGCATTTCGTGATTATGAGTGAGTTAGGTACATTGTAAGAGAGCTACCTCCATGTTATCTTGTAAAGCTCTCATTCCTTTCATCTTCCTAATCCCCTTTCTCAAAGAGAAAAGGTTGAAGTGATCTTCTCGAAGTGAAGGAGGAGTTGATGTTCTTCTTCAAGGTTGAAGATGGTGTGAAGATCTTCTCTAGGTGGAAATCCATGCAGCGGAGGATCCCGAATTTTAGGACTTCTGTTGAGTCCAAGGAGAAGGACAAGGTAGAAGATTTAAGAAGAGTGGGTAATTCCTTCAAGTCCAAAGATTTGATAAAAGTGTGGGTAAGATCTTAGTGAAGGCTGAAGACATCTTGATCAAGTGGGTAAGTCCTTGTGTAGGTGAAAGACTCTTGTCTTACTTAGGTAAGTCCTTGGATGGATATGGTGGTCTTCTTGTATCTCTTATAATGGAATATAAGTATACAAGGGTTGCAAAGTCCTAGAGGTTGACCTATCTAGATAGTGGATTGGTGGTCTCCTAGTTTGGAGATTGGAACCACTCTAACCACCTTGTCCAAGTGTTTGTTTCAATCTCTCTCATCCTTGCTATGCTTGCTTAGATAGGACTTCAAATTGTTCTTAAGAATTTGGTTTCAATTGATATAATTTGAATGTCTAGCTATTCTTTTGAGAATTTTAAATCTCTATTCACCCCCTCTAGAGCCCTAGACCCAACATCATATTCCTATTAACATATTACATTGTAGAAGTGAAACCTTGAGTTACAGTCAAGGGGAGTGTAGGGAGGAAAGTACTAGTTTACATTTGAGAGAAAAAGAGAGACTCGTTATGCAAACCAATTCAAAAGATAGAAATAAAAATCATTCAACCAAGCACACATATATACGGGGTATTGCCCATTACCATGCATACATCCACCATCAAAATGATTCTAGGGTGACATGTATAGGTTGCATATTATGTATATATTGAAATCATATGTCGTATTTAATTTGATATGCATATTAATCATTTTAAATGTCCACATTGTATGCAATAAGATAAATGAAAACAAAAAACGGGTCATATCAATTAAATTCCTAAACATAGTAAATTGATGTGGCTCTGATACCACTATAGGGAAATATGGCGACAGAGATGACGGTAGAAATTTTTTTTTATCCATATTTCCTATCGCTAGAGAATCACATAAACAACTATAAATTGTGAAGGATGGTTGTAAGGCATATACCTGGTCCTGGAGCAAGTCCAGCGACAATCCTCACAAAGTCATGCTTCTTTTGCAAGCAGCACACAAACGGTCATCGGTGGTGGCCTCCTGGTGTAGCACCATAGATGGAGGTTGACAACATTCTTTTAGTATGCTGGCAATGACCTCCATGCCTCTATGTAGTCCACACAGATCACAAGGAACTCCTAGCATTCTACTAAAATTGACAGGAAGGAATAGTCCCTTGTGTTTCCAACGTGCTAGCATCAACTTGTCTCCCCTTTGACTATCTCTCCCTTTTATAGATAATATTCCTTTGGCTCTCACATTACCAAAATGTTGAGATTAGGATACTTGTACTGAGAGCCTTATCCACCACCCTTTATATAGGAGTGGATGGGTTAGGGTTTCCATAAACCTGGGGACATAAGGAAATGAAATTTATGAATTTTTTGGCTATTGGAAATCACGACTCAATCGACTGGGCTCCCAGTCATTCGATTGGCTATATTTCCTATTTTCAAACTTATTAGATTTTAGTGTGACGATCAATGAATGACATGATAGTCAATATCAATTCCTTGATCTATTCTTACTGATCATCTAGTCAGTTGACTAGACTTTTCATTTAGTCGAGTGGACACTCTAATCAGTCGACTCACATTCCCAGCCAGTCAACTCACATTCTAGTCAACTGATTGACAATCAGTGTTGTTTAAGTTGATTACCCAAACACATTAGTAATCGAGTCAAACCTTATTCATGAGTAAGATCATATTTCGGGTGAATCCTATGTGTGTAACCCTCTAGGTCCCAAATTACATTGGCAGTGAATGTCCATAACAACATTATGACATCCCGCAAACAATGAGTGGTATCTAGCAACACATCATTTCTACCCAAGTAATTGAAAAATTCGATAACAACATCAAATTACAATTCATGATCAGTGTAATTGTGATTGTATAGTTCCTTTGTCTCTGATATTCAGATCGAACTCCTTGCATGGAATTGTAATCCTCTTAATATTCAATCCATGTTCCTTGCACCAGAGAAGACTGTATGAGATGCATGTGATCTCACATATCACATATTTTGTCACACGAGTATGGTCATATGTTTCTGAGTCTCACGTATCAAGTGGCCATGATATCAACTCCTATAGGAGGGACAAACCCCATGTACATCACTCAAAGACAATCCCCATGTGTCACAATGTACATGAGCACCACCTTTATGGCAACCCTTTTTCAAGGTCACATTGGATGCGGTCAAAGTTCATCGAGCAACATGTGATGAGTGTAGTGACTTCATTTCTAAGAACCACTATCATCGATATCACTTAGAGATGATTGTGACTACCATTCCATAGTGTCAATGTATCACTCTCAAGGTGGGTCAATCTGTTACACTATTATTTAACAAATACTTATGTGTTTGACTTGGTATCCTATATCATGACTAATGAGACTTTGTCATCAATGAACAAACTTTCTAGTCTTATGTATTATTATTGTCTATTTTTCTTCCATAGTAATATCCGACTAGGTACGCAACATGACTGTATGTACTCTTATCATACATATGATCCATTGTTTAGGTTCTCAACCTGAAGACATATTTCATTGAGTAACATCATTCTTTAGATGTCTATTATGTTTGTGTCATCATCTCACGACTGAGACAACACAATAGATAGAATTACCTTTATTATTATTATCAAATCAAGTATATGATGCACCATTATAATCATCATATGATTGGCTATCTGGTCATAAATACAAACATCCACCCCATAGAAAGGATTTTGTCCCTGAAATCAGCATATATGTGTACCATCAAGCACTACCCCTCCAACAATTAGAAGGTTTGACCAAATAAGTCAAACCTAACATAGGGGTAAAAGAGTGACTCTAATTGTACCATGTATAGAATCTATCACCTCATCACTTACTCTTTAATGTCACCATGCATCAAATTCTAGGTTCCAAGGGTAGTCTACCCAATCATTTTTTTCTACTTTGGGGTATAACAACTTGCTACCTACTTCAACATCATTGTCTCATACTTCCACTCTTAAAAGTAGAGTAGATATATGGAAAACACACACTATATAGGAATTTGTCCCTAAAATCAGAATATGTGTGTACTATCAGGCACTACCCCTCCAACAATTAGAAGGTTTGACCTAATAAGTCAAACCTAACATAGGGGTAAAAGAGTAACTCTAACTGTACCATGTATAGAATCTATCATCTAATCACTTACTCTTTAATATCACCATGCATCAAAGTCTAGGTTCCAAGGGTAGTCTACCCAATCATTTTGTTCTACTTTGGGGTATAACAACTTGCTACCTACTTCAACATCATTGTCTCATAATTCCACTCTTAAAAGTAGAATAGATATATGGAAAACACACACACACACATATGCATACATACATATATATGTATATGTATATGTATATGTATATATATATATAGGGGATTTATTCATTACCCGCACAGGTAACCTGATTTTTCACTACCCGCACATCCAAAAGTGTAACTATATGG
Source organism: Alisma plantago-aquatica (assembly GCA_963693085.1). NCBI lineage: Eukaryota > Viridiplantae > Streptophyta > Magnoliopsida > Alismatales > Alismataceae > Alisma > Alisma plantago-aquatica. The sequence goes on along the minus strand of OY856413.1, from coordinate 35,169,880 downwards.
TACATAAAAGTAACTCTAAGATCAAAAGAGTAAATGTATTGATAAAAGAGTAATTATATGACTAAAAAATTAATTGCACAGAAAATATACAATCAGTAAATATATGGATGTATTTTTTTATTTTCGTGGGGCAAATGATATTATTTTTGGATGTAATTTTTTTGGGGAACTAGATAAAATGCTCCTCTACAATTGCAATTTTTTTTTAAAAGTGATAGGAAGGGTGTGCGGGTAGCTACCCATGCGGGTATTAAAGATGAGCCCATATATATATATATATATATATAAATATATATATATATATATATATATATATATATATATATCTGTATGTGTGTGTGTGTATGTTGTGTGTGTGTGCATACTTACATGTAATGGAACACTCATTTCATAATGATGAGACATATTTTGACTTACTATGTGTATGGTTGACTCAAACAATTTGTTGGCATCACTTGTTGTAGAGATTAGCCATATTTGTAAAATAAATATGATAATGAGAGAGAGATTATGAAAGGGGGTGCAAGACATGGACTTGTTAGATATTTTCTTTTAATAACTATATTTATGTACTTTTCATGAAATACTTAACCTAACTTAGTGTTATTCCCTAACAAGATAACATAAATATATTATAGGGTTTAATGTTGGGAATGAAAACATTTTAGTTGAATTAATAACAATATCATTATCATCTTACTATCTTGTGTGATTTCTGAGTGGTAAGTATCTATTCATTGTGGAATTACTCATATTAGGTATTGAAAATTTAAAAGTTCCTTAGGGATATAATATGTGGAGATTGTGGATAGTTTTAGGGTCTAGTCTCATGATGAACACTTAGTCTTTGACAAAGATTTCATATTTTCGCATTTATCACTCTTAGTTTTTTTTTAATGTGAAATTTGTATGTTATAGTTTATTGATATGTACAATTTGTAACATGATGTGATAGATATGTAGTAATATGATATACAAATTTTTTATCTCTATCAATATGTAATCAAACATGTACAGGAAAGATTTACCTAATGTGATACACACTATGTAAGTAAATAGGATGTTTCCTTTTGATTGTAGGAAACCTTGTATATCAACTAGTAAAGATAAACAATAAAAAGAATGTTGCATATTTGTATAGTTTTTTAATAAATACCAATACTTTAAATCGGAGACTTTTTTTTGGTATGGTTCCATCTACATTTACTTGGTGCATTGGGACTGTAGGTATGTCATACTCTATGCAAGTTGTAACATCCCTGACCTGGGTTATGAATTAACCCTAGAGGTTTTGCCTAATAAGATTGAGTAGATTCTTAATCTTATCCCGTGAAAAGTAATTAGGCATCAAGAGGAACCTATGTTGCAATTCTAGTCCTTTTTGAACATTGTTGAAATCAATGTTTTGTTTGTTTTGGACTAAAGTGCAAATTACCCAAGTTGAGGGGTTTAAGTGCAAATTGTGCATGATAATACGTTCCTCATGTGTTGAATCATCATGAGAATGAAGATTATGCAAAGGTATGGCTTATGGTAGCCTGAGTACCAAGAAAGAGCTGATAAAGCAAGGTTTGTCCATTAAAACCTAGTTTTGGTGTAAAGTGCAATTTACCCAAACCCTAGGGTTCAATATGTAAATTACCACTTCAATAAGGTCCCCAATGCTTCTTGGCATCAACTAGAGAAAATAAAATGAGAGGGGTGCCTCATTTGAATTAAGTTGGAGGAGAGAGAATCTTTATATTAAAATAATCAAGATTTAATCCTAATTGAAACCCTAATTCGATTTAGGGCAAAAATAAATGTATTAATTAAAGGGCCTTCAACCAAAATTAAAATGGTTGGATTCAGATGTATGTGTGACGTCCTTGAGCTTTGCAAGGACCACAAAAATATCCAAGGGAGTGGATAACTCACACACAATTTTATATGAAAAAGAAATATCCACTCACATATGGATATTAATATAATATGATTTAAGGTGCTTGATTTGCTTTTCTTTAAATCATGGATAATTGAGAGGGATAAAATGCAAACAAGATAGCCTCGTCCCTAAGGAAAATAAGGGGGAAGAGGCGGCCACATCTTTTGGATTAAATGAATTTTTATAAGGCATTTTCTCTCTCATCAATTTCCTTATAAAAGTGCCATTTCCAAGCCCAAACCAAGGCCTTTTCGGATTTCCTTCTTCCCCTTGCTTGCAAAACCGACCAAGGAGCTAGGGAGGAGCAGGAGGACGACTCCCAACTTGTTGGTAAGGTTCTTGATTCATTTCTCCTTGATTCCATGGTGGAAATTGAAAATAAATTATGGATTGCTTCCTATTTCGATCTCCTCTTCAATCCTAACCAATTCTTTTCACTCAAAGCTTGAGGACGACCCTTGGAATAGTGAAGGGAGCTTCATTCACCATTTTTTCCGTGATCTTGGAGCTTCGGAGCTCAATTGGAGGCGGGTTTTATAACTTGAACCCTTGATTTTATTATTGCAATCAATTCCTTATGAATTGGTGATCAATTCTACATTTCTGAAATTAAGTTTGGTTGATTGATGCAATTTCCATGGAAATCATAGAATATTTCGTGAGTTTGGAGCTTGATGATGATGACATCATCATAAGCAAGCACCTCACCAAATATCAAAGCCAGACGGTTTCAATTAGTTGCTAATGCGGTTTCACCAAAACCGTTTGAGAGCAAACGGTTTGAAACCGTTTGGGGGAAACGGTTTCAAAACCATTTGAGGGAGTTGACCAAGGGACCGTTTGAGATTCCTGTTCATAATTATGTTAGTTGATAACACACCAAATTTGAGGGGTTAACTCGCAAGGAATCGTGAGTTGAAGGCTAAGTAATTAGGTAAACCTAATTGGATTAAGTGCTGATTTTCAATCTGATTAACTTGACCTTTTTGGGAAAACGGTTTCAAAACCATTTGAGATGGTTGACCAAGGGTTTACCGTTTGATATTCCTGTTCATAATTATTTTAGTTGATAGCTCACCAAATTTGAGGGGTTAATTCCCAAGGAATCGTGAGTTGAAGGCTAATCAATTAGGTAAACCTAATTGGATTAAGTGCTGATTTTCAATCTGATTAACTTGACCTTTTTGGGAAAACGGTTTCAAAACCGTTTGATATGGTTGACCAAGGGTTGACCATTTGATATTACTGTTAATACTTATGTTATTTGATAACTCACCAAATTTGAGTGGTTAACTCCCAAGGAATCGTGAGTTGAAGGCTAATCAATTAGGCAAACCCTAATTGAAATTAGTGCTGAAATTCCAATGAGTTGATTTGCGATTTTGGGTTGATTAGACCAAACAGTTTCAAAACCGTTTGGGGATCACCCAAACGGTCTAGGTTCAAGTATTGATATGTGTTTAAAGATCCAAAGAGGTGGTATGAACCCTAATCGGCTAAGTGCTGATTTTGCAAGTGATTGAGATGATGTTTTGGGTTGATTGGCCCAAACGGTTTCCAAAGTGTTTGGGGATCATCCAAATGGTTTCGAAACCGTTTGGGGATCACCCAAGACCGTTTGGAGGTCTGGGGTTAAGTATAGTTGACCAATTGAAGGTCCAAAGGTATCAAATCACTTTGCAGTTAAGTGTTGATTTGTTGATCAACTCAATAGATCAAACCTTGATAAAATTTCACTTGGATCCAAGGTTTGGATGAGTCAAATGGTCTCAAGACCGTTTGAGGGTCATCCAAGACCCTTTGGAGGTCTAGTGTTAGGCATGGTTGAGCAATTGAAGATCCAATGTCACTAGAGTGAAGTACAATTCAATTGCTGATTTGGTGATCAATCCAATGATCCAAACCTTAATTGGTTGACTTGGATTTTGATGATATGATCGGAAAATGGTCTCAAGACCGTTTGGAGGCCATCCAAACAACCTCAAGACCGTTTGGGGTCAGTTCATGCTCAATTTGGATGATGGTTCAATAGTTTCAAAGTAACCAATCTTGCATTGATTAGTGTTGTTGGATCATAGATTCCAAACCCTAATTCAATTGAATCAAACCTTAATTGATGACCAATTGAGGGTCAAATCAGTTGAAGGTTGACCTATTAAACTCAATTGAAGCATGAGTATAGGTCCAATTGATGATTGGTTCCATGAATTCAATGATTGAAGGAATCAACATTGGAAACCCTAATTCAATTGGATACCTTATGTAATGGAGGTCCAATGTGATTGAATCTTTGAGAATTAAGATGATGAATGTTCTATTGATCCAATGATGATTAGTAATGATAATTAATGAAGGTACAAAGGTTGAAACCCTAATAGTGCCTAAGTGATTAGTGTCAATTAAGGGATGAATTCCTAATTGCTTATAGGACCAATAACTTGATAGACTATGTTAATCATAGTTGTATGAACTTGATTGAAGGGTTGATGTGACCTAATAAAGTTGAAAGGATGAAAGAATAGAATTCATATATGAATATGATTCATGTGGTGATCTTCTGCAGCACGACCATGCAAGGTAGCACGGCCGTGGTGGCTTCACTTTGCATGACCGTGCAAGGTAGCACGGCCGTGGTGACTATCCTTTGCACGAACGTTCTTGGTTGCACGGCCGTGGTGCTCTATGCTTAACTTTGAGTTGATTTGAAATGGACCAAATATGGCCTTTTTGTTAATTCCTAACTTATGGATGAGTCATAGTATTGGAAATGGTTGTATATTCTAAGTGAGTGACTAATGATCACTACCTTACATGATAAATGTGATGAACTGGTACATAAAGTATTAGGATGGGTAATACCCTAATACAAGCTAAGTGTATGAAGCTCAAGTAAGATAAAGGTGTTGGCTAAATGGACATCTATAAAATCCCTTTGTTTTGATTATGACAAACATTTCATTCTTATTAATCTAACGAGCTACTTGAGTGTGCAGGATGACAAAGCAACAAGGGAAAATCTACAAGCTTACATATTTACATTTTCATGCAATGTAATCACTATTGTAAAAACTTGTACAAAAATATAATGTACAAGTACTTAGAATTGCATGTAAATTAAGCGTTAGATTCTCCCTAGCTAAACACCACAGTTAGACAAGTCATCCCATTCAAATAGGATTATTTTTGCACACTTACACACATAATTAGTGCCTAAATTGAAACCTTGAAACATGATCAATCTCGGTCGACAAACCCCTCGACCGAGACACTCTCGGTCGACAATCTTCTCGACCGAGAAAGATCCAAAGTAGCCGTTAGACACAACAGACAAGTTAGTTGGCAGTTGAAGAAAGACGTTGCAAATCACTTGTTCCAGAGAGCCTGTCGGTCGACAAAAGTTTGACCGAGTAGGTGTCTCGGTCGACCATTTGTCGACCGAGATGGTCTCTGATAACAACTGCATAATAAATTAATTAGTCGTTGTTAAAGCAACAACTTTGTACCTAACGGCTAGTTAAGCACTTAGAAACCCCTAGAAGTTGTCTAGAACGTCCTTAAGCATCCTTAGGCCATTCCTATAAATAGGACAAGCCATAGGACACTAAAAACTCACTTGTTACACTTGATAAATACTTGAGCATACTTGAGCAATCTGTTGCAAGCAATTTGAACATTGTGATCATTGGCCTACTTTCCCCTTAGCTCAAATTTCGTGTCTTATAGGCTAGCATCTCCTTACTACAGCACTTACACTTCTACACTCATTGGTTAGGAGATCAATACGCTTGATATAGGCAAATCAAGCCTTGTGCTTAAAAGGATAAGTTGTAATTTCTATTCTCTTTCTTGTTCCTTTTTATCCTTTGTATTCTCCTTGCTACTCCTAGGGTTGGAGGCTGCGGATTGGAGAGAGTTTGACTTCTCAGGTGGAGAAGGGGACTTCAAGCTACTTCAAGAAGGCTATCGCACGGGAAGCTACTTCAAGAAGGCTATTGCAATGGGAAGCTACTTCAAGAGGAAGGCTGCTTCAAGGTGGTGCAATTACTTCTAGGTGAAGGCTGCTTCAAGGTTGGGTGATTACTTCTAGGTGAAGGCTGCTTGAAGGGTTTAGGAAAAGAAATTGTATTTTATGTAAAATCCTTGCGAGGTAATAAAATAAATTTCTTCACAAATCCCTGTTGGGTAAGCAACCGGGTAGTGGACTGACTTCCTTAGTATTTGCTAAGGTTGGAACCACTCTAAACTCTTGTCTCCTTGTCCAATATCTTTGTGATTGATTGTTTGAGTTAATTAATTATTAAAATCTTTATAAAACTCTATTCACCCCCCCTCTAGTAGTTTTCAATTGGTATCAGAGCAAGGCTTCAAGGAACCCTAACAAGGTCTTGAAGAAATGGGTGACGGAGTGCTCAACAACCTCAACATTGAAGGGACACTTGTTTCTAGGCCTCCAGCGTTCGATGGAACAAACTACCAATATTGGAAGAGAAGGATGCAATTCTACTTCCAAGGAATCAACTGGGATCTATGGAGAATGGTGTCTACTCCATATATGCTCCCTCAAAATGAATTTGCGGAATGGGATGCAAACACGGTAAAGCTGGCCCAAATGAATGCAAAAGCTGTAAGTATCTTATATTGTTCTATTTCGGTAGGAGAATTCAATAGAATATCAAATTGTGATACAGCTTATGATATTTGGCATAGACTGTCCATAACCTATGAAGGTACAGTCCAAGTCAAAAATTCCAAAATTAGCTTGCTTAAAACGAAGCTTGAACATTTTCGTATGGATCCTAATGAATCTATTAGTGAAATGTTTTCAAAATTCTCTACCATTGTTAATGGTTTAAGTGCTCTAGGAAAACCTGTCCTTGAGGAAGATCATGTATCAAAAATCCTTCGATCACTTCCTCCAAAATACAAGCCAAAGGTGACAGCCATTGAAGAAGCAAACGACCTCACTCGACTCAAAATGGAGCAACTCATCGGCAATTTAGAAGCTCATGAGGCAGATCTAGAAGAGGAAGAAAGAAGAGAACGTGAACATCAAAGTGGGAAGAAGAAGGATGTGGCTCTCAAAGCTTCAAAAATCGTCACATAAGAAAGTGAGGAGTCAAGTGAAGAAGAAGGAGAAGAAGCCTTGATTGTCAACGGTAAGAAATATAAAAGGTTTAAATCTAACAAAATTTCTAGTTCTTCTACCCCTCCCAGGTGCTTTGAATGTGGGAAGAAAGGGCATCTCAAAAATGAATGTCCCAAAACAAAGAAGGGAAAGAAAAGCTCACACAAGAAGAAAGGAGAAAAAGCCTATAAAGCTGCATGGGATGAGTCAAGTGAGAGTGAAAGTGGAGAAGAGGTGGAATGTTTAATGGCAAGAGAAGACAATGACGACTCTCAAGAGGTAAGCCTAATTGATCTTCCTAAAGAGGAGTTAGTTACAAATTTACAAGAAACTCATGATAAATATATTAATGCCAAGAAGAAACTAAAAAAGGCTATAAAATCAAATGATGAGCTCATTGCCAAATTAGATAAACTTGCTTCTGAAAAGAACAACACTGATCTTGAGAATTTATCTTTAAAAACATCTTTAGATGATTGTACTAGAAAGCTACTCACTTTAGAAACAAATGTTGATTTTCTTTCTAAAGAAAAGACTGATTTGTTAACTAAACTACAAGATTTTCAAACTCAGCCTATTTTGTGTAACCATTCGGACTATGATAATCTTGTAAAGGAAAAGGACTCATTGTTTTCTGATTTAGATCAAGCAAGAAAAGATCTACACAAAAAAATGAATGACATTGCTATGTTGCAAAGAGAACTTTATGAGTTAAGAAGAAAAGATATACTTGATAACATACTAAGAGTTGGCACTGTTTTCAATGGAAGAAAAGGTTTGGGATATGCTCCAAAGAAAAATCAACCCAAAAGAACTCAAACTAGGTTTGTACCTAAGAATACAATGGCTAGAAAGAGAAATGAAGTTGATTCTATTACTTGCCATTTCTGCTTACGTCATGGACACTATTCCTTTTCATGCCCCTACAAGACTAAGGAGTCCGACTTAGTTTGGATCCCAAAACCCCAAACTTAGTAGAGTGGAATGTAGTTGAGATATGACCAAATGCTTTATTTTGCTATTTATATTATCTTATCTCAACTAAACAAAAGGTGTCATGCATATTGTTATTTTTCTGCATTATTGTACTGAAATAGAAACCTTGTCGGTCGAAGTATTGTCGACCGAGCTTTGGATCGGTCGAAGTATTGTCGACCGACTAGATGTCTTTAACAAATCAAAATTTACAGCACCTATTTCGGTCGAAAATTGGTCAACCGAGAAAATTTTTGCGTTTCTTTGCTTGTAATACAGTAACCTTCTCGATCGACAAATTGTCGACCGAGACAGATGTCGGTCGAACAATTGTCGACCAACTGGACTTCTGATTCAGAACATTTATACAAATCTATATTTAAATGATTCTAACCATATCGGACCATCACATGGGTACCAAAATCTACATTCTAATGCAGGAATGGGTGGTTGACAGTGGATGTTCCAAACATATGACCGGAAACAAGGATGCATTCCAAACTTTTGAAGAAAAGAAAAGTGGAACAGTCACTTTTGGAGACAATGGTAAGGGAAAAATCATTGGAATAGGTAATGTTGGTACAAACCTCGAAATTAAGAATGTTCTACTTGTTGATGGTTTGCACCATAACTTGATAAGTGTTAGTCAATTATGTGATAGTGGTTATGATGTGTTATTTAACAAAACCTGCTGCAAATTATTAATAGAAAATACTACAAATGTTGTTTATGAAGGAAATAGAGTTGGAAATCTTTATATTCTTAAACCTAACTCTATGAAAACAGTAGTGGAAAAATGCTTGCTTGCAAATGACAATACCTTACAAATATGGCATAAAAAGCTAGGACATGCTAGTTCACATGTTATCAAAAAGTTAGTGAAATATGATCTTGTTCGTGGATTGCCTACTTTATCTTTTGATCAAGTTGAAAACCGTGAACCATGCACAATGGGAAAGCAAACCAAAACATCTTTAAAATCAAAACATGTACTTAGCACCAGTAGATCATTAGAATTAATTCATATGGATTTATTTGGACCAATGAGGACACAATCAATCGGTGGTAAGAGATACTGTTTTGTTATCGTTGATGATTATAGTGGATATACATGGGTACATTTTATTGCAACTAAAGATGATACTATTCATGTTTTTATGCAATTTTGTTCCAAGATTGAAAATCTCTTACAAAATAAAATATGTACCATTAGAAGTGATCATGGTGGGGAATTTGAAAATCATACATTTGAGGCCTTTTGTACATCTCAAGGGTATACTCATAATTTCTCGGCTCCACGTACCCCACAACAAAATGGTATAGTTGAAAGGAAAAATTGATCCCTACAAGAAATGGCTAGAACCATGATGCTTGAACACAACACACCTAAAACCTTTTGGGCTGAAGCTGTGAACACTGCATGTTATGTGCTAAATAGAGTAACTGTTCACTCTCATTTGAAGAAAACTCCATATGAAATAATACATTCTAAGAAACCTAGAGTTGACTACTTTCATACCTTTGGCTCCACATGCTACATTTTAAATACCAAAGATGATAGAGACAAATTTGATTCTAAATCACACAAAGCATTCTTTTTGGGATATTCCACTTCTAGCAAAGCTTTTAGAGTATATAACACTATCTCTAGAAAAGTTGAGGAATCCATTCATGTTTCTTTTCATGAGGAGTCAAAATCTGAAAATCTAGAAATTACTGATCTCACTAATCAATTCGAAAATTTAACCATACCAAATGATAATGAAAAAGCTACTACATCCAATCCCCAAGTTGAAACACAACCTACACCTAGGCTTATCAAGGATCATCCCCAAGAACTGATTATTGGAGATCCAAATGATAAAGTCAAAACTAGGTCTTCCTTCAAAGATGTAGCAAACATGGCCTTTGTTTCTATCATTGAACCTAAAAAGATATCCGAAGCTCTTAAGGATGATTATTGGATAATAGCCATGCAAGAAGAATTGAATCAATTCACTAAAAACGATGTATGGGATTTAGTTCCTAAACCACAAGATAAAACCATAATAGGAACTAAATGGGTTTTTAGGAACAAGCTAAATGAGTCAGGAGAAGTAATAAGGAATAAAGCTCGGTTAGTAGCACAAGGATATAATCAACAAGAAGGAATAGATTTTGATGAAACATATGCACCCGTAGCTAGACTTGAAGCTATTAGGATGTTACTAGCTATTGCTGCCCATAAAAACATTAAGCTCTATCAAATGGATGTCAAAAGTGCATTTCTAAATGGCATTATTCAAGAAGAAGTTTATGTTGCCCAACCACCTGGCTTTGAAATACCGGAAAAAGGTGACTATGTTTATAAACTTAAGAAAGCACTTTATGGTTTAAAACAAGCACCTAGAAATTGGTATGAAAGGCTCAAAACATATCTTTTTGATAATGGTTTTTCTATTGGAAATTCAGATTCTACTTTATTTTTCAAAACATATACATCTGATTTCCTAGTTGTGCAAATATATGTTGATGACATTATTTTTGGAGCTTCAAATGATTCATTGTGCACACAATTTAGTGATATTATGCAAAAAGAATTTGAAATGAGCCTCATGGGTGAACTAACTTTCTTTCTTGATTTTCAAATTAAGCAAACACCTGCAGGAATTTTCATAAGCCAAGAAAAATATACTAAAGAACTCTTAAAACGTTTTGGAATGGATCAATGCAAACATGCTACTACTCCTATGGCTACTTCTGTCAAAATTGATAAGGATGAAAATGGGGAACCTATTGATGATTCCTTATATAGAGTCATGATTGGTAGTTTGCTTTACTTAACGGCTTCTAGACCGGACATTATGTTTTATGTTGGTCTGTGTGCTCGATTTCAATCACAACCCATGCATTCTCATTTTCTAGCGGTTAAACGAATTCTTCGTTACCTAGTCGGTACTACCTGCTTTGGTTTATGGCATCCAAAAGGACAATCCTTGGATTTCAAAGCTTATACTGATGCGGATTATGCCGGTTGTCGACTTGATCGCAAGAGTACTAGTGGTGGCTGTTTCTTATTAGGGAGAGCTTTAGTATCTTGGTTTAGCAAGAAACAAAATACGGTTGCCCTATCTACAACTGAAGCTGAATATATGGCAGCTGGGTCTTGTTGTGCTCAAGTGCTTTATATGCAACAAGTGTTAAGCGATTATGGTTTTAATCTTTCATCTACGCCTATTTTTTGTGACAACACAAGCGCCATAAACTTAGCACACAATCCTATTTTACACATCCGAGCTAAACATATTGAAATTCGTCATCATTTTTTAAGGGATCACATCTCCAAAAATCATGTTTCCCTTCATCATGTTGATACGGAAGATCAATTGGCTGATATTTTTACAAAACCGCTTCCACTAGATCAATTTAACAACATTAGGAAGCAATTGCTTATCACTCCTTTGGAGGATGTTTTCTTTGATATTTGTGCTACTTAAACAAAAACTCTTGTTTACATTTTTGGCTTTTAAATGGACATCTTTTTCATTCGATTTGATGGGATATCTAATTAAGGGGGAGTTTTTATTCTTAACGGTTATCTTTTTGAAATGACAAAGGGGGAGTTTTTATTCTTAACGGTTATCTTTTTGAAATGACAAAGGGGGAGAGATAAATATAAAATTAACATTTAGTCAAACTCAATTAATGAGTTTCATAAATAAACTCTTGGCTTTACATTGAAAGTTGCTATATTCCCAAATGATATGGATTTCATGTTCATAATTCATGGGGAATAATAAGCACACATTTTATACACAAGAGAAAAAGCTACAAAAGGTAATCTAAAGGTATGAAACTCATATGTTTTATATTTCCTTTATTTAGATTTTGGAAATGTTTGTCATCTTCAAAAAGGGGGAGATTGTTGGCTAAATGGACATCTATAAAATCCCTTTGTTTTGATTATGACAAACATTTCATTCTTATTAATCTAACGAGCTACTTGAGTGTGCAGGATGACAAAGCAACAAGGGAAAATCTACAAGCTTACATATTTACATTTTCATGCAATGTAATCACTATTGTAAAAACTTGTACAAAAATATAATGTACAAGTACTTAGAATTGCATGTAAATCAAGCGTTAGATTCTCCCTAGCTAAACACCACAGTTAGACAAGTCATCCCATTCAAATAGGATTATTTTTGCACACTCACACACATAATTAGTGCCTAAATTGAAACCTTGAAACAGGATCAATCTCGGTCGACAAACCCCTCGACTGAGACACTCTCGGTCGACAATCTTCTCGACCGAGAAAGATCCAAAGTAGCCGTTAGACACAACAGACAAGTTAGTTGGCAGTTGAAGAAAGACGTTGCAAATCACTTGTTCCAGAGAGCCTGTCGGTCGACAAAAGTTCGACCGAGTAGGTGTCTCGGTCGACCATTTGTCGACCGAGATGGTCTCTGACAGCAACTGCAGAATAAATTAATTAGCCGTTGTTAAAGCAACAACTTTGTACCTAACGGCTAGTTAAGCACTTAGAAACCCCTAGAAGTTGTCTAGAACGTCCTTAAGCATCCTTAGGCCATTCCTATAAATAGGACAAGCCATAGGACACTAAAAACTCACTTGTTACACTTGATAAATACTTGAGCATACTTGAGCAATCTGTTGCAAGCAATTTGAGCATTGTGATCATTGGCCTACTTTCCCCTTAGCTCAAATTTCGTGTCTTATAGGCTAGCATCTCCTTACTACAGCACTTACACTTCTACACTCATTGGTTAGGAGATCAATACGCTTGATATAGGCAAATCAAGCCTTGTGCTTAAAAGGATAAGTTGTAATTTCTATTCTCTTTCTTGTTCCTTTTTATCCTTTGTATTCTCCTTGCTACTCCTAGGGTTGGAGGCTGCGGATTGGAGAGAGTTTGACTTCTCAGGTGGAGAAGGGGACTTCAAGCTACTTCAAGAAGGATATCCCACGGGAAGCTACTTCAAGAAGGCTATTGCAACGGGAAGCTACTTCAAGAGGAAGGCTGCTTCAGGGTGGTGCAATTACTTCTAGGTGAAGGCTGCTTCAAGGTTGGGCGATTACTTCTAGGTGAAGGCTGCTTGAAGGGTTTAGGAAAAGAAATTGTATTTTATGTAAAATCCTTGCGAGGTAATAAAATAAATTTCTTTTCAAATCCCGGTTGGGTAAGCAACCGGGTAGTGGACTCACTTCCTTAGTATTTGCTAAGGTTGGAACCACTCTAAACTCTTGTCTCCTTGTCCAATATCTTTGTGATTGATTGTTTGAGTTAATTAATTATTAAAATCTTTATAAAACTCTATTCACCCCCCCCTCTAGTAGTTTTCAAAAGGTGTTGAGGGAAGTGATACATCAAGATATGATAAATATCACATCCAACACCCCAATACTGGTATACCTTGATGTGTTATAAGTCCAATATAATTGGATGAATAACACATGAGATGTGTCATGTCAATGGTTACATTGAGATGAAATGTACCCTGTCGAATGTAGGCCAACATGCCTTATGAAAAGAAGGTTAATCCAAACCTATAAACTATGATGTAATCATAGTATGGCAAAGATGAAAGAGAAATTCATGTTGTGTGTTGATAATTCATTTAATGATAAATGATGAGAATAATGAAGTATGATTAAAATACTTATTATTCCATAATGATTCCTTGCTATGTGAACCCTAATACAGGGCAATATTATATGAACCATAACACAGGGTAATTGCTATGTGAATCTCTAATGTAGGGTAAATGCTATGTGAATCTCTAATGTAGGGTGATTTCTATGTGAGTCCCTAATACAGGGTGGTGTTATGTGAAGCTCTAACACAGAGTAATTCTATGTGAAGCTCAAATACAGACTAATGGGTTATGAATATAATAAGATAACCCTTGTATTGCATGTTACTGATATGTAATTGCATCATGATTACTAATCATGCAGATATGATGAGAAGATGAGCATAGCCAGGTATGGGCTATGATGTCATGTACATTGAAAATGTTCTATAGACCTTATAAGCTTTCATATGTCTTGTTGCCTATTAAGGGGTAATAAGAGGTGATATGAGCTTTGTGAACTATGTGCAATACTTTGTGTAGCAAGAATTATAATGTACTTGGTCAGATGACCTAAAGGTATGAAGTTACTTAATAAGTGGTAACAAGTGTTCTATGATGAGATAAGGGTTTAAATACCCAGATTCTATAATCATAATGATGAATGTGTTAAGAAGTGGAATTGTACTTGATGAGTTGAGGGATTGATATCCCAATACTTTGAGAAAAGAGTGTGGCTAGAGGTCATGACTCCACTATGACAATGCCAGGCTTTAGATATATGATCTAAGCCTGAAGAGAGTTAATGCTGTGATAATGATTCTGTAGTGGATAAATGTTATACATGTTCTTCATATTCTCTAATGGATATGTGATATGATGTTCTATCAAGTTAATAGCTGCAATGCTTTTGATAAGAATGATGTCCTAATCTGTTAGACATTGAATTTAGATGTTGTCAATCAAATATGATTCCTCTGTGCATATTTATCTTCTTAAACTGCAATAATAATGTTACTGGCGGAGAGTTATATCTCTCGCTGGGGTAATTTACAATTGTCTCACCCCCATGGGAATTACATTTTTAGGTGGACGCGGACGAGGAGGCAGGAATCCTTCTGTAGGTAAAGGACAACAACAGCAGCAGTAGGAACAGTAGTGAAGTCTCAGGTGGAGACAATGGCTGTTATGCCTTGTATAGATGTAAATTGAGTCCTATGTGTTGTCTCTGTACTCTCAGGTCCTCAGAGTAGTAGTTAGTGCTTTCGAGATTTTGGCTCAGTGCCTCGAGATTTTCATACTGCCTGTATTTAGTTTAAAAAGGGCAGCTGATACTTGTAACTCACAGAAAGAGATGATACAAGTTATGTACTTTTGAAAAATAGAATGTAAATGTGTTACTTTTGTTCTATGTGAGAAAGTTCTTACTTGATAGATCTTTTGATAAAAAGGTTTTAATTTTTAGTGATTTTTGGTAATACGCTGCTTAGTGAACGCTTTCGCATTAGTTAATTATGTTTTCATTGGTTGTATGCCACAATTAAGTGGTATCAGAGCTCTAGGTTCGCTGAGTCTACAGAGACATAAGACTAAGGTTGTAGAGTCTATTCTAAGTGTTTTCCAGTTTATTTGATAGTATCTTCTGCTCACATAGGAGAAGAAGAACTTGAAAATGAGTGGAGAACATGAGGAACACATTGCTAAGGGCAATGTTGTTGCACCAGGAGTGGGTGCATGGGACCAGGCAAGAGGAAAACAAGTACCTGAGAATTTCCATCTTGACCTAATTAGGATAGAGAATCCTATGATCATGCTCTTGTTGGGCAGATTAGGGCAACAATAATGCATATAGTGGACTGGATACTAGCCTTACGATCTAGGTTATCAGTCCTTAATACAGAAAGTTTGAGCTTTAAAAGAGTTCCTAAATGACAGTCATGTTGGAACAAGGGAAATATGGAAAATATTAACTTATGCCAAGAAAGTATACTCTGCCATGAGTTTAGACAGATAATAAATTTGTGATGGCAGTGCCCAAAAAGGGGCAATAAGCTGAGAAGTAGGGAATGGTCTCTATAATTTTAGAGACATTTGCCTGATGTAGCTAAAAAGGCAAAGTTTTTGGTACTAATAGTGCAATAAATGCCTAGTATACCAGGGAAGTAGCCACTAAGTAAGTGCAAAGGTCTTAACCTTTCACCTGTAAGATCCCATGGCTTAGTTTTTCTTCAGTAATAAGACTAATAATACCATGATGTGAGGACAAGGTATGTTATAAATGTGTACATGTTGAGTACACTAAACCCTTTTTGTTATAAAAAGGAGGATTGTTGATTTTGTTTTCCCTATGGGTTTCTATATAGGGAAGAAATGATGAGAACTAGGATTTGAATTCTATTCAGTATTCTTTTAAATGCTCTATATTGTTCTTACCTCTATGAAAGAGGAAGAGGTATAGAAAAAATGTCTGGATAAAATCCAGGGATGTTAAATCTTATGTTTATGATAATATGAAAAGCAAGGAATACGATAGCATGTAAGTGCATACTACTTGATCTCAGGATTTGTAAACCCTGGCCAGGTATACAACTATTGATGATAAAATGAGTATGGAAACTCTTAGATTGGTATCTTTTTGATTGCCCTGATCAATCAATCATTCTGAAACAATCTAATGAGTATCATGAAATAAGAAATATGGAATCGATAAAGGAAGATGCTTTGTGCAATTCCAATAAAGGAAGATGCTTTGTGCAATTCCAATAAAGGAAGATGCTTTGTGCAATTCCAATAAAGGAAGATGCTTTGTGCAATTCCAATAAAGGAAGATGCTTTGTGCAATTCCAATAAAGGAAGATGTTTTGTGCAATTCCAATAAAGGAAGATGCTTTGTGCAATTCCAATAAAGGAAGATGCTTTGTGCAATTCCAATAAAGGAAGATGCTTTGTGCAATTACAATAAAGGAAGATGCTTTATGCAATTCCAATAAAGGAAGATGCTTTGTGCAATTCCAATAAAGGAAGATGCTTTGTGCAATTCCAACCCTAAACAAAAAGGGAAAAGCTATGTGACATTCCTAACTAATAGGAAGAACTATGTGAACATTCCCAATTACATAGAGTTTGCTAAGTGAATTATCTCTGTTAGATATATATGTTTTTCCTTTTGATAAGTATTCTTGAGTGATTATTGAAGTATGTTCTTTTATGCTTCTTCCTTTCAATGACATGGACATCATATGTTAGGGATTTATGCTTTGCATAAAAATAAACAGTGATAAAGAGGAATTAATGAAAGGAACTATGTGTGAATTAAAGAATTCATGATATCTCCACAACATTAAGATGAGATGTGGAGACTTGAGGTCATGATTAATGAATAATCTGTTCCTCTTCTTATTTGGGATTTCGAGGACGAAATCCTTGTTAGGGGTTTATAATTTGTAACATTCCTGACCTTGGTTATGAATTAACCCTAGAGGTTTTGCCTAATAAGGTTGAGTAGATTCTTAATCTTATCATGTGAAAAGTAATTAGGCCTCAAGAGGAACCTATGTTGCAATTCTAGTCCTTTTTGAACATTGTTGAAATCAATGTTTTGTTTGTTTTGGACTAAAGTGCAAATTACCCAAGTTGAGGGGTTTAAGTGCAAATTTTGCATGATAATACGTTCCTCATGTGTTGAATCATCATGAGAATGAAGATGATACAAAGGTATGGCTTATGGTAGTCTGAGTACCAAGAAAGAGCTGATAAAGCAAGGTTTGTGCATTAAAACCTAGTTTTGGTGTAAAGTGCAATTTACACAAAACCTAGGGTTCAATATTTAAATTACCACTTCAATAAGGTCCCCAATTCTTCTTAGCATCAAGTAGAGCAAATAAAATGAGAGGGGTGCCTCATTTGAATTAAGTTGGAGGAGAGAGAATCTTTATATTAAAATAATCAAGATTTAATCCTAATTGAAACCCTAATTCGATTTAGGGAAAAAATAAATGTATTAATTAAAGGTCCTTCAACCAAAATTAAAATGGTTGGATTCAGATGTATGTGTGACGTCCTGGATCTTTGCAAGGACCACAAAAATATCCAAGGGAGTGGATAACTCACACACAATTTTATAAGAAAAAGAAATATCCACTCACATATGGATATTAATATAATATGATTTAAGGTGCTTGATTTGCTTTTCTTTAAATAATGGATAATTGAGAGGGATAAAAGGAAAACAAGATAGCCTCATCCCTAAGGAAGATAAGGGGGAAGAGGTGGCCACATCTTTGGGATTAAATGAATTTTTATAAGGCATTTTCTCTCTCATCAATTTCCTTATAAAAGTGCCATTTCCAAGCCCAAACCAAGGCCTTTTCAGATTTCCTTCTTCCCCTTGCTTGCAAAACTGACCAAGGAGCTAGGGAGGAGAAGGATGACGACTCCCAACCTGTTGGTAAGGTTCTTGATTCATTTCTCCTTGATTCCATGGTGGAAATCGAAAATAAATTATGGATTCCTTCCTATTTCGATCTCCTATTCAATCCTAACCAATTCTTTTCAATCAAAGCTTGAGGACGACCCTTGGAACAGTGAAGGGAGCTTCATTCACCATTGTTGCCGTGATCTTGGAGCTTTGGAGCTCAATTGGAGGCGGGTTTTATATATTGAACCCTTGATTTTATTATTGCAATCAATTCCTTATCAATTGGTGATCAATTCTACATTTCCGAAATTAAGTTTGGTTGATTGATGCAATTTCCATGGAAATCACAGAAGATTTCGTGATTTTGGAGCTTGATTATGATGAAATCATCATAATCAAGCACCTCACCAAATATCAAAGCCAAACGGTTTCAATTAGTTGCTCATGCGTTTTCACCAAAACTGTTTCACAACAAACGGTTTGAAACCATTTGGGGGAAAATGGTTTCAAAACCATTTGAGGGAGTTGACCAAGGGTTGACCGTTTGAGATTCCTGTTCATAATTATGTTAGTTGATAACTCACCAAATTTGAGGGGTTAAATCCCAAGGAATCGTGAGTTGAAGGCTAATCAATTAGGTAAACCTAATTGGATTAAGTGCTGATTTTCAATCTGATTAACTTGACCTTTTTGGGCAAACGGTTTCAAAACTGTTTTAGATGGTTGACCAAGGGTTGAACGTTTGCGATAAATGTTCATAATTATGTTAGTTGATAACTCACCAAATTTGAGGGGTTAACTCCCAAGGAATCGGGAGTTGAAGGCTAATCAATTAGGTAAACCTAATTGGATTAACTTGACCTTTATGGGAAAACGGTTTCAAACCCGTTTGAGATGGTTGACCACGGCTTGACCGTTTCATATTACTGTTCATAATTATGTTAGTGGATAACTCACCAAATTTTAGGAGTTAACTGCCAAGGAATCGTGAGTTGAAGGCTAATAAATTAGGCAAACCCTAATTGAAATTAGTGCTGAAATTCTAATGAGTTGATTTGAGATTTTGGGTTGATTAGCCCAAACGGTTTCAAAACCGTTTGGGGATCACCCAAACGGTCTCAAAAACGTTTGGGGGTCACCCAATACCGTTTGGAGGTCTAGGTTCAATTATGGAGATGTGTTTAAAGGTCCAAAGAGGTGGTATGAACCCTAATCGGCTAAGTGCTGATTTTGCAAGTGATTGAGATGATGTTTTGGGTTGATTGGCCCAAACGGTTTCACAACTGTTTGGGGATCACCCAAACGGTTTCCAAACCGTTTGGGGATCACCCAAGACCGTTTGGATGTCTGGGGTTAAGTATAGTTGACCAATTGAAGGTCCAAAGGTATCAAATCACTTTGCAGTTAAGTGCTGATTTGTTGATCAATTCAATAGATCAAACCTTGATGAAATTTCACTAGGATCCAAGGTTTGGATGAGTCAAACGGTCTCAAGACCGTTTGGAGCTCCTCCAAATGGTATCAAGACCGTTTAAGGGTCATCCAAGACCGTTTGGAGGTCTAGTGTTAGGCATGGTTGAGCAATTGAAGATCCAATGTCACTAGAGTGAAGTACAATTCAATTGCTGATTTGGTGATCAATCCAATGATCCAAACATTAATTGGTTGACTTGGATTTTGATGATATGATGGGAAAATGGTCTCAAGACTGTTTTTATGTCATCCAAACAACCTCAAGACCGTTTGGGGTCAGGTCATTCTCAATTTGGATGATGATTAAATAGTTTCAAAGTAACCAATCTTGCATTGATTAGTGTTGTTGGATCATCGGTTCCAAACCCTAATTCAATTGAATCAAACATTAATTGATGACTAATTGAGGGTCAATTGAGGGTCAAATCAGTTGAACGTTGACATATTAAACTCAATTGAAGCATGAGTATAGGTCCCATTTATGATTGGTTCCATGAATTCAATGATTGAAGGAATCAACATTGGAAACCCTAATTCAATTGGATACCTTATTTAATGGAGGTCCAATGTGGATGAATCTTTGAGAATTAAGATGTTGAATGTTCTATTGATCCAATGATGATTAGTAATGATAATCAATGAAGGTACAAAGGTTGAAACACTAATATTACCTAAGTGATTAGTGTCAATTAAGGGATGAATTCCTAATTGCTTATAGGACCAATAACTTGATACACTATGTTAATCATAGTTGTATGAACTTGATTGAAGGGTTGATGTGACCTAATCAAGTTGAAAGAATGAAAGAATAGAATTCATATATGAATATGATTCATGTGGTGATCTTCTGCAGCACGACCGTGCAAGGTAGCACGGCCGTGGTGGCTTCACTTTGCACGACCGTGCAAGGTAGCACGGTCGTGGTGACTATCCTTTGCACGATCGTTCTTGGTTGCACGGACGTGGTGCTCTATGTTTAACTTTGAGTTGATTTGAAAGGGACCTAATATGGCCTTTTTGTTAATTCCTAACTTATGGATGAGTCATAGTATTGGCAATGGCTGTATATTCTAAGTGAGTGACTAATGATCACTACCTTACAGGATAAATGTGATGAACTAGTACATAAAGTATTAGGATGGGTAATACCCTAATACAAGCTAAATGTATGAAAATCAAGTAAGATAAAGGTGTTGAGGGAAGTGATACATAAAGATATGATAAATATCACATCCAACACCCCAATACTGGTATACCTTGATGTGTTATAAGTCCAATATAATTGGATGAATAACACATGAGATGTGTCATTTCAATGGTTACATTGAGCTGAAATGTACCCTGTCGAATGTAGGCCAATATGCCTTATGAAAAGGGTTAATCCAAACCTATAAACTATGATGTAATCATAGTCTGGCAAAGATGAAAGAGAAAATCATGTTGTGTGTTGATAATTCATTTAATGATAAATGATGAGAATAATGAAGTATGATTAAAATACTTATTATTCCATAATGATTCCTTTCTATGTGAACCCATTTACAGGGTAATACTATATGAACCCTAACACAGGGTAATTTCTATGTGAACCCCTAATGTAGGGTAAATGCTATGTGAATCTCTAATGTAGGGTGATTGCTATGTGAGTCCCTAATACAGGGTGGTGTTATGTGTAGCTCTAACACAGAGTAATTCTATGTGAAGCTCAAATACAGACTAATGGGTTATGAATATAATAAGATAACCCTTGTATTGCATGGTACTGATATGTAATTCCATCATGATTACTAATCATGCAGATATGATGAGAAGATGAGCATAGCCAGGTATGGGCTATGATGTCTTGTACATTGAAAATGTTCTATAGACCTTATAAGCTTTCATATGTCTTGTTTCCTATTAAGGGGTGATAAGAGGTGATATGAGCTTTGTGAACTATGTGCAATACTTTGTGTAGCAAGAATTATAATGTCCTTGGTCAGATGAACTAAAGGTATGAAGTTACTTAATAAGTGGTAACAAGTGTTCTATGATGAGATAAGGGTTTAAATACCCAGATTCTATAATCATATTGATGAATGTGTTAAGAATTGGAATTGTACTTGATGAGTTGAGGGATTGAGATCCCAATACTTTGAGAAAAGAGTGTGGCTACAGGACATGAATCCACTATGACAATGCCAGGCTTTAGATATATGATCTAATCCTGAAGAGAGTTAATGTTGTGATAATGATTCTGTAGTGGATAAATGTTATACATGTTCTTCATATTCTCTAATGGATATGTGATATGATTCTCTATCAAGTTAACAACTGCAATGCTTTTGATAAGAATGATGTCCTAATCTATTAGACATTGAATTTAGCTTCTGTCAATCAAATATGATTCCTCTGTGTATATTTATCTTCTTAAACTGCAATAATAATGTTACTGGCGGAGAGTTATATCTCTCGCTGGGGTAATTTACAATTGTCTCACCCCCGTGGGAATTACATTTTTAGGTGGACGCGGACGAGGAGGTAGGAATCCTTATGTAGGTAAAGGACAAAAACAGCAACAGTAGGAACAGTAGTGAAGTCTCAGGTGGAGACACTGGTTGTTATGCCTTGTATAGATGTAAATAGAGTCCTATGTGTTGTCTCTGTACTCTCAGGTCCTCGGAGTAGTGGTTAGTGCTTTCGAGATTTTGGCTCACTGCCTCGAGATTTTCATATTGCTTGTATTTAGTTTAAAAAGGGCAGCTGATACTTGTAACTCACACAAAGAGATGATACAAGTTATGTACTTTGGAAAAACAAAATGTAAATGTGTTACTTATTTTCTATGTGATAAAGTTCTTACTTGATAGATCTTTTGATAAAAAGGTTTTAATTTTTAGTGATTTTTGGTAATCCGCTGCTTAGTGAACGCTTCCGCATTAGTTAATTATGTTTTCATGGGTTGTATGCCACACAAGTCATGTATCAGGTACAAAGATTTGAATTTGGGTTTATTTTGCAGTTCATGGTGGGTTCTAATTAGTCCATGCAAAGTTTTAGTTTAGAGGTGGTCACTCTCCCCAATCTAGTGGCTACTTGGTGTAACAGTTGGAGGTTTTTGCTAAACTACTTTTGGGTGCCTCATCCACATTTGACAATACCTTGAATCTACTCCCCTGAGTCCAAGCTCAAGTGGTCCATAGTGAAAAAGTACAAACTTTTAATGTATGAATCTACTTATAGAATTCAACTTGATATGGGTATGAGAAATAATCCAAGTAGGAAAACAAACAAATGTATGGTGGATAAAAAATGATGGTATGCACCAAAAATGAACTAAGGCATTATACTAAATTTCTATTAGCAAGTTATAAAAAATAGGAGTCAGTTATGTGGAATATATATATATATATATATATATATATATATATACATACATATATACATACATACATGCATACATACATACCATTATTGGGCTGATTGGAATGGCTTCTATGACGTCATAAAGGAAAGATGGAATAATCAAGTGATGGGGAACCCTATGTATGTGTTTGCTAAGAATTAACCAACACGAAGAGGGCGCTTAGGAGTTGGGCAAGAGAGAAGGTGAGCATTCCTAATATGCTGAAGGAGACAAAGAAAGAATGCAAGGTTATTAAAGAATTACTGATGGAAAATTCACTCGATGTAGAGTTGATTTCTAAAGAAGGGGAGCTAAAAAGAATGTTAGAAGATTTAAAAAAGGCAGAGAAAAAATCCTACTAATAGAGAAGAAGAGAAAAATGGATGGAGGATGGTGATAGGAACACCAAGCTATACCATTCAGCAGTCAAAAGGAGGGAGGCTGACAACATCATATCCGAGTTAGTTGATGAAAATGGGAATGTTGTAAATAAACAAGAGGACCTCGAAGAACATGCAACTCAATTTCATAATCTCTATATAATAAGGAGCACATGGCTAATTGGAGGATGAGGATTTACAGTGGAAATTCAATTTGTCAAGTACCCATAATAATATTGTTACCAGAGACACAAATGAACATGAAGTCAAGGAAGCGCTTTGGAGCATAGGCAACAATAAATCTCCAGGTTCGGATGGGTTCAATGCATACTTTTATAAGAAGACGTGGGAGATCATCAAGGAGGATTTGTTGGCATGCGTGAGATGGTTCCCAACTGGAGGTAATATGGTTAGACAGGTCAATCATTCTTTCCTTGTGCTTATTTCAAAAAAGAAAGTGACAACCTCTCTTGGAGATTTTAGACCTATTTCATGTTGTTCGATACAGTACAAAATTATTGCAAAAATTTTGGCTGTTAGATTTGAAGAATGTACTGCCATACTTGATATCTTTCAACCAAGGAGCTTTTGTATTTGGAAGAAGCATTAGTGACTATGCACTATTGGCGGGTGAGTTTCTGCAGGACTACAATGTGATGAGAGGCAATAGGAAAGCATGCTTAAAGATGGATGTTTCTAAATCCTATGATAGTGTCAGATGGGACAAATTATGGTGGATCCTACAGCATATGGGGTTCAATGAGTAGTGGATAGGTTGGATGAAACAATGCATGTATACTACTAGCTTCTCCATCCTACTGATAAAAAAAAAGCTTCTCCATCCTGGTGAATGGCATGTCTACTGGCATGTTTAGAGGGGGCAACGGCTTACGGAAAGGTGACCCTCTTTCTGCTCTTCTCTTTGTGATGGTCATGGAGTACTTCACGCAGAGGATGAATAGGGTGGAAAGGAGGAAAGAAATCAGACCATATACGGTTCATGAGACCAAAGTAATGACACACTTAGTGTTTGCAGATGACATGCTCATCTTCATTGAGGCTAAACAAAATACTTTGGGGAAGATGCAGAACTTGCTTACAATGTATGGTGAACAAATGGGGTTGCACATTAACAAAAGAAAAACTCACCTCTTCTTATCTAAAAATTGTTTCTCTATGGAAGATCTCCTGAAGGAGGCTATGGGTGTAGAACTGGGAAAATTCCCTACAAAATATTTGGGATTTCCATTGGCGGGTGGCAACTTACAAGTCAAGGACTTTGCTGAATGCATGGACAGACTGTCAAACATGATGAATAGATGGCCTACATAGAAAACTTCTATGG
Organism: Alisma plantago-aquatica; assembly: GCA_963693085.1. NCBI lineage: Eukaryota > Viridiplantae > Streptophyta > Magnoliopsida > Alismatales > Alismataceae > Alisma > Alisma plantago-aquatica. Next base: position 35,145,280 of record OY856413.1, on the reverse strand, counting down.
CAGGGAGATCTACTCTTCTAAAGTCACTGGTTGAAGGACTCATCATATTCTGGGTACAGCAAGGAGAAATGCCAAACCTTGTACTTGATAGAATTGAAATGCAGATGGCAAATTTTCTTTGGGCTAGCACATATCATCCAATGAGATATGCACGTGTAGCACTCCCAAAACAAGAAGGTGGTCTGAATTTGAAAGCTCCAAGAGACATAGCAAGGTGGGAACACTAAGACGCATCATCATGTATCAGGAGAGAACCTCTACTTGGGGGAAATGGATGAGAGATAGATATCCATGTGGACTTGATTTTGTGCCAAACACAAGAGAAGGATATTCACGCACAATCAATGTCATGAAAGAGATGTGGCAGTAGGTGAAGTATTTGTTTGAGCCTGTTGAGGAGAGTAGATGGAAACTTAAAGATGCACACATGAATCTATGGGAAGTGACTAGATACAGGGTAGTGGAAGACGGACATATTGAGCAGGTATGGGCTGGAATCCACGTACCAAAGTGGAGCACTTGCTTATATAAAATTCTGCACAATGATCTTGCTACTTTAGACAAGATACACAGTTGGAACTCAGAGGTTGCTACTGTATGCATTCTCTATAAGGATGAGGATGAGTCACATAATCATCTTGTTTGCTTCTACAAATTTACAAAGGAAATATGGGTAATCATGTGTGAAGAGTTGCGGATTCGAGTACAGCTAAAAAATGACCTGAGACGGGTGCTAACATGTTGCGGAAAGGATGCCCATTGCTACTTTATTTGGAAGGAAAGAAATGCCCAAAGACACGGAGGACCATCTACAAGCCCAAGTATTATTGCTGTAAAAATTTGTAAATGTGTTAAATGTAAATTACACATTAGCTAGTGTGTGAGTTGTTGCTCCCTCTTATTTTTGAGTGTATGGTGTTGGGCCTACATGTAACTCGTGACCTTCTACTATTTGGTAGGAGGAAGTCAGAATATATTTACCTAATTTTGATACATACATACATACCTAATATCCCTATACCACCAAAAGCACATGAGGCTGGAGGAGAAACTAGTGATGCTAGAAGACCTAGACCTAGCGGGGGAGCGGCGGCGGCAATGGGTCATTTCCCTAATGCGTTGATGCAGCGTCGTCAATAGGTGGGGCGTCGAGTAGAAATGGGGTGTCTACTTGTAGAGTCTACGTAGTATCTGTTGGCTAAATTGGACATTATTATAATCCCTTTGTTTCGATGATGACAAACATTTCATTCTTGTGGATCTAACGTGCTACTTGAGTGTTGTAGGAATTAGGTGGATGACAAACTACTTGGAAGATCTATATGCTCAAATTGCTTTAATTCATGATTGTAATCAAATGTAAAAAACTTGTACAAGTATATAATGTACAAGTACTTAGATATCATGTAAATAAAGCATTTAGATCTTCCCTAGCCAATCACAACACTTAGATAGGTCATTCCCTATAATAGTGTCACATCTGCACACTCATACACACACTTAGTATCTAGTTCAAAACATTGAAACATGGTCATTCTCGGTCGACAAACTCCTCGACCGAGACACTCTCAGTTGACAAATTCCTCGACCGAGATTGACCCAAGTAGCCGTTAGACCCAGCAGACAAGGTGGTTGGGAGTTGGAAATGAACGTTGTAAACACTTGCTCCAGGACGTCCCTCGTTCGACAAATCCTTGACCGAGAAGGACTCTCGATCGACAATTTTTTGACCGAGATGAGTTCTGTCTGCACTTTTTAGAGTTAATTAACTAGCCATTGTTAAAGCAACTAATGGTTACCTAACGACTAGTTAAGCACTAAGAACCCCCTAGAAAGTGTCTAGAACGTCCTTAAGCATCCATAGGTCATTCCTATAAATAGGACAAGCTAGAGGACACCCAAGACACACTTGTGCTACACTTGAGCATTCATACTTGCAATTGACAATTCATTCTTGTGAGCAATTGAGAAATTCCTACATTGGCTATACATTTCCATTGCTCTAAATTTGTGTCCTATAGGCTAGCATCTCCTATCCACAACACCTACACTTCCATATACATTGGTTAGGAGATCAAAATGCTTGATATAGGAAATCAAGCCTTGTGCTACAAGTGGTATTGTAATTTCTATTTTCCTTCTTGTTCCTTTATATCTTTTATACTCTCCTTGCTAATCCTAGGGTTGGAGGCTGTGGATTGGAGAGGGTTTGACTTCTCAGGTGGAGAAGGTGGACTTTGGACTACTTCAAGAAGGTTGTCTCAACGGGAAGCTACTTCAAGAGGAAGGCTACTTCAAGGGGAGCTTGAGGTTACTTCAAGGAAGGCTGCTTCGAGGTTGGTGAGGCTACTTCTAGGTGAAGGTTGTCTGAAGGGTTTGGTGAAAGTATTGTAATTTTATGTAACATACTTGTGAGGTAATAAAATTAAATACTTTCAAAATCCTGGTTGGGTAAGTAACCGGGTAGTGAATTGACTGCCTTAGTATTTGCTAAGGTTGGAACCACTCTAAATCCTTGTCCTCTTGTCCAATATTTGTGTGGTTGCTTGCTTTGAGTTGAATTATTATTAAAATATCCATAAAACCCTATTCACCCCCCTCTAGTAGTTTTTCAATTGGTATCAGAGCAGGGCATCAAGGAACTCTAACAAGGTCTTGAAGAATGGGTGACGGGTTGCTCAACAACCTCAACTTGGAAGGAACACTCGTGGCTAGACCTCCAACTTTTGATGGAACTAACTACACTTACTAGAAGAGGAGGATGCAATTTTACTTCCAAGGAATCAGTTGGGACTTATGGAGAATGGTATGAACTCCTTATGAACTTCCTCAAACAGAGTATGCATATTGGGATGTCAATACGGTAAAGTCTGTCCAAATGAATGCAAAAGTTGTAAGTATACTTTATTGCTCAATTTTCGTTGGTGAGTTTTAATAGAATATCAAATTGTGAAACGGCTTATGAAATATGGCATAGACTTTCTATAACATATGAAGGAACTATTCAAGTAAAGTATTCTAAAATTAGAATGCTTAAATAGAAATTTGAACAATTCTATATGGATCAAAATGAATCTATTAGTGAAATGTATGCAAAATTTTCTTATATTGTGAATGGTTTGAATGCTTTATAGCAAAGTGATTAGTGAGGAAGACCAGGTGTCAAAGATTCTTAGATCCCTTCCTCCCAAGTACAAGCCCAAAGTGACTGCCATTGAAAAAGCAAATGACCTCACCCGACTAAGGATGGAACAACTTATTGGCAACCTAGAAGCACATGAGGCAACTTTAGAAGAGGAAGAAAGACGAGAACGTGAACTTCAACAAGGGAGAAAGAAAGACATTGCATTCAAAGCATCAACCAAGATCAATCATGACACAAGTGAATATGATAGTGAAGAAGAAACTCTCATTGTAAATGGTAAGCAGTATAAAAGTTTTAAAACTAACAAAACTTCTAGTATTTCTTCTTCCAGGTGCTTTGAATGTGGAAAAAGGGACACATGAATGGTGATTGCTCAAAACTCAAGAAAAGGAAGAAATCATCTCACAAAAAGAAAGAAAGAGCATATAAATCTGCATGGGATGATTCAAGTGATGATAGTGATGATGGAAAAGAAGAAGTAGAATGTCTTATTGCTACAACAAATGAAGAAGAAGAAGAAGAGGTAAGTCTTTTTGATCTACCAAAAGAAGATCTAATTGCTAGTCTTCATGATACACATGAGAAATATATTGAGTGCAAGAAGAAATTTAAGAAATCAAATAAAGTAAATGATGAGTTAAATGCTAAACTTATTGCTCTCACATCTGAAAATGAAGATATCAAAAAGGCTATTGAAGATTATGATATTAAGCTGAAATCTGTAGAAGCAAATTGCAATCTTCTTTCTCTCAAAAAGTTAAACTTGCAAACTCAAGTAAATGATCTTCAAAAACAACCTGTTTTGTGTACACATCTAGATTATGATATTATTGTGAAAGAAAGAGATTCTTTGTTATCTGATCTAGATCAAGCAAAATTAGATATCAAGAAGAAAATGGATGAGATTATGAAGTTACAACAAAAAGTGAGTAGCTTGAGTAACAATAACATTCTTGATAATATCTTAAATGATTCTTATCGTCAAATTGGAAGGAGAGGACTAGGTTATAAGACTAAGGGAAAATCTTATAAAAAACCTAGTTGGAAAAGGACACAAGTGCTAAAGAATCAATCCATGTATGTACCCAAGAACAACTCAATTACTAGAAATAGAAATGAGATTGACTCTATTAGTTGTCATTATTGTTTGCGTCTTGGACACTACTCTTTTTCATGCCCATACAAGAAAAGGAATGATGATCTATCTTGGGTTCCTAAAACTTAGAAGTTTGAATTTGACTAGTTGAGATTTGACCTAAACTGATTCTTGATATACAAATGTCATATCTCAACACAATTGAGCTTTAACTTTCATATTCTTGTTTTACTTGGAAACAATTACTGAAAATAGTTCTGAATTAGTACAGAAACTTTCTCGGTCGAGAAATTGTTCGACCAAGAACACTGTCGGTCAAGAATTAGTCGACCGAGCAGGTTATTGTTTTGAAGTCTGCAACAAGGCTGATTAAATCTGTACAAACAGTAGCATTTTTGGTCGAGCAAAACGTCGACCGAGATAAATTCGGTCGACAAACAGTTCGACTGAATCAAGTTTTGTTGAACCTGTTTTAAATTAATCTAGTTTGCTATAAAATTGTTATTAATGATTGATTTAATATGCAAATCAAGAATAAATCTTGGAGACCATTTTTGAAACAAGACATATTGATCTTTTTGCATCATGAATTAAGGTATAACATTATGAATATGAAATCCTTAAACATATTGCAAAAATGTTATATGAAGACTGATTTTGAACAAACCTTATTCATTGATAGAAAAAGTTTATTAAGCATGTTCAGTTACATGGTTTGTCTTAAAATTGAAAACTTATGAACCTGAATGAAATTATTTTGGTTTATTCTCTATAAGGTTTGGCTTAAAATGGAAAATATGAACCATGATTAGTATAATCAAGGAATTTACTGTTTTATCATAGTCCACATGGTTTTTCCTAAGTATTCCTTGGTCTATCTATATAGGAACCATGTATATTGAATTCTAATTTAAAATAATCATAATCATTGTATTTACATCTTGATCATTGCATTGTGGATATGCTTCTACTGTTCTATCATTGTGCTGTGATCATTATGTTTCATTGGTTTGTCTAAAATAATCTTGGATCCATATATACAAACCATGAATGGATATTATTCTTGATCATTGTCATTCAGCTTATATGAAGATGCCATTTTGCATAAATAGTAAAATTTCATGGCACAAATGCATTTTAAATTGAAAATCCGCAGAAAATGCCTCTTGGTTGAAATCAAGTTTGACCAAGGGGCGTTATGGTCGAAGTCAAGGTCGACCTAAAATAAGCTTGACAAAATGCTTATTTGTACATCATTTTACTGCACTTAATCTTAGTATATTGAAAACAAAATTTTTAGTGCATAATTTTTTTATTGTGACCATATAATCCTTAAAACATCTTGATTATAAGATTAAGGGGGAGCTGACAAAAACTATCTTGATTATAAGATTAAGGGGGAGCTCGCAAAAACTATCTTGACTATAAGATTAAGAAGGAGCTTACAAAATTTTGAGAACGTCATAAAGAAAAGATGAAACATGTTATGACCTTAGTATTTTTAATCTTGGTTATGAAAATAAAGGAATATAAATTTCACATCTTGTTCTTAATGGAATTCTCTAAACAAATCAGGGCTTAACATCCCGTGCATTTGGTTAGAGATACTTTTCATGTACTCTAATATAATCTTAAAAGGTTCTCATGTCATTTTCAGGGCTTAACATCCTGTGTTAAATGGATGAGAAATCAAAATACATATGCCATAGATCTAAAAGGATCTCATATCATTTCAAGGCTTAACATCCTTTGCAAATGATTGAGAAACAAATTGTGGCTAAATTTGACAATAAATGGTTTACATTTATATTAATCCCTATTTTTAAAACTGAATATCTTAGCTAGGGGGAGCATAGCATAAAATTAAGTGGGAGAAATAAAAGTCATACAAAATGATTTTCTTGGATATCTTTTTGAAATGACAAAGGGGGAGAAATAATATAAACTGAAAACATAAAGTAAAATGAGTTTCATAAAACTCGGGTCAGTACACACTTGCAAAACAAGAGAATGGATACAAAAGGTAAACTTCAGGTATGAAACTCATATGATTTATATTTCCTTATTTTATATTTAGGAAATGTTTGTCATCTTCAAAAAGGGGGAGATTTTTGGCAAAATTGGACATTATTATAATACCTTTGTTTTGATGATGACAAACATTTCATTCTTGTGGATCTAACGCGCTACTTGAGTGTTGCAGGAATTAGGTGGATGACAAACTACTTGGAAGATATATATGCTCATATTGCTTTAATTCATGATTGTAATCAAATGTAAAAAAACTTGTACGAGTATATAATGTACAAGTACTTAGATATCATGTAAATCAAGCATTTAGATCTTCCCTAGCCAGTCACAACACTTAGATAGGTCATTCCCTATAATAGTGTCACATATGTACACTCATACACACACTTAGTATCTAGTTCAAAACATTGAAACTGGGTCATTCTCGGTCGAAAAACTCCTCGACCAAGACACTCTCGGTTGACAAATTCCTCGACCGAGATTGACCCAAGTAGCCGTTAGACCCAGCAGACAAGGTGGTTGGGAGTTGGAAATGAACGTTGTAAACACTTGCTCCAGGACGTCCCTCGGTCGACAAATCCTTGACCGAGAAGGACTCTCGATCGACAATTTGTTGACCGAGATGAGTTCTGTCTGCACTTTTAGATTTAATTAACTAGTCGTTGTTAAAGCAACTAATGGTTACCTAATGGCTAGTTAAGAACTAAGAACCCCCTAGAAAGTGTCTAGAATGTCCTTAAGCATCCATAGGCCATTCCTATAAATAGGACAAGCCATAGGACACCCAAGACACACTTGTGCTACACTTGAGCATTCATACTTGCAATTGACAACTCATTCTTGTGAGCAATTAAGCAATTCCTACATTGGCTATACATTTCCATTGCTCTAAATTCATGTCTTATAGGCTAGCATCTCCTATCCACAGCACCTACACTTCCATATACATTGGTTAGGAGATCAAAACGCTTGATATAGGAAATCAAGCCTTGTGCTACAAGTGGTATTATAATTTCTATTTTCCTTCTTGTTCCTTTATATCTTTTGTACTCTCCTTGCTACTCCTAGGGTTGGAGGCTGTAGATTGGAGAGGGTTTGACTTCTCAGGTGGAGAAGGGTCTTCTCGGTGGAGAAGGTGGACTTTGGACTACTTCAAGAAGGTTGTCTCAATGGGAAGCTACTTCAAGAGGAAGGCTACTTCAAGGGGAGCTTGAGGTTACTTCAAGGAAGGCTGCTTCGAGGTTGGTGAGACTACTTCTAGGTGAAGACTGTTCGAAGGGTTTGGTGAAAGTATTGTAATTTTATGTAACATCCTTGCGAGGTAATAAAATTAAATACTTTCAAAATCTCAGTTGGGTAAGCAATCGGGTAGTGGATTGACTGCCTTAGTATTTGCTAAGGTTGGAGCCACTCTAAATCCTTGTCCCCTTGTCTAATATTTTTGTGGTTGCTTTCTTTGAGTTGAATTATTATTAAAATATCCATAAAACCCTATTCACCCCCCTCTAGTGGTTTTTCAGTGTCGTGGATAGGTGGGGCGTCGGGTAGTAATGGGGCATCTACCTACAGAGTCGATGCAGCATCATCGATTGGTGGGGCATCGGGCAGCAACGGGGCATCTACCTATAGAGTCGATGAAGTGTCGCTGATGGGAAAGGATGGAGTAGGAGCATTAGGCAGCAATGGGGTGTCTTCCTATAGAGTCGATGCAGCGTCGGTGATGGGAAATGATGTGCACATCACTAATAGAGGAGAGTTAGGCAGCAACAGGTCGTCTCCCAACAGCATTGACACAGCATCGTCGACGGGTAGGGATGGACACAAAACCAAGAAGGACTAGTGTCAAATACTGAAGTAGACTGCCCAGCGTGACACCATGGAGTGTTTCTCGGAGCTGAGGCACTGTGATGGACAAGTTCACGTTGACCTAGACATGGAGAGGTTTAATCAAATGCACAACATATGGGAGTTCACCATCATGGCCTACGCCCTGAGCAAGAGGCCCTACTACCCACACTTCCATGCATGGATACAGAGGACATGGAGATCAAAGGGCTCATTTGAGGTGTTTTTTAGGGAGAACGTGATCTTTCTAATCCGATTCAACAACACCAAAGACAAGAGAGAGGTCCTCAACCTAGGACCTCACTAGTTCGACACACAACTTGTGGTAACAAAGGATTACCAACATGGAGATGAACTTTGATGTGTTCTCTTTGCCACGATCCCCAACCGGATTGCCTTGAAGTCGATTGGCCATGTCTGGACCCAGCAGGAAGTGGGGACTATTGCTGCTGGTGTGGGGAAGGTGTTGCACATTGACAATCACTCATTGGAGACAGACGAGACCTAAGTCCTAGTCAAATTGAAAGTGGAGACTGAAGCACATGAAAAAAATTGGTTGAATGTCTGAGGTTGTGATCCAATCCCAATGGATATCTCCTATGATGGGTCACTGGTGAAGTGTAGATATTACTGTGCTTTCGGGCATAGAAACCAACAATGTGAGAGAGGAAAAAAAGAGAAGATAGACAACAAGGAGAAGAAGAATACGTAGGTGCCTACGCAGGTCTGGAAGGAGAAAGGCCCTAGTGTTGTGCCAGATACTGGGCCTTTTGGTGGAACAATAGGGACACATGAAGAGGCATACACAGAGGTAGATAGGCAAGAAGCTCCTGACATTGAGGTTGTCCTTGATTCCATAGAAGACAGTGGCACACCAAAGATGGGTCCAAATAACCCAAGAGGAACTACAAGGGAAGAAGGAGAATTCATCTCTACTTCTAAGAAGAAAGGACCTAAGGGATCTTGTATTCCTAAGAATGTGGGGGTGAGCACCATGCTAGATACAACAAACAACTTTGAAGCTCTTTCTGACTCTGACAAGGAGGATGGAGCAACAAAAGAATAGAAGGAAAAGGAGGTGAAAAAGAAGGACTAGAGGAAGGAGCCGGGCAGGCATACCAGGGCAAAGAAGAACCTTTGATATGTCCATGCTCCTATGGTATATTAAAGGTGGGTGTGATAGGTACAAAAAGAAGGAGATCTGGGAGTGAATCACTACTAGTGGGCATTCCTTGGTAGTTTTGGTGGAAATAAAAATAAGGAAGCAAAATAGTAACAACATTAGATTCTTATTTTCTTAAGATTGGGAGCATGTGTCTAATCTGGAGCATTCTGAGTTGACCAGAGTTTGTGTTGTATGGAAACCAAATGCATGGCAAGTTACTATGATACAGATGTCAGACCAACATATTACAATAGAGTGTAGGAATGCAGGTGGATTACATATGTGGTTGATAGCTGTCTATGCTCATAATGATGCAAATAGGATATAGAGTTTATGGTGGGAACTGATAAATTTATCTAGACAGATATCTTATTCGTGGTTGGTGATTGGTGACTTCAATAATGTCTGACTACAAGCTGAAAAGACGGGTGGAAGACCAGCAGTGAATGCAGTGATTAATTCTTTCAATTATACCATTGATCAGGCTAGACTTTTTGAATTGCCCATGGTTGGTGAGGACTTGTTCACTTGGAACAATGAGAGGAAGCTGGAGGACATAATTGCAAGCAAGCTTGACAGAGCTCTAGTGAATGAGAAGTGGTTGTAGATTTTCACTAATGTGTAGGTTAAAGATGAAAGATCTGAGTTGAGCGAACATGCCCCAATTTCAGTGCAAATCATAGAAAAGAAACAAAAGAGAAGACCTTTCAGGTTCCTAAACTATTGGGTTGATTGGAAGAGATTCAATGATGTCATTAGAGAAAGTTGGAATGTCAAACTGAAGGGGAATCCAATGTATGTGTTTGCAAAGAAACTGGCTAATACCAAGTGTGCACGCAAAAGTTAGGCCAAGGAGAAGGTGAACATTCCCAATATGCTAAAGGAAACCAAAGAAGAATGTAAGGAGGTCAGAAGATTGTTGCTACCTGATCCACTAAATGAAGAGATGATAAAGAAAGATAGTGAGCTGAAAATGATGCTTGAAGACTTAAAGAAGGATGAGGAAAAGTTCTACTGGCAGAGGATTAGAGACAAATGGATGGAAGTTGGTGATAGAAATACCAAACTATATCATTCAACTATTATGAGGAAAGAGGTTGGCAACATCATCTCAGAGGTTATTGATAGTGATGGGAATGTTGTCAACAAATAGGAGAACTTGGAAGAACAGATTATCCAATTTTATTCTTCTTTGTACAATAAGGAGTTTGATGACAAGCTAGAAGTGGAGGATATGGAGTGGAATTTTAAACTAACAAGTACCCATAATAATATACTCACAAGGAAAACAAATAAGTAGGAATTTATATATGCATTCTGGAGTATTGGCAGCAACAAGTCACCAGGTTCGGATGGTTTTAATGTTTTTTTCTATAAGAAATCATGGGATATCATAAAGGAGGATGTGATGACATATGTTAGATGGTTCTTTGTAGGAGGAAATATGGTCATACGGGTTAATCACTCTTTACTTGAGTTCATTCCCAAGAAGAAAGAGATTGCTTCCCTTGTTGATTTTAGACATATTGCATGTTGCTCAGTACAATATAATATCATTGCAAAGATCTTGGTTGCTAGATTGAAGATAGTTTTCCCTATCTTATTGCTATGAACCAGGGGGCGTTTGTAATGGGAAGGATCATTAGTGATTGTGCTTTGATGGAAGGTGAGGTCTTACAAGACTACAATGTTATGAGAGGGAGTAGGAAGGCATGCTTAAAGCTTGATGTGTCTAAATCTTATGATAGCATGAGATGGGATAAATTATGGTGGATCATGAAGAAGATGGCGCTCAACGAGTAGTGGATTGGCTGGATTAAATAGTGTGTGGGGACCATTAGCTTCTCTATACTAGTTGATGGCACTTCTAAAGGTATGTTCAAAGGAGGCAATGGACTGTGCTAGGGGGACCCACTCTCTCCTTTTCTCTTTGTGATTGTCATGGAGTACTTTACCCAAAAGATGCAAGAACTAGAAAGAAGTAAGGTGATCATACCTTATACAGTGCATGGCACTAAAGTGTTGACACACCTAATCTTTTTAGATGACATCCTTGTATTTGTGGAAGCCAAGAAAAATACTCTAGGGAATTTGCAGGACCTGCTTAGGAGGTTCGGGGAATAGACAGGGCTGCATGTTAATTCTCACAAGACTCATCTTTTTCTATCCAAGAATTTCTACCTAATAGAAGATCGACTGAAGGAAGCCGTGGGTGTAGAGTTGGGGGTGTTTCCTACTAAATATCTGGGATTTCCTTTGGTGGGTGGAAACCTACATGTCAAAGACTTTGTTGATTGCATGGACAGATTGGAGGAAATGACCAACAAATGGCCAACACAGAATACATCAATGGCTGGAAGAGCCACTCTTTCGAAGGTGGCGATGGAGGGACTTCTGAACTTCTAGGTACACAAAGGAGAGATTCCTGGGGAAGTGTTGGATAGAATGGAAATGAAAATGGCAAACTTCTTTTGGGCTAGTACACATCATCCAATAAAATATGCATGCTCGACACTCCTAAAAGATGAAGGTGGGCAGGACTTAAAAGCACCAAGAGACATAACAAAGTGGGGAACAATGAGAAGAATTATTATATATTAAGAGGGCACGTCTACTTGGGGAAAATGGATGAGAGAAAGATATCCTAGAGAACTGGACTTCATACTAAAGACAAGAGAAGGATATTCACGCACTATCAATGTTATGATGGAAATGTGGGCAACATGTTAGACATTTGTTTGCTCCACATGAGGCGGGAGGATGGAAACTCAAAGATACAAAGATCAATCTATGGGAAATAACACGATCCAGAGCAGAAAAGGATAGGCACGTGGAGCAGGTATGGGCTGGTATTCAAGTTCTAAAGTGGAGCATGTACATCTATAAAATTCTACACAACGCTTTAACTATGCTAGATAAAATACATGAATGGTATCAAGATGTTGCTGCTATTTTTTTACTCTATAAAGAGGAGGACGAATCTCATATGCACTTGTTTGGTTGCTGCGTGTTTACAAGGGAGGTATGGGAGATTATATGTGGAAAATTCATCTTGAACATGCAGTTGAAGGAAGAGCCACAAAGAATGTTGTCAAGTTGTGGGAAAAGTGATAGAAAGAAGATCTTGTTTGCTACTCTATGCTACCACATATGGGAGGAAAATAATGCATGGAGACACGAAGGCTCAGCCAAAACTTTAACTACAATTGTTGTAAGAATTTATAAATGTGTCAAATACAAGTTGCACATTAGGTAGGAGTATGGATTTTTACTATTTTTTTATGTATGGCGTTGGGATATATGTAACTCTTCACCCTCTATAATTTTAGAGGGAAGTCAGAATATATTTACCTGATTATGATACATATATATACATATATATATATATAGAGAGAGAGAGAGACAGAGAGAGAGGGAGAGAGTCAAGCTAGAATACAGTCAAGTTTGTTTGCATATCAAGACTATTTCATGCAAAATTTAAACCATTGATCTTCACAGTCATACTATAACTAGGCTACATACAAATTTTGAGCTCATTTGGATGAGTGTTAGTCACTCATCCAAGGGAAACAAAATCGACGCATGAAACTACTTTAAAATGCATAACTTTTGCCATATTTATAACATGACCTATAAATGTCCAAATGTGCTCAAATTTTGTGTATGAGCTATTCACAAGATGTTTAAGAAGATCAACGGATTATATTTTTGAAGAAAAAAAATTGCAACATGAAAAACTACTTGAGTGTATTTTGCTCTGAATACACTCGAGTGTATTCTAGCCTGACTGTATATATATATATATATATATATATATATATATATATATATATATATACATATATATATACATATATATGCCGAAAAGGAGTGGCTCAAGTGGTCAAGCACGGTGTCCCTAACAAAGGGACCCAGGTTTGAATCCCAGTTGCCTCATTGATTTACCACCCTCCCGGGTGTTCAACCTCTATGAGGCGTGGGAGAGGGGGATAGAATGCCTCTCTTAATCCCATATATATATATATATATATATATATATATATATATATATATATATATATATATATATATATATATATATATATATATATATATATATGGGTATATTTTCGCTACCTGTGCGGGTAACTAAGATTCGCTACCCGTGCATCAGTTTTGTAATGGGAAGGTATGCATTTGTAATGAGACAATCCAAATTTGTAATGAGACGACCGAAATTGTAATACAAAGACTCGTTTTGTATTATAGCGATGTTACAGCAATAAATATATATTTATTACTGTAACAGCGTTGTAATACAAAATGAGTCTTTGTATTACAATTTCGATCATCTCATAACAAATTTGGTTATCTCATTACATATATGTGTCATCCCATTACAGAATTGATGCACGGGTAGCGAATCTTAGTTACCCGCATGGGTAGCGAAGATAAACCCTATATATATATATATATATATATATGTGTGTGTGTGTGTGTGTGTGTATATGTATATGTATATATATATATGTATATGTGTATATATATGTATATGTATATATATGTATGTATATATATATGAGTCAGGCTAGAATACACTCGAGTGTACAGATCACACCGTACACCCCAATGGTGTTTGCCTATCTAGACCATGTTTTTCTAAAATCTAATCCATTGATCTTCATGGTTACAATAATAATAGGTCACATACAAAATTTTAACTCATTTGGATGGGTGTAAGTCATTCATCCAAGGACAACAAAATCGACGCACAAAACTAATTTGAAATACATTATTTTTGCCTCCTTTAGATGCACGACCTATAAGTGTCCAAATGAGCTAAAATTTATTATATAGTATGTTCTTATGATAATTAAGACGATCAACGGTTTATATTATTCAAAAATTTATTGAATCTTCAAAAATGACTGAGGTGTACGGTGCCTCCGGTACACTCGAGTGTACACTAGCCTGACTCTCTCTCTCTCTCTCTCTCTCTTTATATATATATATATATATATATATATATATATATATATATATATATATATATATATATATATATATATATATATATATATATATATATATATATATATATATATATATATGGGCCCATCTTTATTGCCCGCGTGGGTAGCTACCCGCCCACCCTTCTGACCACTTTTAAAAAAAACAAATTTCACAATTGCAGAGGACCATTTTTTCTAGCTCCCCAAAAAATTTCATCCAAAAATAATATCATTTGCCCCCCCCCCCAAATCAAAAAACCCGTCCTTATATATATATGCTGTATATTTTGTACAGAGTTACTTTTTTGGCCAGCAGAGTTACTTTTGTGACACCATAGTTACTTTTTTTACAGTACAGTTACTTTCTTAGCCAGGAGAGTTACTTTTTTGGCTGCCGGTTAGCGAAAATCCAGGCTACCCGCATGGGCAATGAATGAACGCCATATATTATATATATATATATATATATATATATATATATATATATATGTATGTATGTATATATATGTATATGTATATATATATGTATACACACACACACACATATATATATATATATATTGTGTGTGTGTGTATATATATATATAAAACATTTATTTATAGCAAGACACAATCCAAAAGCAAAAACATTATGTGAAATACGAAACTACTAACATCTAACATTATGAAGATCCATGTAAATTCTACCAAGTCAAGTAAAGTTAAGCACGAACACCGCCTCTATTCATGAAAAGTAGAGTATAAGAAACTATGCAAAAAATCAATGATAAAATATTTAGAGATGCAACCTCTAAAAAACTAGAGGGATCATTCCCCAAATAATTTTAAAAAAATGTACTATGTTCAACTCAAAGTAATGATGATTAGAGCATAGAAAGGGGATCAAGTAAATGATACACTATCACTTTATCACACATGTATCAATATGACGGCCATTGCGATTATCAACAAAATATGAATAATCGCATCAAAGGGAAATTTAAATGGATATAGGTGTGACAAATAAGACTTTTGACTTATCACTAATTCCTCATCACTCACTATGGTGATATAAATCAAAATATCAAGAGTGCAACAATTTCATATTAATAATGATCAAGGCAAATATCGTTTGAGTAATAAAGAATATACTCAACATGCTTATAAATTGTATTTAAATCCAATATAAACAATCTTCCATGCCAAGGAAGTGGAACCCAGTGGTAAAAGTGATGATGTAAGACCGAGAGGTCATGATTTTGAACCTAGGTGACGGGATGAATGAATCATCAATTTAAAAAAGCAATCTTCCATGTGTCTAAGGATATAATATTGGATTTTGGTCAGATCCTACTCATCTTCAATATTATGTAATAAAATTATACTTTTATAATTTGATTACTTGTTATTCATTTTCCCAATTACCTAATTTACATATTATATACCAAGAACATTATTGCACAATGTTATCGCATACTAATACTAATAATCATCTTAAAATAATATGTGCTCCTCAATCGGGTCAATCATATTTACTCATATACAATTTTTTATTTTTCATTATTTATATAAAGCACTCCTACTTTAATTGGAGTAATCACATATTATTTGACTTTCAATTAATTTCTTACAATTTTATTCATCTTGCCATGTATCGAGCCTAAATTTGTGTTCTATTACATTGAAACCCGTCAATGATTCAAATCACGCAAGCATGTTTAACATATTTTTATTTACAAATAAGCATCATTTGTGTAGTTATAATTTTATTCCATAGCTAGACCAAGTTCCACATAACATTAATAATTTTTTGTTACATATAAACAGACATAGATGTTGATATCTTTTATGTGATCTATATGTTGAAAAGTATCTAGAATAATCTATACATACTTTTACTTGACAATATGATATTTATGCATTCTAATGATCCTAGTTTTAGTATTTATGGACTAATAATTATGTTGTTAATAAAACTATGATAATAACTTTTACATGTATATGTATGTATATATAATCAATAAGGCATTGAGGAATTTCTTTTACATTTGACAGCTTTATTTGTTTGTGTTGACTAGTGATCATTATTGTTCTAAACTAATTTGAATTTTTTTAATATTTAATCAATCAGACATATGTATACAATAATATATCTATATATAATATGAAATTATTTTATATAAGTTATTGTATGTTCTTTTTGTAAAATAAATATAAAAGGAATAGATTGTGGCCTTTACCTATGTAGGATAACCAAAGCCCTTATATTCTAATAAAGTAACCAAGATCAAACTAAAACATTATTAGCATGGAAAGCCTACCCCATCTCCTAAAGCATGTTATGTAAAGAATACATGGGTGAGCTTACCCATGAAATTGTATATAGAGAACCATCAAAACCATCTTCCAAGAAAACCCCCTCTTAGCAAAATCCCAAACAAACTCATCTTTGAATAGATTTTGGTCCTCCCAATCCATATGGGCAACCTTTCTCCTCAATGGTGATGGGTGATATGAGATGGTGCAACTTCCACCAAAAAATGTTACTCTTCCATACCTCTTACTCTCTAGTTTTGAGGGTCATGGACCTTCAATGACATCCAAAGCATTTCTTTCACCCAAAATCACAAACTGCATATGGACCCAACTTCTCATCTATCTAAACATCATTTTAGCACCGATTTAGAATTTAATCTAATTATCTATACCCTCTTTTCCACACCTAGATAACCACATAGTCTTCAGGACTTAAGAGAAGTAAGATGTTTGATATGTAGATCCAGGTCTCAAGTTTCTACTCTAGAAATTTACTCTCTAGCGACTTTATAGGCTTAACTGAGAGTCCCATATGTTCAGAGCTCCTTGGAACAATATCACTTTGAAACAGGGGCAGAACTAGGTGGTGGGATAGGGGGGGCTCTAGCCCCCCCCCCAAAAAAAAATAAGATATGCTTATAAAAATACTAACACTGTGTGTATATATGTGTTTCAAACTATTTTCTACAAAAAGAGTGTTTAGATGAAGTGGTACTTTACATTTTTAGTTGTGCAAGTGGTACAGGCTCGAATCTCGGTGTCTCCATATTTTATTTTTCAGTCCCCCTTTGTGAACTTAGCCCCCCCCTATTGTGCATTTCTGGTTCTGCCCCTGCTTTGAACTCTGCAATACTAAGAAGTAATGTGGTTTTCTAAGCTCTACTAGTACAATCTTGATTGTGGTTCTCCATGAAACTTGATGCTAGCTCGAGTTCTACTATTCATGAATTTTCCCTAATTTAGGGGAAAGAAATGACCAATCAGTTCATATGTTCTAGAAATATCCGCCCATGATGTTGGATAGGTGGTGCAACCACAAATCTCAACTAGTTTAGGCATAGTTCAAGCCATCAATATTATGTAGCATTTGGTAGGAGTTTTGCTTTTCTGATTTAAATAGAATAAATAAGATATCTGATTGCATACCAAAATTTAAATAAAGGTTATTATCATTAGGTCAACTTATACAAAATTTATCATGCTAATATTATGTCAGGTCAAATTATCTCAATTCATGTAGAATTCTCATATAATTGTTATTGATATCAATTAGGTTGAAGAAGAAAAATCAATCAAGTTTTGGTTTCTCATAATGAAAAGCATGAAATAGTATCCACATTTGACAATATATCAACATGTGTTTTATTAAAATTCTAATTGATGTGTATAAAAATCTAAGTATTTAAAATATTCAAAATATTTGTCTAAAATAAATAAATATCCATAGACATACAAATCATCCTAACGTACCAACTTACTATATTTGACTTATGAATCATTAAGATTATAAGCAATTTATCCCTTCATTTCCATATGCTTCAATGTCATTTATTAAAGAGATGGCATGCTTATAGGGAAATATCAATTGGTTATTTTTCATTATATATAATTATTTCACGTGATATACCAATGTGATGCATTATATGTGCATACATATTGCTATCAAGTGGCATATGTGTAATGCTTCACACACATACAAACACACACACACACACACACACACACACACACACATATATATATATATATATATATATATATATATATATATATATATATATATATATATATATATATATATATATATATATATATATATATATATATGAAACGTGTTTTACAAAATGGTTAATTATGTTTTAGGTTTTCTTGAGGGAATCCAAGCAAAACTAAATTAGATGCATTAATTTGCAGCATCTATTTACCCTAAAAGAATTTCAAGATATAGTTAAATTTCTATGACGAATTAACTTAACATAATTGACTTCAAAATCATCTCTACCATCCTCTATCTACAAGCAAAGTCTTAGGCCTACATTTAACTCCTTAAACCAGGCTATATCACCAATCTAGTGGGTAGCATATAAATAATTTATACATATTCAACATTATTTTGGTAGTGTAACTTATCAGTGGTATCAACCTTATCAATATCCTTCACTTCAATAACTCACTTATTTGAGGAGTACTTATCTTGTTTAAATTAGAGTTCATGTAATTTCAACTTACATAAGAGATTAAAATAATAAAGTGTGACTCGTCATCCTAATTTTGAGAATCAATTATGATGTCCATGATAAAAATTAGGATATTATTAAAATTTTTTGTTTATATATGTTAAATGGGACCATGATGTACATCTGTTATGACTTTTTTTATCGGAAAAGTGTGTGACCTCTTTAATATAACCCAAATGAAATATGTACAAAGCTGGTGAGCAAAGCTCAAAGAAAAAAGAAAGAGCTAAGAAGAAACTATACAAAGATTCCTATATCCTTTCTAATACTTATCCATCTTCTATCTGCACATTGCTCGAACCCAATAAAATTTTTGTAGTTCCTCTTCGTCCAAACACCATGGAAAATAACAAGAATAGCAGTTTTCTCCTTCTTGGCTTGAAAGGAGCAAACATCCTCCAAAGAACCTGGACATCTGGGCAGTAAGCCCTCCCCAACAGCCCTCCTCCAAAAATTCTGAGTGTACTCACAACAGAATAAAATATGAACAAGGTCTTCTATACTTTCTTTACACAAAACACATCTTGAAGGAAACTGAAACCTTCTCGATTGAAGGTGATCAAGAATGAGCAATTTATCTAATAAACACCTCCATCCATGCACCTTGTGCCTCATAGCAGCTTTGGCACTCCACAACCAACTAGACCAGTAAGGAGCAGTATCTTGATGCCTAACCACCTCCCAAACATCCCGAACTCTATTAGGAACCTTCCCATCCAACAAAATAGCATCCTTCACATCCTTAACACAGTAACCAGCCTCTCTAATGACCCTGATGACCATGGACAAATGCCTAGACTTCGATTCAGTCCAGTCACCATTGCTTACAAGGGAACAGAGATCTGCAAATTTCCCTGTACCACTCCTCATAATACACCCTCTATCAAGGAATTCCTCCAGGTAATGTCCTTTAAACTAGGGATCCCTCCAAAGCTTGATGAGGCTCCCATCACCCACAGAAAAGGAAATAAACTTGACACCCTTCTCTCTGTGGTATAAACACTGTCTCCACACCCAAGATGCATTGGAGGGAACATAGCAACTCCAAACGGAATCACCCTTCAAGTACCTACCGTGCACCCAACGCACCCACAACATATCTTTTTTCTTGGTAACATTCCAGAGCTTTAGAGTGATACAAGCTTCAACAATATCTCTAGCTCTCCTCAGCCCTAAACCACCCTCTTTTTTCGGCAAACACACTTGACTCCAGGGCACCATGTGAATTTTCCTTTCCATATCCAGTCCTCCCCAAAGAAAATCTCTATAGAGTTTATCAATACCATCTGTGATAGCCACAGACAAAGGGAAAGAAGAAGCCCAATAGATTTGAAAGGAAGACAAAGTGGACTTTATCAACTCAAGTCTGCTAGCAAAAGAGAGCTGACTGGATTTCCAACCTTCAAGATGGCCTTTAATCTTATCAAGAATAGGAGAACACATACTCTGAGATAATCTACCCACAAACAGTGGCAAACCCAGGTACGTAACTGGTAGAACCTCATGCTTGATATCAAGGACATCCTGCATCGTCTTAATATCCACCTGCTTGTTGGCAAAGAATGAGGTTTTCTGACTACTAATAATCAACCCAGAAACATCCTCGAATGATTTAATAACCTTGGACAATGCCATAATAGAATCCTCATCACCAGTAGAGAAAAGAACCACATCATCAACAAAGACCACATGAGAAATCTTGATACCATCCCCAGCTTTAAAAGGAGTAATCAAGTTCATCCTAATAGCATGAGCCAACATAGCTGAGAGGCCCTCCATAGCTATAACAAACAGATAAGGAGCTAAAGGGTCCCCTTGTCTAATACCTTTATTGGGAGAGAAACATTCAGATGGTTGCCCATTTATAAGAATTTGAAAACTAATGGAATGAAAAATTTCAAACACCCACTCAATCCAACACCTATGGAATCTCATCTCCATAAGAATGTGTCGCAAATACCTCCAGCTAATAGAATCGTATGCTTTCATAAGATCTGCCTTCACACGGATTTTAGGCGAGTTGCTCTTCATGATCATATTAAGCATATCATTCACAAGCAAGGTAGCATTTGAAATTGACCTCCCCTTTATGAAAGCACATTGAGCTTTATCAATTACCTCAGGTAAAATCGGTTGAAGCCTATTAGCAAGGACTTTAGAAATCACCTTATAAAGGGAATTTCATAAAGAAATAGGCCTCCAATCTCTCACATTCACAGCATTACTGCACTTCAGAATAAGAGTGATGAAAGTTCTATTAACTTCTTTGAGAAGTCTACCACTTCTAAAGAAATTCTGCACATCCTTAACAACATCCTCACCAACAGTATCCCAACAAATCTTATAGAAGGTGAAGTTAAAGCCATCTGGTCCAGGGGCCCTATCCTCATCACTATTCAATCTCCTCCTTTGTCACAAGAGCACAGAGAGAATTGATATGATTGTCAGATAGCTTTGGGACCTGCCATCCTTCATCCCACTCAATATTAGCACTATCATCAGCACTAAAAAGTCCCTTATAGAACTTGAAAAACTCATCATGAATAATGTGTTCATCAGTAATGCCAACATCATTAAATAAAAGACATCTGATAGAATTCCTCAACCTTCTCATATTAATTGAAGAATAAAAGAATTTAGAATTACTATCCCCCAACTTCAGCCAATTGACTCTAGACTTCTGTTTAAGGAATGATTCCTCAGCTTTATAGGCTTCCTCAGCAGCTTTCCTTTTATCAACAGCTTCTTGAACAACCTCAGTATCATAAGGACTTTTGATCAGCCATATTTTGAGCAACACAAGCTTCATACTCCCTGGTTTGTCTCACTTCAGTAAGATTTCCCACAACAGCCTTGTTCCATTTCGACAACTCAAACCTGACATTATATAGCTTCCTACAAACCTGATACATAGGATTTCCTTCCACCTCCACTCTGTAGGCTTTCTTCACCACCTCAGTAAAATCCTCTCGTTGACTCCAAGCATTAATGAAGTGAAAAGGTGCTTTCCTTCTATAACTCTTCTTGTTCATATGCATAAGAACCAATCTATGGTCACTATGAATAGAGGCCACCACCTCTCCCCAGAAATTAGGAAAGGACTCCAAGAAATCCAGATTATAAAACACTCTATCAAGCTTAGACATCACGAGCTTATCCCCAACCTGTCTATTATCCCAGGTAAAATTCAAACTTCTTAATTCCAACTCAACCAAGGAAGTTTGAAGAATACACTCATTAAAGCAAACCATAGAGTTTTAACAGGGTTCACAAGTACCAAACCTCTCATGGGCAAAATGTATAGCATTGAAATCTCCACAGACAATCCACGAACCATTAACATATCCTTTAATTTCCTTAATGGAATCCCACAATTCCTTTCTTCTGCCATTGTTATTATGGGCATAAACAACAGTAAGGAAGAAATTACCAGAGGGCGACAGCACCTGAGCATGTAAGTATTGGTCACTCACTAATCAGTCTCAGTTGAACATCATCTTTCACATTAACAAGAATGATTCTGCCCAAAGCATGGCTTTTGTGATTGGAAATCCACGAATCAAAACCAAAAACCCTATTCATAACTCTCCTAACCTTCTTTCTTCTCAACTTCGTCTCCAGAATGCACCCAACCGAAACCTGGTTCCTAACTACACACTCCTGGAGTGCGGACTGTCTCCCTACATAATTCAGTCCTCTCACATTCCAGGAGGCTATAGTTAGATTATCCATTGGAAATGTGGGAGGATGGTAGCCTGTCAGCCACAGTAACCATCTCCTGATCATCCTCATTGATAAAAAGATGTTGGAAGGAATTATGAGATACATTATTAGCACCTGTTCTGAAAGACACCTCCATCGGCTTCAACGGCCCCTTCGGCGGAACGCTCTTTTTCCTTCTGCTCTTCCTCAAGTTTCCAACCACTGGAATGAAGCCATCATCTCCTTTAGTACTGCTTTCCGGTGTCACTAATTCAGTTGCAATAACATACACAACTGGAGACCCCACAGCAACCACTGACTCCCCATCTTTAATCAAACTATCAACCACATCTTTGGTCGAAATGTCAACAACATCTTCAAACTTCTCTGTATCTGACTGATAGTCTTCTTCAGGGATCCTTCCTAACTCTTTATCTTTAGATGTAACTTTCTTCGGCACCCAGACCTTCAGATTATTATGCTTCTCTATCATTTTCTCACAGCCCGCGTTCTCAAGCCCGAATGTCCCACAAGATTCGCATCTAATAGGAACCCATTCATACTGAATAATCACTTTATCTTCAACTCCATCATCACTCAACAGTGGGACGGATGTGAGGAAGCTTGAAGAAGCCGGTATCAACACTAGCATTCGCACGAATTCCAGTCTTCTAAAATCCAGGGTAGCTTTATCAACTTTCAGCAAGGTTCCAATGTAGGAACCAATCATTCCAAATATGTCTTCATCCCACAATTCCAGTGGCAGATCGAACAGCCGCACCCACACTGGCACCTCCGTCAGTTTCAATTTATCCAGAGAGATCCCTCTTGCCCACTTCTTGATAATAAGCGGCTTCCCTGCTACAAACCAGGGACCTCCATCAGTAGCTGTGTCCAGATCCTCTGCCTTAGAGAAATTGATAACAAAATAGCCATTCCCCCTTGAAATCACTTCAATAGTACCCTTGATCTTCCAAAGGCCCTGAAGATAGGACTGTAGAGAAGGCCAATGTGGCTTCAGACCTACGATGTACCCCACCGCTGAGAGCCTCCATCTATTAGCATTATGCTCGGGAATCGCCTTTGAGTAAACAATCGCTCCATCCTTCATCTCAAGCTGCTTTGGTGCTAAGTCTCCCAGATCTGCTTCCTTTGATGGTCTCCTGAACAAATCCGACCACTGGCGAGGCACCTTTTCAACTCCAATGTGGTTTAGTCTTCTCATTGTAGGAGCTTGAGGACGACGAGGACCGGGAGGGTGAGATCTAACATTGCGCCTTTGGGATATGACCCCCCCCCCCGCCCTACCATCTCCTCCACCCACTGGAACAGCAGCATCCCCCTTAGATGGACCACTGCCACCTCCCGATGAATCGCCTCCGCCATCACCTTTTACCTGGAGCTCTGCCATCTGTTATGACTTAGACTTCTTAATGACTATAATATGAATAATTATGGCTAACTTTATTGTACAACTAACTTAGTTTCATGCACACATTCTTATCCTAGGTTCTTATCTACTAATGTTTCTAACAAAATTAATTCATTTATTATGTGATTACATTTTTTCATATTCTAGTATGTTATAGAGTTGAAGCTATATGTATTACTATTATTTAGTTGTGCTCATCCTTGTGCCACCACAAATCCTCTTAATATTTCCATGTCCTTTTCCTCTCCTTGTTGCAGTTCCTTAGTTGTATAGCTCTTAAACCCATGTGCATTTGTTATAACATTACCACTCTTTTCCCCATGTTAGCCTAGTATGGTCCCAATCCACCATAGATTTGGAAGAAATCAACAACAGACAGATCTCATGATCCTACATTGACTGAATTCCCCTCTCCTTTTAGGTTTCTTAATTCCTAAATTACAAGCCCACATTATGTTCTTTAGGTTGTTGGTTAGTTAGTTAGTTAACATTGAAAAATACATAAATTGATTTTCTCCTAATGGATCACACATAGTAGTTAGCAAAATTCATTGGATATCTCATGTTAAAATTAACCTAATCATAATTTCTTATCTCCACCATTTTCTAAATGGAATTTGTATTTTTTGACCCATGATAATGATCTATTTGATTATAAATTATGGTAACCAACATCCTTTAAATTAATATTTCTTAACATATTTTTTGTTATTTGCTTTTTCCTAATTGCATTTATTATCCTTTCTAATTCATTTGAAAATGCATACTGCCTCTAGTGTGTATCTCGGGGTGTTACAACGATATAGAGGCATGTTTCAAATTTTACTCAAAACAAGATTGAGTGAATCACACTAACATAAGAAGGTAAAGTGATTATCTAACTAGGGACATATCCATATAATGTCATCACGTCAAGACTCCTTGAAAAAAAATTAACTTCCAGAGCAACAGAAGTAAGATTCACCACCTGAAAGATAATATAATAGCCTTGCAACCCTCATTCCACTTTCTTCCACTTTTCTTACTTACTTTCCTTCTTCCCATCAGTCATATAAAAATATTTCCTTTTATATATGTCTTGCATGGAAGAAAAAAATAATGTCAGGAACGCTACTTCATTATAGTGTATGGCTTTTATAACCATGGCAACCAAATATATTTGTGTGACAAATCCATATTGGCTAGGAAGAATAAGAAGCACAACTTTTTTCAACATGGGAGTTTCGATGTAACATGGATGTTAAGTATTCGAATGAGAGTATACATCGAATGCATGCAGAATAACACAAACAAGAAATAAAAGAACAATCACATAATCAGGGAACATGGGACTTACGTGGTTTGGTCAGGGAAACCTACTTCATGGGAGGAGACGAGATTTCCACTATTTCAGAGAATATGGTAAAAATAGAATTCACCATGGAATATGACGGTGGTCGTCTCAATATAGAATGATCTAAACTCTAGCAAGGTTGTGTATACTTATAAATGTAGAATCATAATTTGATTCTTACACAGATTTAGAAAATAAAATGTACCATACCATAGGGGCTTCCTCTGCCTTAATCGGGCTAGTAAAAAAATATTTAATTATGTATCAGATCTATAATCAAATCAGAAAAATCTTTACGGCACATAACAATATATGTTTCATAGTGATGTAATCAAAAATTTATTTGTGTAGAGTTTAGTACTCATTAGATCAAGGAGCTCAATCATGGAAGATATGTTGGACCCAGAAAAGTGGAATCCTAAGGTTGAAGAGATGGATATCTTGACATATTGCTAGATCTAGAAGAGAGATATAACAACTAGTAAGGCATAACCAGCACCATGATGCATGTGTAAAGATATTGTCGACATTCTCAGGTAGTGCCAACGCATACATGCACCAGAACATAAACATGGTACATGTGTGTAAATATTCTGATATTATCTCGATGGGGCTCTTGGGAATAGGGTTTTATTGTTTAGAATGTAACAATACCTTGATCACATGAATACTTACCAAACAATTAGTCAGCTTCTTACATCTTTGTGTTGGTTCATGTTAGTGTTGCGCTCAAAGAGTGTCTACTGATTGAAGATAGTGGTCTTTTCATTCTTATCACAATGGTTCCATTTATTATAACACCCCTGACCTAGATTTTGGGATAAATCTATTTGTTTTTCTTAAGTAATTTGTTTATAATTTCAACCATAATCCTTTGAGGTCTTTTACTAACATGTGACACGCCTATGTTTCAAGTTTGGTCATGTTTAAATAATGTTTGAGCAATGTTTGCTTATTTTGGACCAGAGTGCAATTTACCCAAGATAAGGGGTTATCTTGCAATATTTCGCTTTTTGAGTGTGTCCTTATTGCTTTAGAATCATAAATAGAGAATGATGCTATGGGGTGCCTTTTGGAGAGCTTAAGTTTCAAGTTGAGCCTGTGTGGATGATGCTTGTGCTTTGTGTGCTAGTTTTGATGTAAATAGCAATTTACCCAAAGTAAGAGTTTAACATGAAAATTACCATATCTAGAGTGTCCCTTATCTCTCTTAGAATCATTAAGAGTAGAGATAAAGGAGGTGGTGCCTTGTTTGAATCTTCATTAAGTAATAACACTCTTAGTGGTGAAAAAGCTAACGAGTGTTGTGTGTCTTGAACCCCTAGATGAGGTTGTGTTGAGTTGTGAAGTTTATATGGGAGTGCGTATTGGCTTGGAAGACATAAAGGAGGTATTGCATCGGTTTAGTAACTTTTTGGAAGTATTCATATCATGCTAAGCACCTCAAGTAGGTGAATCATATCGGTTTAGGACTTCCTTGGAAAAGTTGTATCGGTTTACATGAAATGCAATATTGGGTTATGATATCCTGTCAAGAAAGATACCCAATGGTCGATATCTCATCCTTGAATTATCCACAGGAGTTTTTCATGTCGATATAATTATGGTTGCATTGAGCCACCATGCATGGACACATGTCACCTAAGTGCATATGGTGGTGACACTTCACATACACTCTCTCTCATGAGCCTCAACTATATAAGCCTTTATTTTCACCTACTAGAAAACATTTCGACTCTCATATCATCCCTCCCTTGGGGGAAAACCCTAGGAGCTCAAGGATCAAGAGGAATGTCAAGCATCTTGTCTAAGGTGATGCTATGACCATCTTCAACCTTGGAAAATTATTTATCTTTGATCATAATTCTTTCTTTCTTTTCTTATTCTCTAAGTTTGTAATTATGATGCATTCTTCTTGATGGAGGTGAATCTATATCTGAATCTTGGACCTTTGAATAGGTCATCTTAAACCTTGGGAACATGGATCTTTGAATCTTGAAGCTCTAGTGGTGATTTTGAGGTAGGTTATATAACTTGAACTCAACTCTATTGTTATTCACCTTCAATCATGCAATACTTGATGATTCCTTTTCAACTTCGACTTTCCTTGGTTGAATAATTATTCTATGAGATCTAATGGATATATGGGACTATTTTCCATGAACTAGAGTATTAATGGATGAAGGGTTGAAGCTTGAAGATGATGGAACCTCCCATGCACAAATCGATATTGGCTTGAGAAACCCTAACCCAATAAGAGGATATATGAAGGGAAAATTGATATGCATGAGTTCCTAGCCCGTTACTGGTTTGCTACATGTGAAGGACTATCATCCTTACAATTGTCTAGCCTGTCACCTAAGGCTAAATATGGGGGCAGGATGATATCTTGAATTTGAGTGAAGATATGTAGTCAACCCGATATGCCTTGATCCTAGCAACCTGACACACCTCTAGCCCGATACAAGTGTGATGGGTGACACACCTTGGCCGACACACCATGTGAAAGGTGTGGGTGACACACTCCTTGAAGTTATGGACAACACACCAAGTAGTGGTGAGGTCGATACCTTGATAGGTAAAAGTGTATAAGGGTGTTGATGAGGGCTAACCTGATACAATCAAAACCCTAGAACCTGATATGTAACAAAACCCTAGAGGCCGATATCACTTGGTGATATCTAGGCCAATACATTAGATGATAGTGAGGCTGATACCCTAGTGTATACCATGGCCGACACACAAAGTGATAGGTTGCTTGATACACAAAGTGATAGGGTGGTCGATACCCTAAAGTGAGGTCAAGATGTTATGCTTAAGTGAAGTGAAAATATTATTCTAAAATATGAGGAAGGTGATGTACCAAGGTATGGTGAAGGTGATACACCAAGATATGACTCATGGCCGATATCACCTTAAGCACCTCCAAACTGATATCACCTTAAGCACCTCCAAACCGGTATCACCGTAAGGACCTCCAAACTGATATCACCTTAAGCACCTCTAAATCGATATCACTTTGATGTGACATGGCCGACACAAGTGATAGTGTCTAGGCCGACACAAGTGAGAGTATTTAAATTGACACAAGTGAATGTGTCTATGCTGACACAAGTGAGTGTGGCTAGGTCGACACAAGGGTTAGTGTGTAGACCGATACACCTTGAGGAGTGTAAGTCGACACATGATGAATATAATCAATTAATACTCTATGAAGTAATGAGATGGATACACTTTGATAAGTGTAGGCTGATAAACCCTAAAGAGGGTCAAGCCAATGTAATAAGTATGTTGAAATCAATATCCTAGTAAGGATGAGAGAGAAACTTATACCACTCATATGAGAAAGGTAATACTTCATGCTGATAATCAAATGAAGATAATTGATGAGAGTAATTAAGTATGTTTGAATACTTATGGCAATAAAATAAGCTCCTAGATATGAAGATTTATGATTTAGGGGTTATTGTAGAATGTAACCCTAAAAACCCTAATCATTCAAAAAAGAGAAACTCTAGAAATATTGATCAGTTGAAGAGAGAAACCATGTCCCTAATAACAAGATGAGTGCAACTTGAAATAGCATGATAATAGTAATAAATGGTTACGATAATATAAAGAAATCTTAACCATACAAATATGATGATCATAGCCAAATGAGGGCTATAGTGGTTATAATCTAATAGAGCTTGAATATGCCTCATAAGGCATATGGAATACTTGTATCACAGGAAGGATGTGAATAGGTCTGATAATTTGGTAAAGGCATGTTTCCTAGAAGGTGATGTGGTACTCAATGGTGAGTTTAAGGGATTGATATACCATGGTGAAAATGATAGGGTAACACAGAGGTGTTCCAACTGTTAAAGAATCTTAGGAAATATGATATAACTTTCATTTTATCATACTTGTAACTTAATTGAATGATTATCTATGATACAATTGAATGAAAAGATAATAAGATAAGCTCCTAGACAAAAGGAGTTAAGAATTAGGATTTGATTGAATATGAAAACCCTAATCAGTTATAAGGGAAAAACCTTAACCCTAACTATGAGAGGGTTGTAATTTGAATGTTTCTCATTATGGCATGGTGATGATATTCACTTGATATTGCTTTTACCATGAAATCATAACCATGCAAGTATTATGAGATGATGAGCATAGCCAGGTATGAGCTATGAAGATTTAGCATAATATAGATTAATTAGGCCTTGTGAGCCATGTGAAATACTTGTACAACAAGTATGATGCTTATATGGGTCTTATGACCTAGAGATGGTTGTTGCCTAGTAAGAGGTGACATTGTTCAATAATGAACTAAGGGGATTGAAACCTTGTAGCATGTGATAATCAAGTATATGGGTCTTATGACCTAGAGATGGTTGTTTCCTAGTGAGAGGTGACATTGTTCAATAATGAACTAAGGGGATTGAAACCCCATAGCATGTGATAATGATGATGAGATGAGATTCTCAGTAGTGTGTTTACAGGATTGAGATCCCAGGTTAATTGTCATAAAGTAACAAGTATGTGTTACAATTGTTATGTGATTTCTTGAAGGATTTATTACACTATTCTTTGTAGCATTTACCTATGTGGTATATTTGTAACTTGACTGATGCTAAAAGATGTTGTGATACACCTAATATTGTAGGTTTCCCTGGCCATAGATCCATTCAGTGTCAGAACTTGCTAGGTGGTGAAACGAGATTAACTCAGAACACATATTGTTGAATATACGAGGATGCATAGTTAATCATCTTCCTGTATTTGTAGAATAATATGTGATATGGATGGCCATGAGTGAGCCAATCCTTTCCTTAAACAATGGCCATGCGTGAGCCAATTCTTTTATAACAATGGCCATGTGGGAGCCAATCCTTTTATAAGAATGGCCATGAGTGAGCTAATTATTTATATTTCAGAAGGGCCATGAGTGAGCCAATTCTATTTATCCAAATAGCCATGAGTGAGATATTCTCTAGCATCATGACATGTACCAAGGTGGCTAGTTGATTAAATAGTTGACTATATGTCACTATCAATAGTTGACTAATATGTATTTGTGTTGTCTCTTGTACTAACCAGGAGTAGTGGGTGAGATCTTGGAGTTCGACTCTCCTAGGACCTTGTATGGCACTATTGGTAACCCTTTGTAGGGGGCGGTTGGATTTGCATGGTAAGACTCAAATCATCAGGGCATAACACAAGATCTAATGTGTGTGATTATAATAAGCTTGTGCTTGAATGTGAGTTTGTGCATCATAAGCTTGAGCATTGTGTGCTTAAGTGGGTGCATAATCATGAGATTGATTATTGAAAGATTTAGTTATATGGGTAGCATATTTCTCTTGAGAATGGAATACAGAAATATTGAATGAGGCTGCAATTTTATTTGTATGACATAATCGGTAGTTGTCATACATGTTTTTCACAATCATTCTAAAGTGATTACTTGATCTACTATTTAATCATAGTTATCTGAACTGCTCAGTTATGATAATATGTTTCCCTGCTCATAATTAGTATAGTGTAGCTTTACTTTATATTTTAATAACAGTATATTTGTGATAATAATAGTGTTAGTTTGGGAGTTATATCTCTCACTGGGACTTTTATCTCACCCTGTGGGTTCCACAACTTTTTAGGTAGACGTGCACGAGGTAGTAGAGATCGTGAACGCTAAGACAGGACAATAGTAGGAAGAATACCTAAAATTTGAGGTGGTGTGCTATCAATTGTGTCTTGTTATAGATAGAAGTCATAAGTGTCATCCATGTACTCTCAGGTCCTTGAGGTGATAGTCTCGTTATTGTTTCACAGTCGATCTGATCTTTTGATTAATATGTTGTTAATGCTTATAGTTTACTCATGTATATATTTTGGTGATGGAAAACGTGTGTCAGATGGAACAGGAATGCACCATGTTGTATATATATGACAGACTTTGGGCCTTCTTATAAAGAGTTTTTTTGCAGTAGATCTTTATGGAAAATGGTTTAATTTTTAGTATTTTTTGGTAATCCGCTCCTAATAGTTATTTCAGTGTGGTTTTGTGTAACATCGTTGTCTGTGTGATAACAGGTGTCACATTTATAGGATCTAATACTTAGACGGAACCTCCCCAATCACTCGTATATTGCATGCACCATTTTATTAGAGACAATTGTGTTGTGAAACCATTGTGTTTAAAAATGAAAGAAACAATGGTGCACTTTGACAAGAAAATAATCCCAAAGTAGACTGCATTCTTGAGAAAATGCCACGTAAGATGACATTTTTCTGCTCAAATTGGTAGAAACGTCATCGTATTTAGAGCTTTCAGTAAAAAAATGAAAAAAAAATACAAAGATAAAGTGTCAAATTAATTGTCACTTTCACCGAAACGTCTTGGTGAAAACCCCAACTAACATGGTGATTTTCTTTTTATTTTTTTATTGAAAGCTATAAATGTGGTCGTATTTTCCTAGTTTGACCATGAGAACGTCAATCTAAGTGTTATTTTGATTTAAAACTATACTACGTTGGAAATTGTTTTCATGGGGTGTGATCCAAAAAGAATTAAATTCTATGTGGATCTTATATGTTTACTATTAGAATTTTGTCTCTCGTCTTAATTGAATAAGAAATAATATCTAACAATATTAGAAAAATACAAATTAATATTAGACTTGGAGTCTGAGAAATTAATTTCTTATTTTTTCCTATTATTGTTTCCTAAGCTCTATAGAATAAATGCATCATTTCATATTGTTTTATCAGGAGTTGTCATATCCATATAAGTAGGGGTAGACAACGATGTAATACGGTGCGTAAACACAAATATTGTGTATCACGAGTCAACGGGTGCCAGTGTGTCAATATGTGTCAAAGAAGAGAAGTCGCAAAAGATGGCTAAAGTGAAGAGAGAATGAGAGTGGGTTTCAAAATTCTATTATGGACAAAGGATTGTTAGGGAATGACAATCATTGTAATCTTCTTGGAGTTTCTTAATAGAATTATGTGGTCTTCTTTTTCATATGTGTTGTTCACTTGGTTATTTATTTTGTAGTTATAGGCATTATCGACGTGAGTCGTCGTAGTTTTTTTTGTGTATGTTTGGGTCATGTAGCGTTATCCTTGAGCTTGAAGTTTTGCTAACTTTGCACTTTTTTGAAGAAGTTATAATTAACCCGGCCCTCAAGTTTTACCTCTCAATGTATTAGATATATAGTGAATGTTGATATTGTCAATGATTATGATGTGTTGATTAAAAAAGGCCAAAAAATGAAAATTGCATGTTTGGGCATTTTATTTACCAAAATGGCATGATTCAGAATTTAATTCCCAAAATGGCACATCTTGGAGGCAATACGTCCCCAAAAAGGAGCATTGCTTTTGGTGGGGCCATTACATCCCCAATGGGGATGTATTGTCTCCAACAGAGCAATGCATCCCCAGTGAGGACACACTACTTTTTTTATTATGATACCATGTATATTATATATACATATATATATGTTAAATTGCTAAATGAATATAATCTACATTAACTTATATACAATTAGCCATATATTTGAAATAATACATGAAGATAATAACATAATATTATATTTATCAATACATAATATTTATAAATATAGATAAAAGTATTTAAATTTAATGGATATAATAATAAAATTATATAATACAGTTTAGAATTATAGAAATAAATCAAATATATACATGTATCTATTTGTAAACTTAGAAAAAAAGAAAACTAATATAGCAATAAAAATAAGAAAAAACTAAAATAAAAGCTAATATGGTAGTATATAAGACACGCTGGTGCACATAAAATACACACGCACACAGATATACATCAAAAATAATAATAGATAATTTAAATAAAATATATGATGCATATGATCATAAATGCGACACATAAAAAATCATAATATATTCTGAAGCAATTTTTTTATTATGTTTAAAAAATAATATATTAACATAAATCATAATAACATAATAATATTTATAACTTTTTATCCAGTTAAGAGACAAATATAATATGATAAAAATCAAATATTTTTATTATATTTAAAATTATATGTATCATATATTTTAATTTGATTGTTCATTATTATTGTTCTAGTATATTTTGCTTTGCATAATTGACATGTTTATATTTTTTGATATTATATTTTGTGGCTTTAATATATATATATATATAGGCTATTTATTTGTTGCCCGGCGGGTAGCATTGGGCAAGTTACCCGTCCAAGTGACGGGGTGGCAGTCTTTTGTAAATAACTCGAAATTTTAGCTTACTGTAGCACGCATTTCAGGAAAAAAAACCATGTAGCATCTTCTCCGCGTTCGTCTGTGCCATCGCCGGGCTGATAGATTCGATCTACCCCCCCCCATCCATCGCTGGACGGCCCACGACCGTAAATCCGCCTCTGATTCTGCCTTCTGTAGTGTATTTCAATCTTCCTTTTACATTTCTTCCTCAAAAATCCCTATCTTCATCTCCATTCCCGAACAACAAGGACGGCTTCCCCTCTTATCAGTCTTGTAGAGGAGGACGATGAAGGTGTCTCCCACATTCGTCTATGCATCCTGTAACAATATCGATCTTCACCAAGTTGATTCCACCATCCAGACCTGTTGTTTTGAAGCTCACACCGCTGAGGAGGAGGGAGTGGGGGTGGTGGGATAATTCCCTGTTCTATCTGCATATTTAGGAGCAAATTGTTGTTGTGAATCTCATGCCGCTGAGGAGGAGGGAGTGGAGGTGGCGGGAGAATTCCCTGTTCTATCTGCATTTTTAGAAGCAGCAGTTTTTCCAAGCTACATTCAGGTATATTTTGTATTTCTCTTCATCAATTCATTCAGTTATACTCATTTTTCTCATTTTTCTCATCATCTCAATGTGTATTCATCCCTCTTTCTCTTGTGTGGGAAAGAAACCCAATTTTTATGTCTGCATTTTCATTTTTGAAGTAGTAACTGTCATACATGTTTTTATATTTTGCATAGTTACTCTTTTGTTATACGTGGTTACTCTTTTGACCTACCGAGTTACTCTTGTTGTGTTATAGGGTTACTCTTCTGGTCTTCTGAGTTACTCCAACATGCTGTCATGGATCCCAACCTTGATATAGATGTTGATAATGCAAGTGTCGGGCATGACGATGATAATCCTCAGTCTTCTCATTCTGTTGGTGCTTCCTCTCTGCCCCCAGCTGCAGTCCCTAGAATTGGCCTCCAGTTTGGAAGTTTAGATGAAGGTATCTCCTTCTATTGCAGCTATGCTGGAATGATTGGGTTTAACATCAGGAAAGACGACAATAGATATGAATGGGGAAATAAGATTCTGGTTGTCAAAGATTTGGTTTGTGATAAGAAGGGTAAGATCTTTTGTTCTAAGAGGTCTACAGGGATTCTAAGCCCGATTTGTGATGAAGTGGGTAACTTGCAGGATAAGTTGTCCAAGAAGCACAAGCATTCTGTGAAGAGGTGTGGTTGTGGAGCTGATTCAGCCCTATTTAGGGCTTCATCTTGTGGCATTTTGCATTTCAATCACATCTATACCTATTAGATTACATGTTATTTCCCTTAATATGCATATTTGTGTAAAATGCACTTATGGACATTATTTACATGTTTTTCAGGTACTTGGATCACACTTGGATGGATGAGAGAGATGGAGGGGCCCAAAGAAGGCCCCAGAGCTCCCCCAACCTACCCCTAGTGGCCAAGAGTCAAGCTTAAGCAAAGAAGTCCATGGATAATGAAGTTTGAAGCTCAAAGTGCAAGCAAAGCCCCCAGCACGACCATGGTAACATAGAATGGTCCTGCTACAAATGAAGAAATCACAGGAAAATCTCAATTTTGAAGCAGCTACAGAGCACACTCTACCACGGTCGTGCCATGCAGCACGGCCATGCTGTGACCACCCACCACGGCCATGCCACGTAGCACGGCCGTGCTACCATCACCCACCACGACCGTGCTACCATCTCCCACCATGGCCGTGCCACGCAGCACGGCCGTGCTACCATATCCCACCACGGCCGTGCTACACAGCACGGCCGTGCTACCCTCAACCCACCACGGCCATGGCCTATTCAGCCCAAATTTGACCACCAACCTGACATTTAGCCATTTTAATTCCCACGATCGTGCCCATACACCACGTCTGTGGCCTACCCTACCCACCACGACCGTGGTGACCCACCACGGTCGTGCTACTCACAAAACTCACCTAGTTTTCACTATTTTGCCCATTTTTCCCCTACTTGACCTAGTGCTTCCTCTGCACACCTATATATACCTAGGTGGCAGCTGGGGCACGAGGCTGGCTACCTTCTACCCCCTCCTAGCTCCCCAAATCGCCACCCACTTCATTCCACTCCATATCCACCTCAAATCCACTCCATTTCACCATTTCACCACATTACCCCCATATCTAAGCCTTCCATCCACTTCCTTTCATCATTCCACATCATTTCATCCTTGGAGGAGGGAGGAGGACGTCCTGCAGCTACTGGAGACAAGGATTGCTTCATATACACCGAGCTCCATGGCTTCTTCTACCTCTCTCTTCTCTCTTTTTGTATTTTGCTTTGTTATGAGTAGCTAGGCCCCTTGGGTGGGCTGTTTGGGGGAAATTATGTTACTTTGATACCATGTTGGGGGGGAAATGGCATGTAAATGTTGTAATTTCATTTTTTAATGATTATATTCTATTTATATCTCATTCTCCATGGATTGCTTGTTGGTTTGTGTGTGAAATCACCTAGGAATTTAGGCAAATTGCTTATATGTGTGAATTTTGGGATTTGCCTCTAGGTCCAATTCTTGGATCCCTAGGTTGCCTCCCATCTTCCTACATCCTAATCAATCTCCCTAAACCTAAGTGAGATATCCAAGTAGCTAGATTAGGTAATTCTAGTGCAATTAGCATGGAGCCTTCTCAAGGCTAGAATGTGGGGGAATTGGGGTCCAAAGCCCTAATTTCACCTCCCCATTACTACCCTCGGCCCCTAATTGCCCTAGGAATGCCTAATATAGAAACCTAGACTTGATTAGACTCTAATTGAATTGAACCTAATCCCTAACCCAATTGAGCCTCATAAAGGTAGTAGGGGGTGTTAGGGACTAGTTCCCCTATACACAACCTAGCATATCCATGGCCAGTTAGTAGCTTAGGTTAATCCATTAGACTCTAACATGTTGTTTGGTTTGGATAATCTAAATGGAATCATAATGTTCATATGTCACCCCCCAACTTAAGTGATAAGTTCATACCCCTAAACATGCCACACATCCCTTTATTGCTTAAAACCCTAGTTTTGTGCTTGCTTAGCTTAGTTAGTTCTTTTCTTGCTTAGTTAGCTTCTTGCCTTGCTCTTGCCTTGTTTATGCTAGTTTAGTTCTTTAATTGCTCTTTTGCTTTTCTCTTGCTTGCCTTAGTATAATTTGTCTTTTCATACCTAGCTTAGTCCTTTCTTTCCTGCTTAGTCTTAATCTAGTCTAGGGTTAACGTAGATTTCATTCCTTCCTTTAACTACTTTCTTCCTCACGTAGTTTAACAATCAAACAACCTTTAAACCCGTAACCCTAGTCTCCGCAGTAGGAACCCAGCAAAACTAACCTAGCTCTAGCGCCCCCTCTTTTCCCTGTGGATCGATCCTATACTTGCCACCTTCCTATACTACGACATGACCCCGTGCGCTTGCGGGTGTAGTTGTTTTAGTAGAAGTAGGTGTGTTAGTTAGGTTTATAAATTTTGAAAGTGAATCCACCATGTGTTCCGAACTCGTGGGACACATTTAGTTGGGTCAAATCGGCTAGTGTGTTGCACCTCTAGCGAAACCGCACCAGGAGCCATGATCCGTTTCACACTGGATAAGTCCTCATCCATGTGGGTTGTGACTGCATTTGTTGAGGAACACAACTATGATCTTGTTGACGATGCTCATCTCCGTTACCTCAAGTGTAACTCATCTCTTGATGAAACTCAAAAAGAGATCCTTTCTTCCATGAGCCAGGCTAACACACCTGTATCGCGATAGATTGCATTGATAACATCCAAGTTTGGCGGCTATGAAAATTTGACATTTACCAAAAGACAAGCTCATGGACACATCAGTAGCAAGAGGAAAGAGTCGGCCAAATACAATGTTGACATGGTTTTAGATCGCTTTTTCCGGTTCAAGGTCCTCGATCTGAAATTCTTCTATAGCTACCAAAACGACCTTGATTGCTGCCTTACTCATCTATTTTGGGTTGATCCTATCTCCATTGAAGACTATGGGTTGTTCGAGGATGCGATTGTGTTTGACACCACCTACCGCACCAACAAGTATTCGATGGTTTTTGGAATGTTTGGTGGAGTTGATCACCATCGCAAGATAGTGTTGTTTGCTTATGCTCTAATGTTTGATGAGAAGTATGACTCATTTGTCTGGGTTTTCAAGCAGTACCTACTCTATTTTGGCAAAGAGCCAATTTCCATCATAACTGATCAGGACCCTGCTATGAATGTTGCTATCATCACTATTTTTCCCAATTGCAAGCATCACTTCTACAGCTGGCACATCCTACAGAAGCTTCCCTCCAAGCTTGGTGGCATTCCTAACAAGGACCAGATCATAAGCTCCTTGAATGATTGTGTCTGGAATGTGGATGATGTCGACATTTTCAAAGAGAGGTGGGATTCTGTAATTCAGGAGAATAATTTCTTGTCCATCACCTGGCTTTCCGATATGTATGTGATGCGTTGTGATTGGGTTCCATGCTATATGCCGTCCTCCTTCTTTGTGGGCATGAGGATGACTCAGAGGAGCGAGAGACTGAATGTGTTCATTAGGAGCCATGTGAATAGTAGGAAGACTCTCTTTGAACTTGTATGTTCATTGGAGACTGCCTACTCTCATGTGTGAGAGATTGAAAATTTCAAAGACTTTGACGGCGGGTACAATAACCTCCCTTTTTCATCACCGTGGCCCCTGGAGGAGCAAATGAGATTTATATACACCAAGTCCATCTTTAAGATATTCCAGTCTAAGATTCACCAAAGCATGGTCTACAATGTAAAGGAAGCTTCAGAAGGTGTCTTTGAGGTGTATCACACCGGTGGACTTGAAACTCCCCGAATATTAAAGAAAGAGTCATCTAGTGACATTTTTTCCTACAGTTGCTTCATGTTGGTATTCAAAGGCATCCCTTGCAGGCACATACTCTCTTATTTGAAGATTCGTGACTATTGCACTCTTCCCGAGTCTTACATACTAAAGAGGTGTACCAAAGGGTACAAAGAACACCCTTTGATTTTTGGCAAAGCATCAGTTAAGCATCCATCCACTGGGAGGACACTTCAGCTTGTTTCTGCCTACAATTCGATTGTCAACATAGCATTTAGGAACAACGTTGTAGATCTTTGCCATGAAAAACTATTAGCTCTGCGAAAGGAGCTCTTAGACTTGGATCTCACTGATACTGGTGCAGGCGCTGGTGTAACCACTTCTAATACAGCTTCCTCTTTTGCTGTCAAGGTCCATATACCTAGTATTTGCAAACCTAAGGGGAGATCTAGATCGACCGATGTGAGGTTTAAATCTAGAGTTGAGATTGCCCGGTCTAAAAGAGAGAGGCAGTGCAAGAATTGCTTAGAGTTTGGGGTCAACCATGACAGCAGGAACTGCCCTATGAAGAAGTAGTCCATTCCACATGGATTTTGTTTATGTACTTTGTGTTGTTGTTGTTTGTTGTTCAATGATTATCTCGATTGCTAGTCGTACGGTATGTTGATGACAGATGTTTTTTAGTGGAGTTTGTAGTT
The DNA here is from genome assembly GCA_963693085.1 of Alisma plantago-aquatica. Classification (NCBI taxonomy): domain Eukaryota; kingdom Viridiplantae; phylum Streptophyta; class Magnoliopsida; order Alismatales; family Alismataceae; genus Alisma; species Alisma plantago-aquatica. The sequence goes on along the minus strand of OY856413.1, from coordinate 35,106,198 downwards.
GATTAGTGCGTGAGTGAGGGATATTCAAATCTATAATGGGTTGTTCTTTTTGTCTGCAGTTTTTGTGAAAGTGGTTTTGTAACCCTCCATGTATTTTCACTTTTGTGTTTTGTAATGTATCTATGTGTTACGTTGAGCTCCACCAGTTGTATGTATACTTTGAATATGCTACAAAGAATCTGTGCTGATCATATGTTACTCTTTTGAAGAATATTTTTTGTTTTATCTTCGTGTGCAATGGATGCTCTTTTCTTCTGAAATACATACATTTTTTATTGTACAATTTCTTTCATGTTTTGTTCAATTTACTCATGAAATGTCAGTTTTTGCTACTATGTGGTTCACATACACTGGTTTTGTGTTTTTGACAAATCTTCAGCCATAAGAGTTACTTTATGAATGCTGGAGTTACTTTTTATATCATCACAGTTACTCTCAGTGTTCTCTCAGTTACTCTTAGTGCTCTCACAGTTACTCTTAGTGTTGTCACAGTTACTCTTAGTGTTCTCTCAGTTACTCTTTAGTGCTGTCACCGTTACCATATGGATTACCTCTATTTTTTTAGAGTTACTCTTACAAAGTATGTGAGTTACTCCTTTGAATCATACAGTTACTTTTCTAGACTATCACAGTTACTCTTAGTATTCTTATAATTATACATAGTCTCTGGAATAAATGATATATATTATACATAGTCTCTGGAACAAATGATATATACTATACATAGTCTCTGGAACAAATGATATATATTATACATAGTCTCTGGAACACAACATTCAAAGCATAAAATGATATATATTATACATAGTCTCTGGAACAAATGATACAGAAAACTACAGCCAAACTAGCTATAACGACGGTCCATCAATTGAACATAAAAACCAAAGAGCTCAGGGGGTCAGATCCATCCCTGAGAGATCTATCATACACACCATTTACTCCATTGCAAAGCAGAGACAGCAAACCAAAATAGCAACTTCAGAATCCTCAAAAATTCTGGTAGGTAAGAAAAACTAGACTATAGCAGCAAGAGGAACCATAACCACTGGAACAAGATAACCAAAAAATACAACCAAACCAGCCTTCAGGATAGTCCAACTTCAGCACCAGCACCGCTCTCGCCAGGGATGTATCTGAGAAGTTCATAGCAGGAACAACCAGTTTGATGCGATGATTCTGAGTCGCATTTATAGACCTATTTGATATGTGTTTTGTGCTTTTATTAGTCATTTTTATGGTTAATATTGCATAATTCATCCATTTTGGTCTTTGCCATCATTTTATGTCAAATCCCCTTAGTTTTATCATTTTGAGCATTAATTATCACATTATTATTATTTGTGTGGATTTATTTGATCTTGTCTTTGAATTTCAGGAAAAACAAGTATTTGCTTCCGTCGATACCATCGACGGAAGTCGATACCATCGACGGAAGTCGATACCATCGACAAGGCCACAGGTTGCCAGCCGAAAGGAGCAGCAAAGAGTCGATACCACCGACGCTGATGTCGATGGTATCGAGACACCTTCAGGTTGCTAGCGAAGAAGCGACGCACGGAGGCTACAGCGTTGCAAAATGACAAAACCGACGCCAAAAGGAAGTCGATACCATCGACCCGAGTCGATGGTATCGAGATGATGTCGGGCGCGACAAAGGAAGGGTTTGCAGCCAGCCGTTACTGTAGCGGGTCGATACCATCGACTCGCGTCGATGGTATCGACACCGTGGGATATGAGTTTGCTTTCTAATGATCTCAATCGGACGGCTGGAGTAAATTAGCAACCTAATTAGGGACTTATACCTAATGACGGCCGCTCAGGCAAAAGGGGGATCGGATTAGCCATTACACAAGTGCCGAGGAGTGAGAGAAAGGAGAACGGAGGCCAGAAGTTCATACCAGTCGATCCGGACGCTGCCGAAGACAGATTTCACCACCGAGAGGCGGGAAAGCACGTGTTCTACGCAAAGGATCAATCGGTTCTTCTCTATTCAGGGGTTTTCCCTTTCTATTCACGTTTTTCATATGATTTCCCCTATTTCTACCATGTACTTGTGTGAGATGAACATGCGGGGCTAATCCCCTCCATCTTTAGGACCGGGAGTAGCCCGGGAATTCATTGTATGACAGTTTTATAATAGTAATTCATATTTTCTCTCTTAAATCTGTGGTATAGCTTCGTTTTCTCCATATATTGTTATGCTTGATCACCATAATAATAACCTAACGCCCTCAATCACTTCGACAGAAGGATTAACGGCTGAAAAGAGACGAAACCTACATTAATCGATAAATCCCTTGAACAAGGAGGTGTAAAATTAATGGTGGATACTGAGAGATCGTTCATAATGCACTTAGTTTAGGGAATAGGTTACTACGACGGTGGAACCGACCTAAACCTAAGTAGTAAATTGTACCACGACAGTGGGCAATTCTATTTTCAGGCCACTACCCAGATAGAGAGAGAAGATTGAGGCATTATATAAAATCTAATACAATGAAAACCCGCGGTGAAACCGCAATCCTAAAGATACCTTTTTGAATTGATTAAATTAACCTTTAATCGATTGTTTGCTTTGTTTTATTTTTATTTTCTTTTAATTTTTACAACAACCCCAATTTGTTATTTAGCTTAGCTGATCGCAAATAGTTAGTAGGAGTCTTCGACAATTTTGAGTATCCATGTGTTCGACTCGGGCCTCACAAAGGCATGTACTACTCGACGCGTATACTTGCGTTTTTAGCGCGTAGTAAAATACACGTCAAGTTTTTGGCACCGTTGCTGGGGATACGCGAATTGTTGGCACTTCGAGTGCTACGCGCGGCCACTCTAGGCCACAATTTTTTTTATTTTTCATACAACTTCAAATATTTCTAAATTTCTCTATAATTGTTTATACTCGTCTAAGCTTAGTACTGAACTCGAATTTTCTTATTTCAAGGTACTGTGTATGGTGCAGACGCGTAGTACTGACTACGCGGAACGTGCACCCGAGGTTCCATTTTTGGGACCTGAGGACGAGGAGCATTCCGAGCAAGAGTACCAAGAAGAGGTAGATTCTGAATCTGAACCAGAAGAGATGGCCGAGCCACAGACCATATGGGAGAAGATCAAAGCTTCTTCCTCATCAGCTTCAAAGGGGCCTATAAAGAAGCAGGCGATCAACATACCGACATATAAGATCGATCCAGCGTTGATTAATTTGGTGAAATCAAATGCATTTCATGGGCTGAAGAATGAGGATCCTATTGCACACATCATCCAGTTCGTTGAAAACTGCGACATGGTAAAAATAGACAGGTTTCTGCAAGATGCATTGTATCTCAAGCTTTTCCCAAGTTCCTTGGCGGGAGAAGCACGAGAATGGTTACATAATCTAGACGATGAGTTCGTGGAGTCTTGGGACCATATGGTGGAGGTCTTCTTTGAGAGGTTCTTCCCTCCTGAGAAGACTAACGACATGATCCGGAAGATTCATAATTTCACACAACAGGTTGGTGAAACATATTCTGAGACCTGGGAGTGATTTCAGGTTATGTTGAGGAGGTGTCCGCATCACGGGCTGGACAAGGAAACACAGGTGAAAATCTTCTATTTTGCTCTCTCCGAGCATGATAGGAGTAATCTAGATTCAGCCGGGACGGGATTTTTTCTAAACAACACAGACACTAGATGCTGGGAAATACTCAAGAACATGGCTAGAAAGCAGTCATGGGGTGAAAGAGAAAGAGGCCCGGTAGAGCAAGCGTGAGTCGTCAGTGAATCCAAGGCAATGAGAGAGCTGAATGAGAAGATGGATCTTCTCGCAAAGAAGCTACTGCAAAAGGAGGAAAATGAGTCCGAGGATGAGGCTCAAGTCAAATACATGAGACAACAGCAAGGATATAGGAACAATGACTATTCATGGAGAAAAGATAAAAAGTTCTCTTGGAAGGATCCAAATAATTTTCTACAGGATCCGGATGCCAAACCCACGCCAGTAGCAGAAGATAAGAGCACAGAGCTGCTCAATCAGGTTATAAAGCAAAATCAAGAGCTAATGAATACGTTTGGCCAGCAAATCAAGCAGCAAGGAGAGTTCATGAATCAATTTGGGCAGACATTGCAGAGCCATGGGGCTCAAATGAGGACCATAGAGACATCCATGGCGTAGATGGCAGCCGAAATAGCTAGTTTGAAGAAACCGGCACATCCGGGTTTTCCGGGGAATACCAATGTTCCCGGGGGAAACCAGCAAGCTAAGGCTATCCTGCTTAGAAGCGGTAAGAAAGTGTTGAATCCAAGAACTGATGAAACAAGCACACCGCGAGATGAAGTTGAAGGTGAAACCAATGTGGAGCAGCCCACACCAGTCTCAGAGCAAGTTGAAGACATAGCCGTGGAGAGTACTGAAGAACAGGATGCTGAGGAGGAACCGCAGAAAAAGACGCCTTATGTGCCACCCCATAAAAGGGCACAAGCTGTTCCGGTCCCTTATCCAAATAGTGTGAAGGCAAGGAAGGTAGATGCACAGTTCAAGAAGTTCCTGGACAGTTTTAGGAAGCTTTCAGTCAATATCCCGTTACTGGAAGCCATTGAGCAAATCCCTTCATATGGGAAGTTTCTAAAAGATGTCATTACCAAGAAGAGGAAAATACCAGATATTGAGGTCGTTGTGCTAAAGGAGCAAGTGAGTGCCTTCATTATGGGCACTTTGCCGCCAAAGAGACAGGATCCAGGGTGTTTCAACATTTCTTGCTATATCGGGAAGTGTAAATTTGGAGAAGCATTGTGTGATTCAGGGGCAAGCATCAACTTGATGCCCCTTTCGACATTTAAAAAGTTGGGACTGAAGGAGTCACGGCCGAGCAATATGACTATTCAATTGGCCGACAACTCTGTGGTGAAGCCTTATGGAATCTGTGAAGATGTCTTAGTAAAGGTGGATCGATTTGTCTTTCCGGCTAATTTTGTGGTTATGGAGATGCAGGATGAGCATGGCAATGAGTTGTTACTTGGACGTCCCTTCCAAGCTACAGCCGACATGATCTTAGAGATGGGGAGAGGTCGCTTGACCTTGGGCATAGCAGATGACCGCTTTGAGATGGTCATGCCTTCTAGCACTGCGTCATCTAAAGGAAAAGAACAATGTAATATGGTGAAACATATGGATCGTAATATCTCACTCTGCCTTGGAAAACCATTTCTGGACATGGCTCATGTGATGAGAAAGGTGGATTATGGAACCTTAGCTGTGGATATCATGGAGCAGACTAAGGTTGTTTCTTTGTGTAAAGCTGTGGGATTTCCAAATGATGAGAATGAGGACATTCCGCCTTCTTGGGAGGATGATGCGATTGCTATTTCTGTTGTTGATGCATATCCGGAATTACCGCTGGAGGCTTGTTTGTTGAATATTACATATGATTGGATGCGGAGTAAATCACTCAAGGAGTGCGCTAAAATGCTTAAGATGCTTCCATGCTTCTATGTGAGGCACTATGAAGATTTAGGTGCACTTCCCCCACCGCTGCAATCATCTCTTATCAGCCCGCCAGATTTGGAATTAAAGCCGCTGCCCCCGCATCTCAAGTATGTCTTTCTAGCTGAGAAAGACAAGTTACCGGTGATCGTTTCTGCTTATTTGAGTGCGGAAGAGGAGGAGCAACTGTTGATAGTGCTGAAAAACCACCGAGGAGCTTTTGGGTGGTCTGTTGCAGACATCAAGGGGATTTCCTCTACTCTATGTCGGCATAAGATTCGGCTCGAGGAGGGAGCCAAGCCAGTGATTCAGCCTCAGAGACGTCTAAATCCGAGCATGATGGAGATTGTGAAGAAAGAGGTCATTAAACTTCTTGCTGCAGGGATTATCTATGCCATATCAGACTCGACATGGGTGAGCCCCACACAGGTAGTCCCTAAGAAGGGGGGAATTACTGTCACTCAAAATTTATTGAATCAACCTGTCACCACCCGATTGGTAACCGGGTGGCGAGTTTGTATTGACTACCGTCGTTTGAATGCTTCCACACTTAAGGATCACTTTCCTTTACCATTTATTGATCAAATTTTAGAACGTCTTGTCGGGCGATCGCACTTTTGTTTTCTAGACGAGTACTCGGGGTACAACCAGATCTCGATTGAGAAATCTATGTTCACTTGTCCCTATGGGACTTTTGCTTACCGTCGAATGCCGTTTGGTTTATGCAACACACCGGCGACGTTTCAACGTTGTATGCTCGCCATATTTTCTGACATGGTAGAGCGCTGTCTTGAGGTTTTTATGGATGACTTCTCGGTTTATGGTGCATCGTTTGATGAATGTCTCTATAACCTAGACAAAGTGTTGCAGCGTTGTGAGGACACACACTTGGTCCTTAACTGGGAGAAATGTCACATGATGGTGACAGAGGGAATAGTGCTAGGACACAAGGTGTCTAGCAAAGGTCTTGAGGTGGACCCGGTGAAAATTGAGGTCATTTCCAAGTTGCCCCCACCAAATTCTGTAAAAGGGGTGAGAAGTTTTCTGGGACTCGCCGGGTTCTATCGGCAATTCATAAAAGATTTTTCTAAAATTGCAAAACCTTTATCCGAGCTTTTGGAGAAAGATGCGGTTTTCGATTTCAATGATAAGTGTCTACATGCATTCGATGTTTTGAAAGAAAAATTGATTTCTGCCCCGGTTGTTCAAATGTCGGATTGGACAAAACCTTTCGAATTAATGTGTGATGCTTCGGATTTTGCGGTAGGAGTCGTATTGGGGCAACGGGTAGATAATAAGCCCGCTGTGATTTTCTATGCTTCAAAAACTCTGAATGATGCTCAATTGAATTATACAACTACTGAAAAAGAATTACTTGCCATTGTGTTTGCTTTCGAAAAATTCCGGCAGTATTTAGTTGGATCTAAAGTAGTTGTATGGACTGACCATGCTGCAATAAAATACTTGATGGAGAAAAAAGATGCAAAGCCTAGACTCATTAGGTGGATTTTGCTCTTACAGGAATTTGACATTGAAATCAAGGATAAATCTGGGATTGAGAGTGTAGTGGCTGATCATTTGTCTAGGTTAGAAAGGGTGGATGAAAAAGATTTACATATACCCATAACCGAGATGTTTCCGGATGAAAAGCTTTTGAAAATTAACTCTAAAGAGCCTTTGTTCGCTGAAATTGTAAATTATTTAGCTTGCGGGATCATCCCGGAAGATTGGTCATATCAGGAGAAGAAGAGATTTTTTCATTCTTTGAGATACTATTTTTGGGATGATCCAATTCTTCTTAAGCAATGCAGGGACGGTATTCTACGCAGGTGTGTGCCTGAAGTGGAGTACGAGAGTGTTCTCCATCATTGCCATGCATCACCTACGGGAGGACACCATGCCAGCTCGCGAACGGCAGCTAAGGTTTTGGAAAGCGGCCTTTATTGGCCAACTTTGTTTCGGGATGCCTACGATTTTGTGAGGCAATGTGATCCTTGTCAGCGAGCAGGTAATATCTCAAAGCGACAGGAGATGCCCCTGAATGTATTTCAGGAAGTTAAGGTATTTGATTTGTGGGGCATAGATTTCATGGGACCCTTTGTGTCCTCGAACTCCAATTTATATATCTTGTTAGCAGTTGATTATGTGTCGAAGTGGGTGGAAGCAATCCCCACAAGGACTAATGATTCCACTATAGTGTGCAGGTTCGTGAAGGAGAATATTTTCTGCAGGTTTGGGATACCCCAAATGATAATCAGTGATGGGGGTACACATTTTAGGAATCAGAAGTTCTCGACATTATTGAAGAAATATGGGGTCAATCACAACATTGGCACCCCATATCATCAGCAGACTCAAGGCCAAGTGGAGGTCTCAAACCATGAAATCAAGAAGATTCTAGAGCGAACGGTGGCATCCACGAGGAAGAACTGGAGTGCCCTACTACCGGATGCACTGTGGGCGTACAGAACGGCCTACAAAACACCTATAGGCACCACGCCTTTTAGGTTGGCATATGGCCGGGCTTGTCACCTACCAGTGGAGTTGGAGCACAAGGCCCATTGGGCGCTTAGAAGGCTAAATCTAAGTTATGATGAAGCTGGGAGAAAGAGAATGTTCGAATTGAATGAGCTGGATGAGTTACGGATGACGGCATATGAGAATGCCCGGATATACAAGGAGCGCACAAAACTGATCCACGATCGCCACATCGAGTTGCGCATGTTCAAGAAAGGAGATAGTGTTTTGTTGTTCAACTCCCGACTCAAGTTGCATCCCGGGAAGCTCAAATCCCAGTGGAGTGGACCGTTCGTGGTGGAAGAGGTCAAACCACACGGCGCGATTTTAGTGCATGATGGTGATACCACGTTCTTGGTAAATGGACAGAGGCTGAAGCTCTATTTTGGTGAGAATTACAAGAGGAAGGTGAATGAGGTTAACTCATTGCACTTTTGGATGAATGAGATGCCCGGAAGCCTTCTAGCCTAAGACGTTAAATAAGGGCGCTTGTTGGGAGGCAACCCAACCATCGGTACATTAGGATAGTTTAATTATAATCGTAGGTTGCTTTATTTTTGTTCAATTTTTAGTGTAAAAAAAGATACCTTGATCTGTTTTTTCATTGTGCAGGCTGAGGCAGAGTCGATACCATCGAAACCCTCGTCGATGGTATCGACAAGGGTACAGGTTGACGACTACAGATTTCGTTCTGAGTCGATACCATCGACGGCCTCGTCGATGGTATCGACATACCTACAGGTGGTCGAGAAGGAAACGTCGATAGTATCGACACAGGCGTCGATACCATCGAGATCTCTGGAGAAGTTCAGACCGATTTGTCTCAGTCAACTCGATACCATCGACGGCCTCGTCGATGGTATCGACATGATTCCAGGTTGAAATGCAAAAAGGTGGTGTCGCAATGAAGCCAAGTCGATACTATTGACACCTGTCGATGGTATTGACCATCCATGTCACCGATCCGAGCAAAGAAATCGACGGCGATCGCGGCTTCCACGTCATCGATCCGGGTGCAGCGTCGATACCATCGACCCAAGTCGATGGTATCGACACGACAGCGATCTGGGTTACAAGATCCAGCAATCGACGACCGTCGATACCAGTGAGGGGCGAATAGCATCGACCCAAGTTGATACCATCGACTCGCGTCGATAGTATCGAGGGGCCAACAGTAGCGCCGGCCAAGTCTATTTAAGGAGAACCAATACGTCATTTGACGTCACACCTTCAGAGTGATCTCCTCCCTTTGCGCCGAGCACTCCCCCGAGCCATCCAAGAGCGAAGACCAGCATCACCGAGCGACGATCATCACCGAGCGGAGATTCATATCTCCATTCTGCATCGAGCTCTCTCTTTCTAATCCCTTTCTCGTCGCCAACATGGTTCACGTCGTTGGAGCATCTTCTTCACGTGTGGACCCAGAGGAGATTCAGGAGTTTGTGCCACCTCCTCCCGGGTCGGTTGCATGGCCGCGCATGATGCATCCTTCCACAGAGGTGAAGAAGATCTATGAGGAGATCTTAAAAAGGAAGATCGGACCCACCTGGTATGTGGACCGGGAAATGATCTGAGACCTCGGATTCGAGGCCAATTTGGCCTATGTTCTGCAGGGGCAAGTGAAACGTACAAGCAGGAGGCCCGATGAGTTACAGTACCATCCAGATGGCCAGCCGTTTTTTGGCGAGTGGCCAACCTACAAAGAGTTGGTGGTGGAGTTCATGGCGTCACTTGACGTCTACGTCGTGCCCAACGACATCGTCACCACCGATTGTGAATGGATAAAGGGTCGGGTGTCTTTCCGGCTGTACAACCGTGACTATACCCTCACGCTTCGCCAATTCAACATGATCTTCAATTGGAATCATTCTCCGTATGACCACCGGCGGCCGGATAACCGCACCAACTATGACGCTCTCTTCTCCGAGTTGGTGACGGTGCCACAAGGGAGGTCGGTGAGCTACCACAACGCTGCGGTAGCCGACTTCGAGCACCCGTTTGTTCGGGTATTGCACTGGATGTTGAGTTCCACCATCTTTGCTCGAAGTGATCTGGCGCTAAGCAAATTTCAGGAGACGGATCTTTTCTTCTTATATCAGCTCCTGAAGCGCCAAGAATGCAACTGGGGTGCATTCTTTCTACAATGAGTATTGGCGGTGAAGAGGAGCATGAGAAAAGCCCCAATTCATTTTGGGGGGCTTGTCACCAAGGTATCCCTCTACTTGGGCTTGAATCTCGATTAGCTGACTCCTCTTTCTACGAGAAGCAAGGTCAACTTGCAACATCTACACCGAGCCAATCTCATTCTTCTCCGAGCTGGCGTGGCTTTTGCGCATTGCCACGTAAATCAAGCGTACCAGGAGTGCGCGCTGCCGGATCCCGTCTTCAACATCGAGGGCGCACACCACTTCAGATGGCCGATCATAGCCATCGACTCTGATGATGAAGAAAGCAGCAATGACGGCGGCGACGACGGACAGGACGACGAGGCTGAGGAGGAAGAAGAGGCATTCACACCTCTTCGAGCACGAGTAGCACCCCGGAAGCGTCCTCGGATGCATCCGGGTGCGTCTTCATCATCACAGCCTACGCCGCCATCACCACAGCCCTCGCAGCCTAGCGAGGATGCCTATTCCATGCAAGGCATGTACAACATGCTCCAAGATATTCAGCAGACGCAGCACAGCCACACCACTGCGTACGCCGGTATTCAAGATACCACCAACCGGCTTTTTGTCAACCAGTAGGCGATCTTCGAGAATGAATGCCTTCTTTTCGCAAATCAAGAGAACATCCATGATCGGCTGCATAGGATGGAGCAGCAGCAACAGCCGTTTTACGATCATTACTGGAGCCAGAATTATTTTGGGGGGTATCCACAGCCTCCTCCGATGCCCCAGTATGATCCGACCTTTCAGGGGCAATACCCGTCATGGGACCCCACGGCGCCGCCATACCCGCCTCCACCTCCACAAGAGTGATCAGGTATCCCTGTTCCAATCTTTAAGTTTGTTTTTGACTATGAGGCCATAGTCGAATTCAAGCTTAGGGGGGTTGTTGGAACAACTCTATCTTTTATTGTTTTCAGTTTTTAGGGTTATTGCTTTTGTTCTCTTGTTATTTGTTTCTTGCATTTTTAGTTTTTGTAGGATCCACGTGCTATCTAGTGTAATTGTGGATGTCGTAAAAGTGTGTCATCTTGCTGTTAGTGCATGGGAAATTCAAGGGAAATTTGAAAATTTTTGTGTGTTTGGATAGCTTGTTTTGTTTGACCTTGGGGCACACATCCTACGAAAATGATTGATTATGTCACCTTTAAAACAACATTTCATACCTGTACTCCTAATGATTCATGAAAGTGGCCGGAAATGGTTGTTTGAGCCTAACCTAACCAAATGGTAATGAGACCTTAATTGGATGTAAGAGAGAGAACCCTCTAAACTACTACACAGGTCAGTAAGGAGGGACGCATAATATCTTTCTAAGGTTCAGTCATCTAGTCTTGTGATCGTTCCACTTCATTTTTTTTCTATAATCCACCTAAGAATTGGAAGTAAAGTGCAGTTTTAATTCCTTTTTGTGTGCATAGCATTTAGATAGGACTTGCATTGGTATTTTCCATATGTTGCATAAAAAAAAATATATAGTGATTCATGCACATTACCTTTAGGTGCATGCCATGTAGTTGCATTCATGATCTTCATGCATAAAGTATATCATGTATCTCAATTTTTCCCCAATGGTGAATTAATTGTTCCATACCTTCTAAATAGTGCAAAAAATTTTAATCAATGAAGAAAATAGCCCAATAAACTTATCTTTAAGCAATTATGGATATGTGGGCTGGAAAAAAAAAGCTGAAAATCTGCAATAAAAAAAAGAGAAAAGAAAAGAATTTAGAAGAAAGTGAAATAAGGAGAAAGGAACGTAATATCACTTGCATTTCAGGATAATTGAGTACATGATGTAGCTGGACTAGATATCCATCTTGTTTTGAGGTGGATGGTTAGTGCATGCATCATTCCACCCAATTTTAGGCATTAGGGCATTTCTAATGTGCATTTGCATCATATAGGACATTCTTGTATATGCATGTTGAAACTGTACAATACTCCCACTTTCTTCCATGAGCTACCCATTTTCATCCACCCGTTGCTCGGATTGGTAGGCCACCGTGAATTTCTCCTCACTAATGTATATCAGGAGAACGGCTTCCATGTAGATGGTAGTTAGGGCGAGCAACGTAGTATAGGCGATCACAAGATGCACCAATGCTGAATCGGCGAATTTTATTATGTTAACTGCCTTATGTGATAGTGTTCATCGGTTAGGAGGTTAATTTCTTTTATTGATGATTACTGTCGCCTTTAGGGTAATTACCGTTCTGTGGTTAGAGAAGGCCGGTTTGTGAATGATCAGTGGGAGTCATATGGGATGTTGGGTTGGTTTGTTGTTTTTCAGTTGACATTTGCAATTCTATTCTAAGGATGAGTTGCTCGAGGGCGAGCAATATTCAAGCTTAGGGGAGTTTGATGCGATGATTCTGAGTCGCATTTATAGACCTGTTTGATATGTGTTTTGAGCTTTTATTAGTCATTTTTATGGTTAATATTGCATAATTCATCCATTTTGGTCTTTGCCATCATTTTATGTCAAATCACCTTAGTTTTATCATTTTGAGCATTAATTATCACATTATTATTATTTGTGTGGATTTATTTGATCTTGTCTTTGAATTTCAGGAAAAACAAGTATTTGCTTCCGTCGATACCATCGACGGAAGTCGATACCATCGACAAGGCCACAGGTTGCCAGCCGAATGGAGCAGCAAAGAGTCGATACCACCGACGCTGATGTCGATGGTATCGAGACACCTTCAGGTTTCTGGCGAAGAAGCAATCGATAGTATCGACACCAGGTCGATACCATCGACGCACAGAGGCTACAGCGTCGCAAAATGACAAAACCGACGCCAAAAGGAAGTCGATACCATCAGCCTGAGTCGATGGTATCAAGATGATGTCGGGCGTGACAAAGGAAGGGTTTGCAGCCAGCCGTTACTGTAGCGGGTCGATACCATCGACTCGCGTCAATGGTATCGACGCCGTGGGATATGAGTTTGCTTTCTAATGATCTCAATCGGACGGCTGGAGTTAATTAGCGACCTAATTAGGGACTTATACCTAATGACGGCTGCTCAGGCGAAAGGGGGATCGGATTAGCCATTGCACAAGTGCCGAGGAGTGAGAGAAAGGAGAACAGAGGCCAGAAGTTCATACCAGTCGATCTGGACGCTGCCAAGACGGATTTTACCACCGAGAGGCGGGAAAGCACGTGTTCTATGCAAAGGATCAATCTGTTCTTCTCCGTTCAGGGGTTTTCCCTTTCTATTCACGTTTTTCATATGATTTCCTCTATTTCTACCATGTACTTGTGTGAGATGAACATGCAGGGCTAATCCCCTCCATCTTTAGGACCGGGAGTAGCCCGGGAATTCATTGTATGACAGTTTTATAATAGTGATTCATATTTTCTCTCTTAAATCCGTGGTATAGCTTCGTTTTCTCCATATATTGTTATGTTTGATCACCATAATAATAACCTAACGCCCTGAATCACTTCGACAGAAGGATTAACGGCTGAAAAGAGACGAAACCTACATTAATCGATAAATCCCTTGAACAAGGTGGTGTAAAATTAATGGTGGATACTGAGAGATTGTTCGTAATGCACTTAGTTTAGGGAATAGGTTACTACGACGGTGGAACCGACCTAAACCTAAGTAGTGAATTTTACCACGACAGTGGGCAATTCTATTTTCAGGCCACTACCCGGATAGAGAGAGAAGATTGAGGCATTATATAAAATCTAATACAATGAAAACCCGCGGTGAAACCGCAATCCTAAAGATACCTTTTTGAATTGATTAAATTAACCTTTAATCGATTGTTTGCTTTGTTTTATTTTTATTTTCTTTTAATTTTGACAACAACCCCAATTTGTTATTCGGCTTAGCTGATCGCAAATAGTTAGTAGGAGTCTCCGACAATTCTGAGTATCCATGTGTTCGACTCGGGCCTCACAAAGGCCTGTACTACTCGACGCGTATACTTGCGTTTTTAGCGCGTAGTAAAATACACGTCATAGTTAAAACAAAAAATATGTATATCAAACACACCAGTTCATAGAAGGAACAGCCAGTTAAAACACACCAGTTCAGAACAAAGAAAAATTTGTATATCAAACACACCAGTTCATAGTAGGAACAGTCAGTCAAAACAAAAAGTCACTTAAGAATCATGATCAGATCAGACTATATATAGCTCTCTGAAGTAAAAATCTCTTAAGAAATGGTATTATGAAATAGTATTAGATGAGGAACTATGAGAACATTAGGAATGGTAGTAGGAGGTATGTTGTTCCAAAGTGGGTGAAAGGACGAGAACAATCGTCCATAGTGACGAAATGAGAGCATTGGAACTTAAATGAAGAGGATAGAAGACATATTGATGGTGTCATGCGATATCAATCGCTACTACATAGTTGGGAGGTGATATGCTGGTCCTGGCGGCTTCTACATAGTTAAGAGGTGGCAGGAGAGGCTAGGAGGGAGGAAGAAGAGGTGGAGCAGGGGTTGTGGGATGAGATGAGTGGTTGTGCTGAAGAAAGCCAAGGCCTTGTGAGGAGGGTTGGGTTGGTGGTGGAGGGATTGGGGAGTATTTCTGGTTATTGGGTAGATGACCACCGATGCTGGTATCTGTAAGAGGGGTTTATGGCTGGTTACTGGGTAGACAACCACTGACGCGGGTATCTGTAGGAGGGGTTTATCGACGACTACCGTCGTGGTGGTGACCCCAGGATGTTGGGGGGTGGTAGACGGTATAGGTGGTGATGGGGAAGATTATCGACCAAAAGTCAAGGAGAAAAGGGTGCCGGTGCATACCTATTTATGATCAGAAGGCTGGAAAGAAGAAGAAGTAGTGTCTTCTGCAGATGTTGTGGTGTCAGCTGTCGTAGACGAGTCAACTTGTAAAGGATTCACCCATGAACCCGATGGTGCTTGGTATTTCTCCCTAACAAACAATTGATCTGCAGACTTGTCCGTTCCAGATTCACCAGGCACTCTGAAGAGTGGAAGTAGTTCGGTTGGTGTTTCTAAGAAAAAATATGTGATCCATGTTGTGATAGTCTGGTGATCGGTTGGCCTGAGGAAGATGATCCAATCTCTGTGAAGATTGAGCTGAGCGATCATCTCTTTCCAGCCGCTACCAGTGGAAAGGGATCCGTTTTCATTTTGAACAAGGGTGATTTGAAATGTCTGGTTTTCGATACGAAAGGTGGTGTTGCCTGGTTTAATGTGAAAATGGAGATATTTCCATTCTATAGGAAGTTGAATGGATTCCATAGTTTTGTCATCAAGGGTGTAGTTCATGGGTTGGATGAACGACTTCATGGTAGGTTGTGTTGAGGTTTATGAGAACACTAGGAATGGTAGAAGGAGGTATGCTATTCCAAAGTGGGTGAAAGGGCAAGAACCATCGGCCACAGTGATGAAATGAGAGCACTGGAACTTAAAAGAAGAGGATAGCAGGCATCGTGAGGAGGGTTGGGTTGGTGATGGAGGTACTGGGGAGTATTTCCACAAGAGTTACTTTACAAAGTACAACAGTTACATTTTTTAACGCTAGAGTTACTTTTTATATTGTCACAGTTACTCCTGGTGTTGTCACAGTTACTCTTAGTATTGTCACAGTTACTCTAGTGTTGTCACAGTTACTCTTAGTCTTGTCACAGTTACTCTACTATTGTCACAATTACTTTTTATATTGTCACAGTCACTCTTAGTGTTGTCACAGTTTCTTTTTATATGTTACTCTTTTGAAGAATATTTTTTATTTTATCTTCGTGTGCAGTGGATACTCTTTTCTTATGAAATACATACATTTTTGGATTAGTACAGTTTCTTTCATGTTTTGTTCAGTTTACTCACGACATATCAGTTTTTGCTACTATGTGGTTCACATACACTGGTTTCATGTTTTTGACAAACCTTCATCCACAAGAGTTACTTTCTGACCACTAGAGTTACTTTTTATATCATCACAGTTTCTCTCAGTGTTCTCTCAGTTACTCTTAGTGCTCTCACAGTTACTCTTAGTGTTGTCACAGTTACTCTCAGTGTTCTCTCAATTACTCTTTAATGTTGTCACAGTTACCTTATGGATTACCTCTCTTTTTTTAGAGTTACTCTTACAAAGTATGCGAGTTACTCCTTTAAATCATACAGTTATTTTTCTAGACTATCACAATTACTCTTAGTGTTCTTATAATTACTCTATGTGTTACAATATTATCATCACTCTTTCTCTTGTGTTGTTTTTTTGTTTGGCAGTCTAACTCAAAGTATATGTCTCCATACAAAACCACAACAGTTTTACATTCAAGAGCACATCATTCAAAGCACAAAACGCTATCTATTAAACCTAGAAATACTCGTATTTGCAATATGATTTAGATCAAAAATGTAATTTTCAGGCTTTTCGCAACACACAAGTAAATGTACCTCATACAGGTTACACATCAAAATTCTAGAAGCAAACTGTTCAAGTTTTACATTTCAATTACTAATTCACTATTTCAGCTAAAATTCAGCCATTTATCTAGGCTTGAAACAACCCCTTCCTCCGCGCTCTTCTCTTCATATGCTGCTTCTATCTTCTCTTCTTCTTGTTGCTTCTGACCTTCATCTCTACCTCCCTTGTTCTCCTCAGATGGGCCTTTTTTGATGTCTTCATTGTTATCTTTTTCATGCGCTTGTACAGGCTACAACTCCCCCCTTGCCATCATTCTCTGAAAAATATCAGCCCTTGTGGTCGGCATGTCCTTGCAGGTGAAGTTCATGTGTTTTCCATTTACCAGGCATTCTAGGTACTTCATGATGAAGATCCCAAAGTCAAGTGAGTCTTCTTCCTACTGTGGGTACAGCGGGTATTCTCGTCCCCACTACGACAGTTAGTCCCTTTTTCTGCCCCCTGAAGAATTTGTGTAACCCACCTACATTAAAAATACACAACTCTTATTAATCATCAATCAACAAACATTAACCTTGTCAATACACTATAAATAGAGTTACTTTTTATAGATCACTTACCCATCTAAGGAATTCTTTTTTTGACTTGCTATTTCTACTCATTGAGTTATAAGACTGGTGTGCTCCATCCCTGAAACTTGCCTCGTACAAGTGCCAGTGGTTGTCATTGTTCAGTATGGTGAACACCGATTCCATTGTGTCCCAATCTTTCATTGGGATGTTGAATAGTGGAGATAGCATGTCGATGTAATCCATGGTTATGTTTTCAACATCAAATGCCAGCTTCTGCTGCAAATGCAGAATTAAAAAAATTCACATCTATAAGTTTCAGTTTTGTGTATATATTTTTGTATTTTTGATGTAATTTTGTATACCAATTTTGTTGTTCTTACCGGAGCATATGTGCTCAAGCAGTTCCATGACAGACCCTTCTTCCTCCTTTTGCTTGTGGTAGCTTTGAGCATCTGTACAAAGCAGTCCATAACCTAAAAAAACCACAAGCTTTCTTTGTTTAGAAAAAAAACCACAAGCTTTCAAAGAGTTACACTACTATTTATTTGTTTCTTACTAGTGATTGCATCATTTGATCTTTGTACAGTAGGGTGGCGAGGTCCTTCCCCGTGCACCAAGTGTCATCATTGAATCTCTATTCTCATTTTGACCTACCAATCATTTATATATATGTTATACATATTAGTTTTGGATATTTAATAAGTGATGCTTTATCTGTGTACACTTGACAAAATAACCAATTCTCTTACATTTCTTCTATGTTGTCCATGAAGTGGTGGACAATTTCCCTGGTTTCTTTTGTTTTGAAATGCTCAAAACCAATGAAGTTTGGCAGTTTGTGCTGTCAACAACAAAAGAGAAGTCAATGTTAGAATCAATCTTCATTTTCCACTAGTTACACTATGTTGATATGTCGTACAGTTACTATAGACCATTGTACAGTTACTCTTTATGTTCCTACAGTTACTCTTCTAATTCACAGAGTTACTTTAGACTATCGTAGAGTTACTCTTTATATTACTACAGTTACTCTACAATATCACACAGTTACTCTACTGTATTTACACAATTACTCAAGTATTGATATACTTTAACGGAGATGCAACCTTACCTTTTCCTCCCTCCTCTTCTTCACGTTCTTCTTGATGCTTCCTATGATTTGTTGTTCCATCTTCTTCCTCTTTGACAACTTTTTTCTGGGCTCCTCCTTCTACCCTTCTTCTTCTTCTTTGATTATATTCTCCTGTTGTTCCCCAGTTTCTTCTTTGCTCTTTTCTTATGCATCTCGTGCAGACTTTCCCTGGTCAGAACCTTCAGCTGATTTTTCTTTCTTCTTTTCCTCCTCATCACCATTTTTCTTACCATCATTCTCATCTTTCGAGTCCTTCTCTTCCACATATTTTCTTCTGAGGCTCATCTTACCTCGTTTCCTCGACATGTCATCCTTATCCACACCTTCTTTCTCTACTTTTCCCGTCATATCGACATCCTTCTCGGGTAGCACATCCGAACTGTCTTTGGGTTCTTGAACATTTCCCAATGTAAACCCCTCAGCAGATTGTTCGAATCCACCAGAAGGTGACTGTAATTTGTCACCTTCATCTCTACATTTTCTCCTCAGATTTTTGTTCTCCTCTTCCATCTCGGCTATTCTGTTTTCTAGTCATTTCTTCTCTCTCTGCATTTCAGTGAATGCCTCAACAGCTATTTTCGTGCAGGTCTCCTTCTGCATCTTTAGCTCCTCCTCAGGTATGTGAATTATTCTCTCCAAGTTGGAGTCCTCAGCAGGAACTCCTTTTCTGATGACCGGCTTTGCTGGCACCTTGTCTGGAATTTGCTTACTTTTCGCCCTTTTCTCCACAAGGTAGTAGGACATGTCCTTCATTGTTCTTGAAGCTCGCCAGTCATCCCCCTAGTCTATCTTCATACTTTCACAAACTTGTCCATAAAAAAATCAAGAATAATATGTAACAATGCAAACTCACAGGATTATGTTGTATATTAGCTTTCATAACAAATAAGAAATATTCTTACATCCTTAGGGTCTACAGCCCCTAAATCCTTCAACTTCTTGACCGGTGCAGCCCACTTCTTTATCCTTGGCTTTGCGTCAAGGAATGTTGGCTTTGGCATCTTCGTCATCTCATATGCCCAAACCTGCATGTAAATAGAGAGAAAATTTAATGCATACGTAATTGCCCCCCATAGTCATCATTGTAACAATTTTGTAGATGAAAATAATTTCATTCACTTACGCATAGGCACATCACACACCCTGTTGTGTAGAGGGTGGTTTTCCCTTTCTCCCCTTTCCTCCTCAGTTGGACATTCTGCTTCAGCATCTTCATATTCCTGAAGATACTCCCATGCACCAAATTTGCCCAATTCATCTGCCTCGTGGCAGTAACATCGTCTAGGTAGTGCATTATGTAGATTGGTGTGCAATAGCTGGTGTCTAGGAGTAGGAATGTTGCCAACAGGTGCAACATCCACGCACGGCACATGTTCTGGTAGTCCGCTGGATCGTCAGTCCTTGCAAATTCTTGCCAAAGCTTTGCTAAGTTGTCCTTGTACAGGACATCCTTTTCCCTCAACCTCTTCAAGGTCTCCCCTTCATTTCCTTATTTACCTATTGCCCTGGAAAATTGTTGCAATATTGAGCTCACAATCTCATAATTTTCCTAGGTATGATATCCATACCTCTTCTTGGGATACCTAGAATTACCCCTACATCCTCAACCATCGTCCTTCTTTCCACCCCTCTGGCCAAAAAAAACCTATCATCATCCACATATTTGTCTATCAAATCCTCCAAGAGGCCTACGTCAACCATAAGATTCATCATCTTTATCATGTTTGCAAATGTCTTCGCCCTCATCATTCTCAGCTGATTACTTGTAAACACCACGCTCTGGATGGTGGTGATGTAGCTCTTTATGTAACACCTATGGTACAACCTCTTTATCCCCACTACAAACATATGAAAAGTTACTCTTAGTTTTCTTTTTTTGTTTATTACTTGTTACTCAGTCAAGTTACTCTTCAATATTTACATTTCAATCCATGTGGTAGGTTGATAACATTTTTAATGCTAACTGTTTATTCTTGTAACAACAATTTTAATAAAGTACAAGTAAGTGTCATATGATAGTAACAACAAATTAATACATTTATAAATCCATTCAAGATTACCTTCAGCTGCCTTTCCTTTCTCCTTTTTTGTCCTCTTAATTCTCTCCTCTTTTCCTCCCTTATAGGTAGTCTTTTCCTTTCCCTTCTCTTTCTTCCTCCTTTCCTCATCTCCTATCTTGTCAGCAGCCTTCTCTGTATGCTTAGTTGCTTCGGCCTTCCCTTTCCCTTCCCTTTCTTTTCCTGCTTACGAACGAAGTTACACTAAATTTTTAGTCTTTTTTAGCTTAACAACATGGTTTTCATATGTTAACTGCTATGTAAAGTGTGTGAGTTACTCTTTGTTCTCTAATAGTTACTCCAGCATTTACTCCAGTTACTCTAGGTTGTTGTACAATTACTCCAATATTCTATATCAGTTATTCTAGGTATCGTCTAGTTACTATACTTCTTATATCAGTTACTCTTTTAACATACATTGTTACTTTCTATACGAAATCTTTTTGTTTCTCATTTGTAATGTACATGCAAACACAAATTACCTTGTCGTTCTTTGCTCTCCGCTTTGTCACGTGGAGGTTCTCCATTCTCGGTAGCTCCATTGCCTTCTTTCTCAGCAGTACCCAGCTTACTACATTTTGCTCTTTTCTCTGACGGTTTACTCGTTAGAGGATCTGCAACCCCTCTTTTCTTCTTTTTTATTTTTGACTGAGGAGTCACAGAAGCAACCTCATTCTCCCCTTTTGCAACCTCTTCTTGTCCCATTTCACCCACTTCTTTGGTCTTCGCACCCCCTTTTTTCTTCCCTTTCTGTCATGACTTAGGAGTCTTAGCAGAAGCTTCACTTTCCCTTTCCACAACCGTCTCTGTTCGTGCTTCATCCTGATCTTTGGCCATCACATTATCTTCTTTGGTCCCTTTCTATTTTGACGGAGTAGTCGTCGTAGATTCTTCATTCTCCTTTTCCACAACTGCTTCTTTCTCCGCTATATATGTTGTCTTGGGCATCGTAGCCCCTTCCGTATCCCCTTTTGGAGTAGTTTGTGGTTTCGCGGCCGCCGCTTCCTCTGGTTCTTTGGCCATCTTCTTCTCGGCCTGATGGTGCTGCATTTTGAAGTCTTCATCTTCTTCAATCACTGGTCGTAGATTCTTTCTCCACGGCGGCATTGTCGAGGTCTTCCTTGATGATTTCTTTATTCTCGTCATCTCGGAAGAGGTAACTGCTCTGCAATTGAGATGTGGTGAGATGTGGAATCAAAGATGATGGAGATGGAGGAGCGAGTGGAGACAGAGGAGTTGGGGATGGAGGGGGTTGCGGTGATTTGGTCGCCGGTGATTTTTGTGCGAGAACGCAGGTGTAGAGCGAGGGCAGAGCGAAGGTCTGAGCGAGGGCAGTGTGAGGGTTTTGGGTTTTTCGCATTTGAATGCTTTCCTCCTGTTTTCTTTTTTTAAAAGTAATTACGGGGCAATGCCACCGCGCCCTGCTGCCGGGTAGCTTGCCCTTTGTTACCCGCGCGGGCAACAAATTCTTACTCATATATATATATATATATATATATATATATATATATATATATATATATATATATATCCATTTATACATATTATATATATATATTTTTTATATATATATCAACGTGTGGTATATGTTGCTATATTAGTTTTCTTTTTCTTTTTTCTAAGTTTACAAATAAATATATACATATATATGTATGTATGTATATATTTGTTTTATTTCTATAGTTTTAAACGTTACTATATAATTTTAGTATTGTATCTATTAATTTTAAATACTTCTATCAACATTTATAAATATTATGTATTAATAAAATATAATATTATGTTATTATTTTATTATGTTCAGGTATTATTTATAATATATCGTTAATTGTATATAAATTAATGTAGATTATATTCATTTAGAAATTTAACATATCTATACTACTATAAAAAGAGCGAGTTTGATGTTGCGCTCTCCTTGATTCACTCTCTTCTCTCCTTTTTTTTAAGGAATTTTGCTCCTACAAATATTTATTCTCACACTCTCCTATTAACTTTATTATCTTTAATTATGTATTTCTCTCTCCATCCCACGGAAACGGTTCCTTGATTCTCTCCTTTCAAACAACCAACACAAATATTTTTTACCGTGGGAACCATTTCACGGACGAGTCATCTCTCTGTACATGTCTAATAAATTTTATATGTGACGTGCATGTGCACGTGTGCGTTCACTAGTATATGTATATATATAACGTACATGGTATCATACTTAAAAAATTAAAAAATAAAAAATAAAAGCAATACGTGGGGACGCATTAGTGACTGGAGACGTATTGCTTTTTTAAAGTAGCAATATGTCTCCCGAAGGGACGTATTGGTCCCACGTTATCTTTGGGGACGTATTGCCTCATAAATGTGCCATCAAAATTCTTTCATTTTTTAACATCTTTATCATCTAAGACTCAATTCCAACCATGTTTAGGTCTACTACATGGATCCTTCTTTCCAATCAGATTCGTTATGGGCCATACTTTGATCAAGATGTAAAGATTCAAAATCTTGCTTTATGTACATTGATAATAGTAAGGGAGAAAATGTGACACATGTGTAATGTCGAATTATCCATTTACAAAATGTGACTTCAGACATCTCTACAAACCTAAGACAAATAGGAAAATTGAAGGAGAATAGGCTACCTCTGCATTAGCAGTTTGTTGTGGCACATTTACAACTTCAACAAAGGAATTTGTTCTAGGTGTATTGGAAGCAACTGTTCCCACACACTATTCAATCAATCTATATCTTCTAGGTGCTCGTAGAACAACTTCTTGAACTCGTCAATGAACTTCTTCTCGAGCGTAACTATGAGCAGCACCGGGAGGACGCCCACACACTGCCGAAGCTGGGCGAGACGATCTCTCTTGGGATGGGAGCCCCATTTCCTTCTGACCAGCTCCCCGAAAACAACGTTCGACTTGCATGTGTTAAGCAGGGAATTAATTAAGTTCGGAATCGTGTCATTTTGTGGTAATTAAAATACTCAAACATACCATTTTGGTTTTTTGGCCAAAAAAAAATTTTTAATTTCATTTTAGCCGAAGCCTTTGTTCGGTAGTAGACGAGATTTTCAGGCTATTTAGCCGAGCACAACACAAGTATGCAAATTAAGAAGGAAGTTAAGACTTGGACGGTCTGATTCTAATTACTTGATATTAATCGCACGGTACAAATACGCGATGTATTTTGACAATATATAGTCACACAGTCTTAGTCTTCATAAAGCCTTTCACTTAAAATTTTCATTAAAATTTTCTAAATTTGGCGACTTTGTTGGTACCAAAAGCAATATGTATCTTGGTAAGCTCACGCACATCCCAACAGTGCTTTAGCAATCCAGAAAAGCGAAACAGATCTGGGCCAACCATCTCCAAGTTCCTCCTTAAACATCTTTCCTGTTTTGACCACCCCCTGCATACCCATTCTCTGCCGCCCACCTTTCTCTTGCTTTCTCCACCCTGACGCTTACTCTCCAGCGGCTGGTAAGCTATCCTCCATTGCCAAGTTTCCTCTTATTCGACCCCACATTTTGTCCCCCCACCTATCCCCTTGTGCTTTTGGACTCAACCTGACTCAAGAAAGCTCCGATTCGCCCTCTCATGGCCGCAATAAACAAATGCCTTGGAAGAGACATGGATTCTCTACTTGCCGCCCTGAGCATCATGGGTGGTCGGCCTTTCACTTAGTTTTCTTGATCCAGAACAGAACAGGAAGGAGTGGTGAGTCAGAAGGAGGAGGAGAGCAATTAAAGCCGATTGAGCAGGTCTTGTGGGGTTCTCCTTTTCTCCATTCGACCGACTGGACTATCTCATTGGCAGCAGCAGGGAGTCGAAAGAACAGGAGTTCGCTGTAGCAGCAGCACAAGATGGGTTCTTCGAGGTGCTTGTGTTGGGGGCTGGTGCTGACCACCTTTCTTCTCCATCTTCTAAACGTTTGCGCTGGTACTTTGATCTTTTATCTTAGCAATCTTCTCGTATACCGTGGAATCCACAATCTCGATATATCCATGAAAAATGTGTCTTGAATTGCTGTCCCTGCAGGGAAGGTTGCAGAAGAATCAGCCGATCACCAGAACAACCACTACCAGTACCAGCAGACCCAGACGGCGGCAGAATCCCAGGATGAGCCCCAAGGTAGGGAGCTATGGGGAGCAAGCAACAGCGACATGCCGCCGACGCGGGACGTGCACTTCCCACCGAGGTGGACGGTACCCGTCATCCACCCTCTAACTCCAACCACAATGGCCAGGGACGTGTACACCTCACCAGTAACATCTACCATACCCATCGTCCACCCACTGAACACTCAAACTGCCGTGACGAGGGACATGTATTCCCCACCGGTATCGACGGTACCGATCATCAACCCAACGACGTCCCCAACCACGTTTCCAACCGGGAACCCCACCACAAATAACCCACCGACCTACATGACCCCCGTGGTGGGGACTGCCCCTGCTGGTGACGCGATCCCTGCGGCAGCTGGAGGCGGCGGAGGAGGGGGTGGAGGAAAGAGCTGGTGCGTCGCCAGCCCGAGCGCGTCACCGACGGCGCTCCAAGTCGGGCTGGACTACGCTTGCGGGTTCGGCGGGGCGGATTGCTCCGCTATCCAGCAAGGCGGGAGCTGCTTCAACCCCGATACCATCAAGGACCACGCGTCGTATGCTTACAACAGCTACTACCAGAAGAACCCCGTATCCACTAGCTGCGACTTCGGCGGCACTGCCACGGTCACGACCACCGACCCAAGTACGTGGTTTTATATACAAATGCGGGGGGGTTATGAATATGATGTCCTTTCTGTCTATAAGAGGGTGATTTTGAAACTCTGATGCGTGCGTGTAAATTTGTTGACGTTTTCTCATGCAGGTACTCCGGGTTGCATGTACCCGTCCTCCTCACCCAGGTACGGATTCTAACTCACGCATCTCAATCCACTTGCGAGACCTGTAATCCAGTCAACAATAACGTGTCTCGGTTTCGTCCTGCAGCAGCGGCACCACAATCGGCGGTGGGGGTGGGGGTGGGGGTGGAGGCGGGGCAGGCGTTATTGGAGGAGGCGGTGCTGGCACTACTGCTTCCCCTTCTTTCCCGAGCGCCGGCGGCGGAACTCCGGTCTCACCCGCTGGCATCTACGGCTCCACCGGCTCTGCCGGCGTGTCCTCGAGTTTCGGCGACTCAACGGCCTCTATGGCGTCGTCAAGATTTACTCCACGGTCGGTGCAGATGGCACTCCTGTTGCCTTTACTCCTCTCCAGCTGGTTCACTCAACATTAGCTCGTAGCTGCATGCACACGCCTTCCAGGGACAATTCGTAGCCGTTTAGATCAATCACAAAATTAGGATATCAACTTTTCAGCCTTTTGGGATGATGGTAGTAGTGGATGCATACCACATGACATTGTAGGTAGATTTATATGCTTGAATAATAATTTTACTTCATTCATCTAATTAACGAATAACTAACCACTTATAGCGCCCCCGTTTAATTGGTTTCGTGACCTCTCTACTTTTGTTATTGGCGTGAGTGCGTCTATTCTTTTCAACGGATGTATTGTGGCCGGTTCAACTTTAGGGGTAAGTTAGGAAATACGAATCTTGAACACAAAGTACATGATCTTTTACTCAATGACGCACCCAAATAAATAAAAGGCAAAAAAACCTAAATGGCACATTTGCCAATTTTAATTACCTAAATGGCATGTTCTTGAACTTATTGCCCAAAATGGCATATTTTGGAGCAATACGTCCCCTGCTGGGATGTATTGCTCTCCCGTGAGGCAATGCGTCCCGGCAGGAGACGTATTGGTCCCACAAGAGGGCAATGCGTCCCGAGCCGTGACGCATTGCTCTGTTGTGGGACCAATGTGTCTCCCTCCGGGACGTATTGCCATGCGGAGAGCAATGCGTCCCGGAAGGGGACGCATTGACCCCACAGGAGTGCAATGCGTCACGGCTCGGGACACATTGCCCTTGTGTGGGACCAATGCGTCTCCAGGTGGGACGCATTGCTCAATGAGTCTCCATGCAGGATGCATTGGAGCAATGCGTCCCCATGCAGGACGCATTGGTTTTTTTAATCATTTTTTGCAGTCACTGATGTTGTTTCATGGTTATTTATATGTAAATTAACAATATTGATTATATTTATACATTTATAATTCGTTCACTTGTATTTGGATGTCTATAATATACTCAATTATTATAAATTTGTCAATTTCAATAGGTCGTAACATGCATATGGAATATATAAGTGTATTGCAACCAACATTGGTTGGTTCCTAATTGATTATATAATACGAACTTAATCCAAATAAATGAGATAGCAATTAAAAACAAGGTTAAAACATGAACCAACATGACGAGAAAATAATACACAACAGAACAATATGATAGATCCACAACAACATGATCCAAAATGAACCAATGTGATATCATAATATGATAGATCCACATACAATAGATGTCCTCACAAAGGCATACATACAAAACTATACAATATATAAAAAACTAAGTATGTCATCCTCGCCCACGACGTCCTCGCCCACGTCCCTCTACATCAGGATCCTCTGTACCGATATCATCTAGAGATTGCTGAACTGGGGACAACTGCGTAGGAGGCTACTGGCGAGCATCAGGGAAGAAATGAAAAGGTGGAGGTGGGGTGAGGGGTCTAGGAAAACCAGGATAGGATGCATCAGGTGGGGTGCATCCTGAGAAATCAAACGGAGTAGGTGAATATGTGACATAATATGGTGGTCGGCTCTCGGGAATAATTGCTGGTGGGAATGGAGTGTATGGAGTAGAAGAAGAACTTGCTCCATGGTATGATGGTGGTTGAGGTGGGGTGATGAATGAGGAATATGAAGCAGCTCCTGAAAAATATGGCCCTGTCGGTCCCCATGACATGAACTGAGAAGTGGGAGTGGGAGTGGGCTCAATAGTAGGAGTAGTAGGAGTAGGAGTGGGCTCAGGGGCTGTGGTATGAGTGGGTATGGGATCCCACGGCCGAGCATAGTCGGGAAGACTATCAAAGTAACTCCCCTGGATGGTATAGATGATGTCTCTGATCTGTGCAGGGGCGTGTTGTACTGCCGCTCGGATCGCCACATGTGTTTGTACCTGTAAAATAAAGTATGTACACATAATAAAGACCAATTACATATATTACAAATAACAAAGAGTTTTGGCCGACCAAAAAAAAAAAGATAAATATTAACAATTTGTAAAAGAAAATAATAATGATACTCACAAATTCCTGCTGACGATAACTTTGCGGGTAGTATATGCTTGGAGGCATAGCTGGAGGGGGCACAATGTATTGTGGATGATACCATGCATAGTGAACCTGAGGACTGTAGAATGTATCAGCTGGTGGAGCGGGAACTAAACTCTCACGTCTGTTGTTCCACATCTGCACCTCCTACCTATAATGAAGCATCCAATCCTTAGCCGCATGACCCCTCCCATCTATTCGGCTAAGCTTCGGCAGCTCAAGAGTAGGTTGTACTTGAACAAAGCCGAACTGTCCAAGTACTCTGTCAGGAAAGTGCCACTCCACTATTATGTAGCACAACAGATGCACTCATGCCAACCAAATATCACTACCATCTCTACAAATGGCAGGCAATCTCTCGAGAACCTCAGCAGTGTAAGGAGTCAACTCTATCTGTTATTCATATAAACAACGTGTATCATATAAAATGGAGTAAATTGTAAATAAATAAAACATATCAAACAACAGAGGTAAGTAAGTTATACCTGTGAGGGTAAAATCTGGTCAAATGCTGAATCGTAAAATTGAATTGTTCCCCTGATAGTTTGACTCCTTTGGACAAAGGTAGGCCACCTATTAAATTGAGAAACTAAATTTAGATAAACACTACATAATATTTAAACAAATAAAAAAGTTAATTGTGTTGATCTTTAACCTGTAACCCAAGGGAACATCTTCTGGCCAATCATTCCAGCGCATTGCAATTGTACCTGGGCGTCCAATTCCCAACCTCTCCCAACACCACAACTGTAATAGGCATACACAACCTGATAGATGGGCTGTTCTCCTAGACCGGGTGGTTGCCTTATACAACTCCCTATATAAGAAAGCTAGAGTTGCAGCACCCCAAGATAGAGTGCCACAACGTTCAAAATCGGACACAAGAGGGAGGTACCTAACATGAACTCTATCCCCTGTACTATCTGGGATAAGGTAACTACCTAAGAAATATAAGAGATATGCCCTAGTATACCTTGTCCTCATTTCTACTTGTTGTTCTTCATCACCCGCGGTCAGATCCATATCCTTGAAGGTCTCACGCAACCAAATCAAGGAGATATGCCCCTTAGACATCCCATCTGGTGCATCTCCTAAGAAATTCTCACAAAGGTGAGTCCATGAAGAAAATTGCCCCTCATCTACACCTAAAGGATATGAAGCTATAACCGGTGGGCCATCAATCCTTAGGCCTAAAAGAACTGCAACATCCTGAAGAGTGACACTCATCTCAAAAGGGGGAAGCCTAAAAGTATTGCTAGAGTTGTCCCATCTGTTAACTAATGCAGTGATTAAACTAGGGTCAAGGTGGATGCATGGTAGCCTATGAACAAGCCCAAAACCAGCTATGGAAATATTGTCTAAAACTTCCTGGTCAGTAATAGGCCATTGTGACAACATAATGTGGTGCTGGGAGAGTCGGTAGGTTTCTTGTCTAGGAGCCATATCTATGAAAAGTGAAAATATTTCATTAAATGAAAAGTGCAAAAATTACATTACATGAAAAGTGCAAATAGTGTACAACATTTAAGATTGTCAAGATTCTTCATTAGATAAGATGAAATTACAACATGAACAACATGAATTACATGAACAAACAATATAAAAATACAACACGAACTACATGAAATTACTGCATTTGATTCAGTATCTCATCTAGAGGTTCATAAAATGGCCACACTTGATGTACCACTCGATGTATCTCTGGATGTGATACAACTAACTGGTTTTTTACTTGTTCTTTGATTGGCATTGCTTTCTGTTTTGTGTGATCCCAATACCAACCAGGTAGCTCAAGAAGTTCTTCATACATGTGAAACATTTGCTTTAAAAATTGCCAATGAAATTTTGCTTGTTCTTTTGTCACTATAAATCCTAACTTGTTGTGCAACAAATCTGGTACATCATTCCAGTCATCATCCAATAGAGTTTGACGAGCCATTTTTCCCTGTAGGCACTTCGTAGCTATTATTTGGATTAACTCTACGGACATGTGAAATGTCCATGTCCTTCGATGACCCATCTATAGAAATTGAAATGTCCTTCGAGAAGTATGCCAGTATATTTTCCTGTTAAAAATGTGCCATCAACAGTAAGAACAGGCCTACAATAGGCCCAACCCCTCACAGCTGGACCAAATGCCCAAAACACCCGCTTGAATCTACGAGTGCCTTCAGTTTGAAGGATATAATCATCAATAAGGTGGGCATATATAGTTCTTGGAATATATTGTGTCAGAGAAATTAGGAACGGCAACAAACTATGATATGATGATTCCCAGTCTCCAAATATTTTACAAACAACCTTCCTCCTCGCTAGATATGCCTTCTTGTAAGATATATTGAGCCTTAGTTCAGCATTCACCTTGTCACGAATTTCTTGTGTCGACATATCCAGTCGTGATACTAGGATTGGCATTATCATTCGAGCAATATAAGATGATGTGACTTGGTGATGATCATGATTCATAACAGTTAATTCACAATTGTGGCCTGCTTTACAACGTTTTATCTTCCACATGCCACCTGCTTTTTTGGACTGGCAAGCGGTCAATCTCCAAGGACATCGTTCATCATGGATACAAGCAAGTTTAAGATGATGATTATTTGAGCGTAATGTACGGTACTGGACATTCTTTTGTACCGACCATTTTTGGACTGTCTCAACCAGTACAACTTTAGATGCAAATAAAGCACCCTCATATATAACAGCACTGGAAGGATTGTAATTGAGACGAAATTCATGACAAAAATCTTCCACCCAGTCATCATCTTGAAAAGCTTCATAGTTGGAATCAATGTGTTCATGTTGGGGCCATTGGTTGTCAAATATGGATGGAATATGACTCAATGCTGCAATAGAGTCAGGGAATGGATGTGTGTGATGATCATCGGTTTCAGTCAATGACTCATCCTCAGGTGGTTCACTGTTATTACCACCTTCAATGTCACTATTGTTATCACCTTCATGATCACTATCATTATCACCTTCATGATCAATATCATTATCTCCCTCCTCAACCTCAACACCAATATTCTCAGTACTAAGATTTTGAGAAAATTCAGGTGGTTGACTCCACTCAGCAGTTAAATTGCTAAGACTGAATTGAGGTGTAGGACTAAATTGAGGTGGTTGACTCCATTCAGTAGTTAAATGACTTTGACAGAATTGAGGTGGTTGACTCCGAGAGAATTGAGATTGAAATTGATTCAATAGACTCATTAAACAAGGTTGTTGGTGGATATATGTTTTTTCAAGAAACACATCAATATAGGCATCAGCTGAAAGTGATAACAAGGTTCTGTATGCATCATCATCATCAACTTGTACGAGCATATGATTTTCTCCAGGGAAAAGATAGGATATTTTGATAGAGAAGTGGTTGGGATTGATGTCAAGTGTTGTATAGATATATGATTTTAGTTCAGATAGGGTATTAATAAGTGAAATGTTTATGGGTCTAACAGATCGACTAGAATAAGACCCATCAGATAGAAATTGCCTATCATATCACATCTTCACAATTCGTAAATTTGAACTAGATGCCATGTTCCTATATTTTAGAATATTATATTAACGTCAGAAAGAAATTCGTATTTTATGACATTATATCAACATAAATTAATATTTTAGAGCAATGACATCAATTTGGAATTAAATTTATTGGATTATTTTTTCTATAACATTAACAGTGAACAACAATTTTGCTAATTTTTTCAGTAAAATTAACTAACATTTCATAACAACAATTTTGCTAATTTTTTAGTAACACTAACATTTCAAAATAACAATTTTGCAATTTCGAACAATAATTTTTCAGGTATTAAGTAGCCTTCAATTGTCATTTTCTACATCATTATTTCAGTAATGTGCAATTAAAGAGTAACAATACAATTATTTCAGTTGTAATATTTCGTAAGTTCATATTTTGAAAATTAAAAATTTGGTAGAATAAATACATGAAATGGAGAGTTATCTGTTGACAATCGAAGAATAGAAGAAGAGAAAGAAGAAGCTCTAAATAGTCTCTGAACAGCAGAAGATATCAGCTCCAAGATCGCCCGAAATAAGCTAGAAATCACCCAAAGCAATAGAAATCTGAGAAAAGCTCCAGAGCAATGGGAGTATAGAGCTAGATGAAGGAAATGAAGAATGGTGTGAGTTTGGGGGGTTGTTTTCGGCCAATATATATAGGGGAGCAATGCGTCCCGGTTGGGGACGCATTGCGCCCACGTGGCACCGCCCGGCGCCGCGTGGCGGCCCCAACGGTAAAACAGCCGTTGCGCTGGGAGCAATGCGTCCCCGTCCCGGACGCATTGCCCGCGTGGCAATTTTATAGCCGTTGGGCGCGTCGCGGGCCGCGAAGCATTGGTCCCACAAAGGGCAATGCGTCCTGAGCCGTGACGCATTGCTCTCCCGCGTGGCAATGCGTCCCGGCGGGGGACGCATTGGTCCCACAACAGAGCAATGTGTCACGGCTCGGGACGCATTGCCCTCCTGTGGGACCAATGCGTCCCCCACCGGGACGCATTGCCTCGTGGGAGAGCAATGCGTCCCAGCAGGGGACGTATTGCTCCAGAAATGTGCCATTTTGGACAATAAGTTCAAGAACATGCCATTTAGGTAATTAAAATTGGCAAATGTGCCATTTAGGTTTTTTTGCCTAAATAAAACATATGCTGAAAATTGTAACCTGACCCGTAGCATCTGGTTAAACCCGTTTGGCATGCAGGGTTTAGTGGTTTGGGCGTTGTGATACGTATTTTTACGGGGATTTTGACAAGGACGGTTTTTGGGATGAGGCTGCATCGTATAGGTAGTAAGTGATATGTGGATTGATTAAGTGATGTGTGGAGAGAGAATGAGTGGGAAAAGGGAAAAAATGAGATGGAATTAGTGGACTCCTAATTTTTTGGGAGAAAAAATACAAAGAGGAGAAAAGTAAAGGGAAGTAAAAAGAAGTGAGGATAAAGGTGATAATTAACAAAGTGAGGAGACAAGTAATGGGGGAGGACGAGGGAAGCTAAAGGAGGAGATGAGGAAAGTGAAGAGATAAGTAAAGGACGGAGATAAGTGGAGATGGAAGTGAGGGGAGATAAGAGAAGTGAGGAGAAAAGTGATGGCCGAAAAAGGATAGAAGATAAGAGATGAAGGAAGTAAAGGAGGAGATGAGGGGTTTGACTAGTAAATTAATGTGATGGTTGTAAGGAGGGCAGTGATAGGGGTAGCATAAAGAGGGATTAGGATGAAAGTGAGGGTGGAAGTGATGGAAAATGAGGGAAGTAATACAAGAGCAGTAGAAAGTAATGGGGAGAGAAGGGAAGTAATGCAAGAATGAAAGGAACTAATGGGGAAAGAGAGGGAATTAACCGGAAACAAGTGGGAAGTGGGGAGGGAAGTATAGGAGGGACATGAGGAGGAAAGTTGTAACACACAAGGCCACTATCTATGGTTCAAGTAGAGTTTTGGAAATGACGATTGGCCCCACATACTACCAGTAGCCTCAGTTGTAAGTTTTTTCCTCACTCACACACTCAATAGATCACTCATCCTAATACTACTCTAGGGTGAGCAAGCTTAACCATAGAGTTCAAGCGATGGACTCTCTGAAAAGAGGTGTAGTTTGGTGATATGGGTAGTTCAATCATTCCTTTTAAGATCATAATATTTGATTCCTCAAGACCTAGGGCGTAACACAACTAATGCAAGAATAGAAGGAAGTAATTAATATCGAGGAAGGAGGGATGTGAGGAGGCAAGTAATAGGAAACGTGTGAGAAGTGAGGAAGTAATGGGGGAGAGGGATGTGAGGAGGGGACAGGAGAGAAGAGGGAAGAGAGGAGGGAAGTGAAGGAGGTAGAGAAACATGCCAAATAAGAGGTGCATGATCACCAAAAGGAGGCGTGTTGCATGTAAAAATGCACAAAATCACCAAAAGAAAGGTGCCCAATCTCCAATAGGTTGTTCACATAGTAGCCAAAATATGATATACATACAGAAAGAAAGTAGGCAAATCAGTCAAAGAAAGAGGTGTTTTTCATACAAAAGTATGTGAGTCATACCCAAAAAGAAGCGCCAAATCAATGGTTGTTACGGTAAAATAGTTGGCACATGAGCCCAAGGAAGAGGTGTATTTATATGAAAACATGCATGCAATTACCAATTCGAGGTGCATATATGGCATGTTCCATTAACAAATTACTAAAATTAAGCAAAAAAACTGTAAAAGCGTGTGCACATCATAGACAAAAATGATGAGTTAGGAATCATGGAGGTGGCAAGCTTAGCGGAAATATTAAAAATTTCTCCACATATCTTACAAGCATATCTTATCGACAACGACATATTCAGAAAGAGGGTGCATGAGGTATATCTTATCACGGAGTAAGTCCAATGACGTTCCTTCACACGATGGTGTGCGTCACACCTGGCGTGCACGGACGATCATCGTCAATATTCTCTAAATGCAGTCGTTCGGTATGTGTATCTCTACATAGTCCACACAGATGGACTGGAACTCCTCGCCGCACTGTCTGAGCTGGCAGGAAGGAGAAACCTTTTACTTGATGATGTGCTAGAGTCGTTGTCATGCTCCTTCTCTTTCTCAGGAAAAAAGACAATTAGGGCTCGTGTACAAGACCATGTATATAAAATTTGTCTGTCATGCCCCTATAAATAGGAGAGGAAAAGAAGTAGGATTTCCCAAAAACCCTAATAAACAAAAGGTTGTGGGTGCGTGCAAAACAGACCCTCGTGGACTATCAAAAAGATAGTCAAAATATTCCAAAATCATGCCATTACTTAATTAAACAATTGAACACATTAATCAATTAACTAATTCTCCATCATCCAGCTCTATCTGATTGCTCAGGGTTGACCAGTCTACTTATCATATAAGTCAAAAATTTAAATTGACTTAAACCTTTTAACCAATTAACTTATATTATATTCTAATATTATTCCAATTAATCACCTAAACATTTTAGTATTCAATTTGACTCAGAAAAAATCTAATTAGGTCCACAATTAGACTCATATTCCAATGCATCCTATGTGTGTGACCCTGTAGGATCCAAATCCATATACATTGGCACTGATGTTCATAATCAAATTATGATTTCACGAGTAATTATTGGTTTCTAGCAAGACATTATTGCTATCCAAGTAATTGAAAAGTTGGAGAACAACTTAACCTAGTATTATGACCAGTGTTCTAGTGATTGTTTAATCCCTTTTCCTGTGATATCCATATTGAATCTGAGGTATGAAAATGCCATCCTCTTAGTGTTCAATCTATGTTCTTTGATCTAGAATAGGCTATTAAGACACACATAAGCTCAATATCATATATTAATTCACATGAGAATGGGCATGCATTTCATAGTCTCATTCATCAAGTGGTCGGGATATCACTCCAAAGGAAGGGACAAATTCCATCTATGTTGTAATGTCCCCATATCTAGGTAATTATCCTTCTATTTCATATTCCTCCTCATTTTTCAATTATATGTTTTAGGGCCCTTTTTGCTCAGTCTTAATGTGTTGGAATTAGTTAGGACCCTATAAACCTAATATTTTTCTACTATCCCATATATATGAAACTTTAAAATGAAATAGTCATGTAGAGCAAATATTAGGAAGTGGTGAATTATTACACCAACCAATGGCTAGACTCTGATAGTGTATCTTGTATATCTCTAGAAATTTAGGATAAGAGCATGGAAGAGAACACCAAGTGACTCACTGTAGTTGACGAATGAGTTAAATTAAAGGTCCTAATTAAGTAATTAATACATTAGAAAATAGATATAATGCAAATATTTTCAAAATGGAAATCTAAGACCAGAATTGACTCCTTCATACTCGAATTAGCATACATGTCATTTTGGGGTCTTTTGGATATTAATTAGACCCTTAAGTTGATTAGGATAGAGAATCATACATCTTAAGAATTAACTCATTAAATGATGTTACAACTTGTTTTATCTATCAGAATTATTTAGAAGTAACACGTCTCTTTTCCTCATTCATGTGCCTTAATGATGCAAGGACTCCTCAGATCCAATGGATCGGGATTGAAGGATGAATCTCGTCTCCCTCCTCTCGACCTCCCGATAGTCGCGTATAGTAACACAGTCACTGACTAACCAGTGTCCATTCCTGCACCATTTTCTCGCTCGTTTGGTAACAGCTCCTCGGGATCTCTTCGTCTTTCAGTTCTACTCTTGATTTTGCGTCGTCTGAGTCATAAATTGAGACCAACGATGATCAATTGAGAAATGCCAAAAAATGTCTTTGTTAACCTTTGCGCAAATGCACACAGAGGTCACATTCTTCTATCACCTATAATTGTACCGTATCCTAAGCATACAGGAAGTTCACCGAAACCATCATTCTCCACTCCCTGCTGATCAATTGCCTCGAGAACATCCATGGTAGTCTTTCGCACTCGCCTTCCTTCTTCGTTCACTGGAGTCTTCGAACACCTGCTCCCGTCTCCAACATTCGATCAATAGAACGGTAATAAATATCTTTTTTCCACAGACAATCTTACTCTAACTTTCAAGGGATTGCTTCCTATGTGAACACACCCTTCTTTATTCTGACGACCTCTACCCCCATGGCTTCTAATCGTGCCTTGACCTCAAGAAGAACTCCTCCATCTTCTTCTAGCTTCTCTGAAGGTGTGTTCACAATTA
Source organism: Alisma plantago-aquatica (assembly GCA_963693085.1). Taxonomy (NCBI): domain Eukaryota; kingdom Viridiplantae; phylum Streptophyta; class Magnoliopsida; order Alismatales; family Alismataceae; genus Alisma; species Alisma plantago-aquatica. Next base: position 35,069,958 of record OY856413.1, on the reverse strand, counting down.
GTTTGGCCTACATTACCTTAATTCATTGATTCCCATTTTTTATCTCAAAGAGGTGTTTCTCGACCTTTTAATCTAAGGATTGTTCCTTGTATGTCTTGTAACACAGCAGGTTCAATTCCACGAATTTGTAGAATACATTACTCTGTGTCTTGGTTTTGATCGTCCGCTACCCTTCAGCCATCACCAAAGATGGACGTGGTGAACTGGTGCTTCCCTGAATCAAATCGATGGATCTAGGAGTTCAGTTGATCACAGGAAACTCACACAGATTTTTCCTTATGCCTCTATACTCAAATTCATTTACATGATCTGGTTTTCTCTGAGTTCAGTCGTAGCTACTTACTGACCCAAGAGCACCAATAATGGTGTGCGTGATTGGGAACTAATCCCGTTTGGACTTCTCATATCTATGCCCCACTTTGTCTTCCTATTAATTTAATTAAGAGCAATCACGAGTCTTTACCACAAATATGATCTACATGACCGTGGGATTGGTACCTAACCCCTAAGTTAATTGGCATCGTCACGCTTGGTTACGAAATGAATTCATGCAAAGGTAATTCAGATTTTCTCGGCTATGTTTTAATAGCAATGTCAGTTATGGATTTGATTTTTAAAAGGTCACTATTAAATACTAAACAATCTGGATATATATATATATATATATATATATATATATATATATATATATATATATATATATAGAGAGAGAGAGAGAGAGGGGGGGGGCTAGAATACACTCGAGTGTACGGATCGCACGAATACACTCAAGTGTGTTTGCATGTCATGACTATTTTTTGCAAAATATAAACCGTTGATCTTCACCGTCATATTATAGCTAGGCTACGTATAAATTTTGAGCCCATTTGGATGAGTGTAAGTCACTCATCCAAGGGCAACAAAATCGACGCGCGAAACTAATTTAAAATGCATAATATTTGCGGTCTTCATAACATGAGCTATACATATCCAAATGTGCTCAAATTTTGCGTATGAGTTGTTCACAAGATGTTTAAGAAGATCAACGGATTAGATTTTCAAAAAAAATATTGCATCATGAAAAACTACTTGAGTGTATTCCGCTCCGGATACACTCGAGTGTATTCTAGCCTGACTATATATATATATATATATATATATATATATATATATATATATATATATATATATATATATATATATATATATGTGTGTGTGTGTGTGTGTGTGTGTGTGTGTGTGTGTGTGTGTGTGTGTGTGTGTGTGTGTGTGTGTGTGTGTGTGTCTTTTTGGAATCAGAAAATTGTGACCGATTTAACCGTGGGGTTTTTAAGACCGATTTCTTTTTAGAGTTAACAAGGTTGATAGAGTAATTATTAATCCAATACACACATATTGTGTTTAGATGGTGAAAGACTTTGAATCATCCTAAGAATATTGTGGAGGTAGTAGGGATAACTATTAAGGTATGTGTTCTTCCTTATTTAATTTTGGGCATTAATCTGACTAAAATATTCTTATGATGAGGTATTTCTTATAATTTGGCCTTTTATTTGTGTCATTATTAAATTCCCCATTCTCTAAAATTAACAAATATAATGGTGTCTTGGGTCTATGAACCCACATGCATTGTTGCTTAGATTTGAAAATGTGATTGATAATTTATACCATATCGTGTCACTCTATTTATGCATGTTTGATAATTTAGTTAGGTATCTATTGTATGGTGCATGATCACGACCACTAGAGTGTGCTATTTCTGCGTGGGGTGTGTTATTCCACATCTTTTTATACAACAACTATTATTTTCCACCCAGGGTGTGTTATTCCACCCATTTTTTTAGCTCAAAGATCCAATGGTATCTTAATCGTACCATATCTATTTAGTCTAAATATATCTACAAGTGAGTGTATTTTATTGTTGTGATATTGTGAATGATGGCAAGAATTTTTCTCAAATATTGTGCTCTAAATTTAAATGTCTCACCCTATTAAAATTTTGTCGTTTTGAATTTACTTATCTTTAATGGCCCCTCTTGATGGAACACCCTCTCTTGCACTTAAACTCTTTAAAACGCCTAAAATATTTTATACTGCACATATATCAGTTGATACTGACACATACTATTTTTATCTATTTTCTTGGTTGCTCTTAAACTACCCAGGTGAGCAGTCGCTAATTGATCAGGTGCTTGTGGACTAAGGTCTTGAGGTGTCGGTGGCTCGGGAGTAGATCTTGAGGATACCTTCTGAGATGTCTAGGTTGCCTACTACAATTGTCTCATCTTAGATGAGATATTAGTCCCTTTTGGGTTTATTATCTTTAAATTTATCATGGACATGTTGTGGACTCTTTTGAAGTCATGTAATAATCTAGTTTCTTTTCTATTGCTTAAACACTCTTTAACTTGATGTCCATGCTATTGTTAGAAATATTATGCAACATTTTTTCCCTTTTTGATATTGGAAGTTTCTTCTTTGTTTCCTACTTATTTTCAAAATAAAAGTAGGGAGTGGATCCCCTCTCAGATCCCACTCCTTACAACATGGTGTCAGAGCATAAAAGCTGTCAGTAAACTAGTTATCTCATAAATATGTTGTTAGGTTCTTACTGTTGTCTTCACTACTTTTAGGAGAAATAATCTTTTTGGGGATGGTGACTCCTCCCATATGTGGGAAAACCATAATGGGTTCACTACTCTGCAACAACCACAGTTTGAGATGCCTTTGATGGACCCACCATTGCAAACTCCCTACACCCAAGGCAATCCTAGAGTACAACCTATGGTTATAGTGCCTCCTATTTCATCTATTCCTCCTCCGTCTAGCCTCACACTTGAGCAGGAACTGGCGTTTCTACATCAGATTCTTTTTTCTATGTTGATGAGTCAATTCAATTCTAATTCTGGGGTTGAGAAGACCAAGGAGTACTCTATGACAGAGTTCATAAATTTGTAGTCACCATACTTCAAGGGAGAAGGAGAGATCAAGATGGTAGACAAGGCTAACAATTGGGTCTTGGCCATCAAACACACCTTCAAGGGAATGGCATGCCCTCCCCACCAAAAGGTTCTCTTTACCACATACATTCTTGATGGACCTACTCACGTGTGATGGAATGGGGTGGCTCACACCTGTGATACTTCTTCTATGACATGGGAACAATTTCTCACTCTGTTTCACAAAAAATATGTCTACCCTACCACACTCAAGAAGAAAGAATCCAAATTTTATATCCTGAAGTACGGATCTCTTAGTGTTTCTGCTTATGTCCAAGGGTTCCTCCTACTTGAGCACTACGCCACATGCCTAAGAGAAGATCTTCGTGCTACAATGTTTCTAGAAGGTTTGTCATATCAGATTGGACGAGCCTTGGTACCACAACTTCCACTCACTTTTCAGCATATGGTAGATAAGGCACTTGCAGTCGAGGCCTATACAGGACATTAGACTACTGATCACAACCCCAATAAGAAGAAAGGTACTCCCAATGATGATAGCGAGAAGTGCAATTGATGTTCTCGTCATCACCCTTCAGGAAGGTGTCCTTCAGGGAATGGTGTGCCACAGAGAGATGGAAGGCAAGTGATCTATCACATGTGTGGCCAAGCTAGGCTCATCAGACCCCAATGTCCTGATTCTAGAGGTCTCCCAATCCAGCTCAGCCATGAGCCCCTGAGTAGGTACCACAACCACAACATCCACAACAACCTCTTAGAAAAATAATAATAACAACAACCAGCAAGGGAGGCATCCACCTGTTGAGAGGCGCATGGGGCATTTCTTTGCCCTAGATGCAGAGAAGGCTGAAGAAGGAAATGAGATTAAAGGTATTGTGCATTTACTTCAGAATCCTATTAAAGTCCTCTTTGATTCTGGTTCATTGATACTTTATAGCATCTAAGATAGTGACATATCCTGGATGTACAAACCCTAGTGGTAGGGTAGCTCTTCTTACCTTGAAATCTCTCATGTCGACCTTTGTATATTGGACAAGATGTTTGTGACAAACTTCATCCTTCTCAACATGACTACTTTGATGTCTTCTTGGGGATGGAATGGCTGAAGAAATATGATGAAACCTTATTCTGTAGGGAAAAGAAGGTTAGCTTGTTGTGTTGGTATGTATGCCCAGAGAGACAATCATGTGATGATTGTAATGGCATAACTTGTAAAAATGATTTGATTACTAATAAAATGAAAGCTTCCAACTCTATTTAATTCAGTTATGAGATAATGATGTAACATTATAAATGTCTAGAGAATGATATCACTCAATGGCGTATGTTTTCAAGTATTAGCCTTGAGAAAATGAGATCATACAAATGTTAAGAGCACATATGCATATTCTCATTATGTCCCCGATCGGTTGTTATTGTGGAAGGTTGATAAACAACAAAAACACATAAGATCATAGTGTGAGTTGGGTGATGACAGAATCTCATCAGACGTGATATGTCAATATCAAACCAATCACACAGATACATGTTAGAGAACAGTGTATCAGACAGACGCACTGTGAGACTAACATGTGGAAGCCATCATCATGGAATTCATAGTCAACTCTCACAATGTTGGTGGTGGTTGTGGTTCTCAGACCTAAAATCATTGCACTCATCACATGTCGTTGGGTATGCTTTGACATCATCAAACGCAGTCATGAAACAAGGGTTGTTATAAAGGTGGTGATTGGGTGACTTTGATACATGGGGATAGACTGTGAATGATAGAAATGGACAGATGTTACCATGTGAAATGTCCAGATTCTAAAGACTATACCAGAATCATATGGTCGCTTTATTACATATTACCATGTGAATAATACGGTTGGATAGATGTCATACTTTCTTGCCATGTTGATTCATGCTGAAGCAAAATTGAAGAAGGACAAGCCTGTAATAGTGATCAGTAGAGATGAGTCGAAGGATCAAAGCAATACGAGAAGATTTCTGAGGTCAAGCCAAAAATCAAGTCTTCAACACTCAAGATAAGGAGAAAGAAAAGTATAAGAGGATCTCATCCTTTGTACTTGAAGGCATTCAGGAAGAAGAAGATGGGGATGGGGATCTCCACTTCATGTATATACATTATTGAGATAAATCTATCTACTTCATTATCATGGGTATTAGATACTGGATGTGGATCTCATATATGTTCTCATATGAAGGATCTGAAAGGAAGTAGGTCTTTGGGAAAAGGCGAGGTGGAACTTCCACTTGCTAATGGTGCAAGAGTTGCAGCCAGTGTAGTTGGAACCTATAGTATATCTCTGCCTACATGGCTTGTGATAGAGTTAAAGAAATACTATTAGGTACCTATTATAAATAGAAACATCATTTCTGTATCTTGTTAGGATAATGAAGCATTTGAATTCCATATTAAAAATGATCGATGTTCTATTCCAAAATATGGGATCTTTTATTGCAGTGCCCCAATATTATTATGGTCTTTACTTGTTAGATCTAAAGACATATGTATATTAACGTTAATATCAAAAGACTAAAACTCGACAACTCAAACAAAATATACCTTAGGCATTGTCATCTAGGGCACATAAATGAGAATTGCATATCCAGATTTTATAAAGATGGTTATCTGGACTCTTTTGATTTTGAATCAATAGAGACATGTGAATCTTGTTTGTTGGGAAAGATGGCTAAGACCCCTTTCACTGGTAATAATGAGAAGTCTAGTGATCTATTAGGACGCATACATATTGATGTGTGCGGACCTTTTAGAACAATCGCTAGAGGTGGGTACTAGTACCTCATTACCTTTATTGATGCATTTAGTAGGTATGACTATGTTTATTTAATGAAACATAAGTCAGAAACTCTTGAAAGGTTCCAGGAGTTTATGAATGAAGTGCAAAAACCAACTTAGTAAAAGTATTAAGGCAATTCATTCTCATCAATGTGGAGAATAGTTAAACATAATTTGAGAACCTTCTTAGAACCCACGGGGTTGTATCCTAGTGGACTCCGCCTGGAACACCTCACCATAATGGTGTATCAGAAAGAAGGAATGACACATTACTGGATATGGTGTGATCGATGATGAGTTTAGTTGAGCTTTAGACTACCTTCTAGGGTTATGCTAGATGAATGTGTATTCATCATGAAATTTGATTGCCGTCTTGGACCAATTTGACTCAATCAATCCAATTTCATTCATTAAATATCACAATATACAAAAGTGCTTAATTGATTCAATTACCAAAATTATTAACTAAGTTTATGTTGAATGTATGCAGGTCATGATGAGGTTGAACAATCAGCTGGCATCCACCTCCATTTAACCCTAATCCACCTTCAATCATCACTACCCTGTGTTCACTCCATCTTTATCTCCATCAACCATCATTCAAATCAAACCCTTTTGAGTGGGACCCACCTTTCTCAACCCCTGATCTACCCTCACTCATCCTTGGCCTTGACCATACGGTTTCATCCATATGGTCTTGACCATGCGGTTTCATCCATACGGTCTTGACCATACAGTTTCATCCATATGGTCTTCACCCATACGGTTTCATCCATACAGTCTTCACCCATGCAGTTTCATCCATACGGTTTCGACCTATCATTCTTAGTTGTGCATCCATTTGGTCTCAGACTGTGAGCTTTTCTTCACCATCAGATCACTGATCAATGGTTCCCATCCATTCAATCAAATGATCTTCCCTAACGATCTTGGGCTATCGTTTTCCTCTAAACAGTTTTGCAAGACCGTATGGGCATCTCCGTTCAAGACCGTATGGGCAACTCCATTCAAGACCAGTTGGATCCCCATAGAGAAATGACACCCTCCTAACAACGATAGTGCCTTCTTCCCCCTCCTTCCACCTGACCTGCAAACCCTAGCACACAATATCTGCAACCCCAATCGCGTCTCCATCTCCTCACACCAGCAGCAATCGGCCGCCTCTGCTGCCCGCTTCTCTATCCAACCTGCTAACCCTAACACACAGCAGGCAAACACACCTGCATCATCACGACACCTCTACAGCACCTCTTCAAGACTGCCCAATCTCCTTCTTCCTAACCCCTCTAGTGCTTTCCTCAACCTACAACACCTCTCACGGCCCTGCTCAACCTGCCCCTCACTAGTCTCAAGACTGTGCGGCAGGGATCGGTCTCCACACCGATCGAAGGTCACCGGTCTCAAGACCGTTTGGTCATTGATCGGTCACAGAGATCGTTTGGGTGCGAGGAAGACAGGGAGCCGAAGACCATTTGCACTTTCTGAAGCCAAGATCGTAAGAGCATATCGTGAAGACCGTTTGAGTGTCACAAGCCACAAGACCGGTCGGGGGTTCCAAAACCGTTTGAACGACACCAGGCTGAAGACTGTTTGGAACTGTGAATGCAAGACCATTTGAGGCAAAAGCAACCAAACCTATCTGAAGACTGTTTGAGGATAAAGCAACCAAACCATTTGATAAAGAAGTAATGACCATATGATCATATACTAAAGACCGTTTGAGTGAAAGATATCAAGACTGATCAAAGCAGACCATTAAAGCAGATACTTCCGAACTGTTTGGATGATAGCACCAAACTGTTTGGTCATATTTACCAAACTGTTTGGAGGAAATCTAATACAAGACCGTTTGGTCATCTAAATGGTCTCCAAATCAAACTGTGAAAATTGCAACAGGGCCCAAAACGTCAAGCCCCCATTTGAGCCTATAAATAGAACCAGCAGGGTCCTCATTTGGGCATCGGATCCAGAATGCCTCCAGGCTGCCCGAACACAAGATTCGATCCAGATCCGTCATCCACGCCAGTATCACTTCACCTACTGCTCCTACTGCGATCTAGGAGACCGAGAAGAGAAGAAAGGAGTAGTGAGAAAGACTACTCGGTCTGTCTTGGCATCCCTCGTTCCTCATCCAGATCTGCTCTGACATGACATAGAAGACCGCATCATGCTCACTGAGCTGTGACTACTTTCTGCATCATGCTCATGGCTGGACCTTCCCTCTCTCTTGTTCTTCTTGTTTCTCGCATCATGAGCGAGTAGTTCCTTTTTGCTGGGGTGCGGGGACTAGCCCTACTGCCCATGCAAGAATGTTCTTTTGTCAAACTTTCCATGGAAATGTATATAACTTTTCATTTTGTTGTTAATCATTGATGTTTGTAGATTGGTTACCTTCTTACTTTCATCATGTTTTTCCCTATGTTGTGAGAACTTCTATACGTAGGGTAGAATGTCGATTAATGAGGTTGACTCCCAAACTAGAAATAGAATGGGATTCCTTGAGGTCGTAAGTGTATGATCTGTGAGGGGACGAGCCATCTAGCCTACGGTGATGCTTTTGTGGCCTAAACATCCCTCAGGGAGGGACACAACCTTAGTTGGATTTTTTATCTTCTTTGTTAATCGTTGATGTTTGCTTGTAGATTAATCACCTGCTTGCTTGTCGATTAGCATGGTTGACTCCTTTACGAGAACTTCTGATAGGATTCCTTGAAGTCGTAAGTGCATGATCCGTGAGGGGACGGGCCATCTAGCCCACGGTGGCACTTCTGTGTTCCTAATACATGTATAGGGGGCCTATAGCTTCATTCAAATTTTTGTATATTTGGAGTCATAGGTGAGTGATCCGGATGGTGAAGAGACATTAGATACCTAAGGTGATGCTTACGCAAGCCTAACGCCCGTATGGGGGGTTTCGCACTAGCTCCATTTGGATGGTTATGTCTTGCCTAGATGTTTGATGCTTGGATGTGTTTGCATGTGTAGTGGCGGTGAAACCCGGGACCATCCCAGCGATTCCATATCATTAATCCAGATCAACTTCAATTCTACTCTTTACTTTCCTACACTTAATTTAATTAAACTCAAATCAACCAATCATTCTAAATATTAGTCTTACTTGATCTAGATTCGACTAACAACGATTCTTAAAAATGTTGTCTCTTGGGATACGATCCTCAACTATACTGCAATAAGACTTGTCCGCTTGCGAGTGGTATTATTACACAAGGTTTTGGTAAAAGCTCGGGGATTTCAACCCCGAGTGAATTTGTTAGTGCGATAATAAACCACGTCAAATTCTGGCGTCGTTGTCAGGGATAACAGAATCAGTTAGTCAAATCTAGTCCTTTTAAGGCTAATCTAGGATTTTTTTTTCTTTTGATGCAGTCGATCATATACTTGAATTCCACTGCACTTCATCAATCTTACTTCAGATCTTTTCATTTTAGATACCCCCAAGACTGGTGTATGCACCATTTGAACAGTCCCAGATTCACTGCCAGCTTTGATCCGGAGATAGACAGAATCTTTCATCATCAAAACAGAGAAAACCAAGCAAGAATGGCTCAAGAAGAGGAAATAGCCCGAAGGTTGGCTCAATCCATCAATGCACAGAGAGAAAGACTCATGCAAGAAGCTAGGGATGTAGTTCAAGAAGAAATCCTAGTAGCGCAAGCATCAGCACAAGCAGTAGAACTACAAAAGGATCTTAGGGAGTTCTCAATCCCTAAAGCTGCTGATGTTCATCACCCAGTTCAACCTCCTCCCATCCATGCTCCCAATTTTGAGATAAGGGCACATTGGATTGCCTTGCTTCAAAACAACCCATTCTATGGTAAACAAGGTGAAGATAGTCAAGAACAACTTCTGAGGTTTATTGATCTATGTGCCATGACAAAGCAAAATGGAGTGTCCGACGATGCAATTAGACTCTGTCTTTTTAAGTATTCGCTTGCTGATAGAGCTATAAGTTGGTACAATTCCTTGCAATGTGAGCCCATCACTACATGGGAACAACTACAAAATGTTTTTCTGGAAAACTTTTACCCTCCTTCACTCACCTACAAAATTAGGGGTCAAATAACAATGTTCACTAAAGCCCCTGGAGAATCCCTTGATGAAGCATGGGAAAGATACAAAGAGCTTCTACGCAAGTGTCCACACCATGTAATTCCTAAGAACCAACTTATCAAAATCTTCTATAGGGATGTGCACGATGATATCAAGAGGTTTTTAGACTCCTCATCTGAAGGAAACTTCATGCGTCAAAGTTATGACAGCGCATGGAGAGACGTCACTCTAGGAGCTAAAAATCAAGCTAATTGGGGTAGGTCTGTAGGAAAAGGAGTGTTGAAAGTAGCAATGGCTGAAGCTACTCTTGAGTACAAGTCTATCGCTGAAACCCTAAAACTCTTAGTCACCAAATAAGACCATATTGAATCCTCCCTTGCTGCGATTGGAAGAGGACTTTCACCCTCTCAACAACAAGAACATATCAAGTCTACTTCACTGTTCTGTGAAGCATGTAAAGGGACTGATCATTCCACTTTGGCATGTAATGTTCTCTACGATGTTGTTCTAAGCAATGTATGTGGCCAAGGAGATAATGGTCAAATGGAAAATCTGAATGTTGTTAACACCATTCCTGGTCAAGGATACTATAATCCGAATCAGAATAGGAACCATCCAGGCTTTCAATATGGAAATCCTTCAGGAGTGGAAAACTCATGAAAACTTGGTTCAACTAATCAACAAAGAGTCCCACCAGGATTCCAGTATAATCAGCAATAAAATTTTGGGAATCAAGGAAACTTTAGGGGTAACTTTTAGAATAGGAACTACAACTAGTATCAGAACAACCCTCAGTTATAGAATCTCAACCAAGTTCCTAATCAACAACAAGGACAACAAGCTGGTCCCATCTCTCCAGATGACAAACTAACAGCCATTGAGAAGATGTTGTAGTCACAACAGACTATGATAGCTAACCAGCAAGCTCATCAGAACACTATTGAATCTCAACTAGCTCAACTTGCAGCTAGCATGAAGCCACCTACTGGAGCCTTTGTTGGCCAACCTGAGAACAACCCTAAGCATCCCGAACAATTGAAGGTTATCACCACCAGGTCTGGAAAAGACTAATATAATCCTCCTGTCAAAACACCTGTGGTTATTATAGACAAGGATAAACTGATGATTATTCAAGACTCTAAAACACCCGAGTCTCAACCAAAAGAACCAGTGACTGCTGATAAGATAGATGAGGAACGTTCTGAAAAACCTACTACAGAAGAAGAAGAAGCAACACTGGAACCTGATATCCCTATATACAAGCCTTGTATACCTTTTGCAGCTCGTCTAAGGAAAATGAAGCTTGATACCCGTTTTAAAAAGTTCAAAGAAGCTATGAAAAAGCTTCATGTTGATATTCCCTTTTTAGATGCTCTGGCTGAGATACCAGCCTGGACAAAGTACTTAAAGTCACTTTTAACAAGAAAATATATAACTAAGGAATATGAGATAGTAAAGTTAGCGACAACCAATTTAGACATCATCCAGAGTGAGATGCCAAAGAAACAGAAAGATCTAGGATCCTTTGGAATCTTTTGTCATATCGGTGATTATTCATGTAAGAAGGGATTGGAAGATCATGGTGCTAGCATTTCCATCATGCCACTTAGCCTCTACAAAAGGCTAGGGTTTGCTAAACTGCTCCCAACAGGCATGACCATACAACTTGCAGATAACACTGTAACTCTACCCTTAGGAATTATTCAAGATGTACATGTCAAGGTAGGGGAAAATTCCTATGTTCCGTGTGACTTTGTCGTCATGGATATAAAAGAAGATACTAGATATCCACTCATCTTTGGATGTCCATTCCTCACCACTGCAAGAGCCCTAATTGATGTTGAAGTAGGAACCATGCTGCTCAGATTAGGTAAAGAAACTCTCAAATTCAAAGTTTTTGAAAGTATGTGAAGACCAAGTACACAAGAAGAAGTCTACTTGATTGAGTGCATAGAGTAGATGACACTACTTACACAAGAGGATTATAAACAAGACAATCCCTTAGAATTGGCTCTAACAACCCCATCTACTGATGATTCCATTGATGAACAAGTAAAAGATTGTGATCTCCAACTCAACACTGCCAAGGAAGATCCTGAAGATAAATTTGAGGTAATCAAAGCTGTGGATACTAATGAAGAATCATCTGAGGAACCACAAGCTCCTGAAATGAAGCCCCTATCTGAAAGATTAAAGTATGCATTTCTAGATGACCTCAAAGTCTGTCCAGTCATCATTAATTCAGATCTAATAGCAGAATAAGAAGATAAACTCTTGACGGAATTAAAAGAAAGAAGAAAAGCAATAGGGTATAAGATGAGTGATCTTACTAGGGTCATTCAAGCACTGTGTATGCATAAAATCCCCATGATGGAAGATCACAATCCAACTATTGAACACCAAAAGAAGCTTAATCTGAACATGAAAGAAGTTGTCCACCTTGAAGTTATAAAGTTGCTCAAGTCAGGAATTATCTATCTGATCTTCGATTCACCATGGGTAAGTTCTGTGCACGTTGTCCTGAAGAAAGATGGGACTACAGTGATACAAAATGAATTCAATGAACTCATCCTCACTCGAACAGTCACAGGATGGAGGATGTGTATTGATTATAGGAAGTTGAACAAGGCAACTCGAAAGGATCATTTCCCAATGCCTTTTCTTGACCAAGTCCTTGAAAGGTTGGCTCACCAAGAGTATTTCTATTATATCGATGGTTACACTAGATTCTATAAAATACCCATACATCCATATGACCAAGAGAAAACTACTTTTACTTGTCGATTCAAAACATATGCATTTAGAAGAATGCCTTTTGGACTCTGTAATGCACCTGCAACCTTCCAGCATTGCATGGCAGCCATATTCGTTGGTCTCACTGAAACAATTATGGAAGTTTTTATGGATGACTTTTCTGTGTATGGAGATTCATTCGACTCATGCCTAAAACATCTCTCCCTTGTTCTCAAACGGTGTGAAGAAGCACATCTTGTGCTAAATTGGTAGATGTGTCACTTTATGGTAAAAGAAGGCATTGTCCTTGACCATAGGGTCAGTAGCTGAGGAATTGAAGTGGACAAGGCCAAGATCGAAGTGATCTCCAAACTCTCTATCCCAACCAATGTAAGAGAGGTTCGCGCATTCCATGGTTATACATGCTTTTACAGAAGGTTTATCGTAGATTTCTCCAAGATAACCAAGCCTATGACCAACATGTTACTAAAGGATGTTGATTTCCACTTTGATGAAGAATGCATCAAAAGTTTTAACAACCTAAAACATGCTCTTACAACAACACCCATCAACCGAGCTCCAGATTGGGATCACCCATTTGAAAATACTGAGAAAGAACTTCTTCCAATCGTATATGCATTTGACAAGTTCATATCCTACCTCATAGGTTCAAAAGTCATTGTCTACACAGACCATGTTGCTATATGTTACCTCCTAGCAAAGAAAGATGATAAACCCAGGATAATTAGATGGATTCTCCTCTTACAAGAATTTGATCTGGAGATAAGAGATAAAAAGGGTATAGAGAATGTTGTAGCAGACCACCTCAGTCGCATCCACACTCTGGATACTGAGAAGATCCCGATTAACGATTCTCTTCTGGATGACCAACTGATGAAAATTTCAGAAGCCACCCCTTGGTACTTGGACTATGTGAACTACCTCACCGCTGGTGTCATCCACCCTGAATGCACCGGAAATGCACTAAAGAAATTTATGCATGATGTGAGGCAGTATCACTGGGATGAGCCGTACCTGTTCAAACTCTATGTTGATGGTCTTTACAGACATTGTATCACTGAAGAAGAAGCCCAATCTATTTTAGAGCACTGTCACTTAGGCCCAATTTGAGGACATATGAGTTCTAAGAAAACTGCTATAAAAATTTTGCAATGTGGTTTCTTTTGGCCAACCATATCCAAAGATTCCTACAACTTCATCTTATCATGTGACAAGTGTCAGAGAACGGGTAACATAACAAAGAGAGATGAGATTCCACTGAAGTTGTGGCAAGAAGTTGAGATATTTGATGTTTGGGGAGTGGACTACATGGGTCCATTCCCATCCTCGCATGGATTTTCTTACATCCTAGTTGTGGTTGACTACATTTCAAAATGGGTTGAAGCCATACCAACCATCACTAGCGATTCCAAATATGTCATCAAAATTTTCAAAGATATTATTTTCCCCCATTTCGGAATCCCACGCACTCTGATATCCGACGGAGGATCTCATTTCCTGGAAAGAAGTTTTGAGGCATTGTGAGGAAATATGGTGTAACAGACAAAGTAGCCTCACCCTACCATCCACAAATAAGTGGACAGGTGGAGGTCTCTAACCGTCAACTCAAGGCTATTTTGGAAAAGACAGTAGGGCACAATCGGAAAGATTGGTCAGTGAAAATCAATGACACATTGTGGGCCTACCAAATTGCTTTTAAGACTCCTCTTAGAACTATACCATTTCGATTAATATATGGAAATTCTTGCAACCTGCCAGTTGAACTCGAACACAAGGCATGGTGGGCAATAAAATAGTTGAATTTTAACATGAAGAAAGTAGGCCAAGCTAGGATTCTGCAACTTTAGGAGCTGGAAGAACTCCAGATGACAGCTTATGAGAATGCACGAATCTATAAAGACCACACAAAGATTTGGCACGATGGTCATCTGAAAAGAAAGAACATTCAAGTCAGAGACCAAGTTCTTTTGTTCAATTCAAGACTGAGGTTATTCCCGAGAAAACTCCATTCTTGTTGGTCTGGACCTTACATTGTCAAGAGCATCTACCCACATGGTGCTTTCTCTTTATGGAGTGAGAATTCAGGCGAATTTGTGGCAAATGGTCAACAATTGAAGAGATATTTCACCTCTAATAACATAGGCTCTGAAGCAATGTTGGATCTCACCAATCCAACATATCCACTGTAAAGTTGAAGGAATCATGTCGAGTCGTTGACGTAAAACAAAGGCGCTTGTCGGGAGGCAACCCGATCAATAAATTTGTATTTAGTTTTAATTTTGAACTAGGAATTTTTCTTAATTTTGTTTCTACTTTTTAGATAATTTTACACCAAATAAATATTGCATCCTAAGATGCTATATTGAGTTCTAATTGATCTTTATTTTTTGAGATTTTCAGATGAAGGATGCACGGTGATTAGAACGCAACCACATCTGGTGGTCTAACTGGCATGAATTTTCCCCTCCATCTCGGATTTAGAGCTTGCTCGGGACAAGCAAATTTCTAAGTTCAGGGTGGAGGGTGGGTGGTACGTATTTCACTTTCCACCTACACCCATCCTTTACTGACTAAAGATTTCACCGTTGCATTTTTGACCAAAATTTTCAAATAAAATTTTCAAAAAATTTAAAGTTTCTAAAAGAAATTTGAACAGATACCGGATGAAGTTTTGACACTTTTCGTTTCAATATCTATGCATTTTGAATCATTATACCCTCCTTATTCGAAGCATATCCTCAAAAGGACCTTCTTCTGAAAACTAGCTTTTTGATTGAAATCATCTTGTGAAGCTTATGAATCCTAACATCATGATCTTTATGCAAAAATGGCAAGTGTCTGTTGAACTGATAGGGATCAAACGCGTGCTTCCTAACTGAATAATGGAACAATAACATGGAATCCCCACTAGATCCTCATCAAGTCATTATTTGAGCAGAGTACGATAAAGAGAACAACCCGGTGCACGAAATTGTAAATCAAGTTGCATTCTGATCTGAATTCTCTTCTACACTTCTTCTATCATCTTCATACCCCTCCATCCATCAAAAAGAAACAAAAATAGCCAAAATAGTGTCAAACACTAAGTTTAGGGTGGCACGCCACTTCCCTCTATATCTGCTTCTTCCATACCCCTCACAAATTAATAGGGGTGTACCACCAAGAAAAGATGCCAAAGCGCACACAAAAAAATGCAATCTCGAGTCGAATAGAGGAGAGATTCACACAAAAAATGCAATAAATGAAATTGCAAATAATATAATAAAAATCTTGAGTCGAATAGAGGAGAGATATATTTCTTCCTTCCATACCACCCTTCACTCCCTTTTCTACCTAAAGGCACAATGAATGCCTCCACTATCATGGAAAACACCAGTGTCAGATCAGGTGCACACTTGTTATTCTGCGGGTATCTATGGACTCTTACAAAATTCTTTGACATGCTTATTGTTGGAAAAGGCAAGGCGGAAGTGATATTGGAAAGAAAACTCAGGAATAAAGATATGGTAAGATGTGTTTAATGGTCTCAAGAGGTTGAGACACTTAGTCATACTGAGCAGAAAGAAAACAATCATGATGCAAAGATGAGGCAATCACACGAGTTGAAAGTATTCATTTGGTGACTGTTTCAGATTATGTTACTCAAGGATGAGCAACGTTTAAGTTTGGGGTGTTTTGATGAATGTGTATTCATCATGAAATTCGATTTCCATCTTGGACCAATTTGACTCAATCAATCCAATTTCATTAACTAAATATCACAATATACAAAATTGCTTAATTGATTCAATTACTAGAATTATTAACTGAGTTTATGTTGAATTTTTGCAGGTCATGATGAGGTTGAACAATCAGCTAGCATCCACCTCCATTTAACCATAATCCACCTTGAATCAGCACTACCCCTTGGTTCACTCCATCTTTATCTCCATCAACCATCATTCAAATCAAACCCTTTTGAGTGGGGCCCACTATTCTCAACCCCTGATCTACCCTCACTCATCCTTGGTCTTGACCATACAGTTTCATCCATACAGTCTTGACCATGTGGTTTCATCCATACAGTCTTGACCATGCGGTTTCATCCATATAGTCTTGACCATACAGTTTCATCCATACGGTCTTCACCCATACAGTTTCATCCATACGGTCTTCACCCATGCAGTTTCATCCATACAGTTTCAACCTATCAGTCTTAGATGTTCATCCATTTGGTCTCAGACCGTGAGCTTTTCTACACCATCAGATCGCTGATCAACGGTCCCCATCCATTCAATCAAACGCTCTACCTTAACGGTCTTGGGCTATCATTTTCCTCTAAACGGTTTTGCAAGACCGTATGGGCATCTCCGTTCAAGACCGTATGGGAAACTCCATTCAAAATTGGTTGGATCCCCATAGAGCAGTGACACCCTCCTAACAATGACAATGCCTTATTCTCCCTCCTTCCACCCGAACTGCAAACCCCAGCAAACAATATCTACAACCCCGATCGCGCTGCCACCTCCTCACACCAGCAGCGATCGACCGCCTCTGTTGCCCGCTTCTCTATCCAACCTGCTAACCCTAACATGTAGTAGGCAAACACACATGCATCATCATGACACCTCTACAACACCTCTTCAATACCACCTAATCTCCTTCTGCCTAACCCCTTCGGCACTTTCCTCAACCTGCAACACCTCTCACGGCCCCGCTCAACATGCCCCTCACCGATCTCAAGACCGTGTGGCAGGGATCGGTCTCTACACCGATTGGAGGTCACCAGTTTCAAGACTGTTTGGTCATTGATCGTTCACAGAGATCATTGGGTGCGAGGAACACAGGGAGCCAAAGACCATTTGCGCTTTCTGAAGCCAAGATCGTAAGAGTAGATTGTGAAGACCGTTTGAGCGTCGCAAGCCATAAGACCGATCGGGGGTTCCAAAACTGTTTGGACAATGCTAGGCTGAAGACCGTTTGGAACTGTGAATGCAAGAATGTTTGAGGTAAAAGCAACCAAACCGTATCTGGATCATTTGAGGATAAAGCAACCAAACCATTTGATAAAGAAGTAAAGACTGTATGATCATGTACTGAAGACCGTTTGAGTGAAAGATACCAAGACCGATCAAAGCAGACCGTTAAAGCAAATACTTCCAAACCATTTAGATGATAGCACCAAACCGTTTGGTCATATTTACCAAACCGTTTAGAGGAAATCTAATACAAGACCGTTTGGTCATCAAAACGGTCTCCAAATCAAACTATGAAAATTGCAACAGGGCCCAAAATGGCAAGCCCTCATCTGAGCCTATAAATAGGACCAACATGGTCCTCATTTGGGCATCGGATCTAGGATGCCGCCAGGCTTCCTGAATATAGGATTCGATCCAGATCTGTCATCCATGCTAGTATCACTTCACCTGCCACTCCTGCTGTGATCAAGGAGACCGAGAAGAAGGAAGGAGGAGTGAGAAAGACTGCCTGGTCTATCTTGGCATCCCTTGTTCCTCATCCAGATCTACTCAGACATGACGTAGAAGACGGCATCATCTTCATCGAGATGTGACTACCTTCTGCATCAAGTTTATTGCAGAACCTTCACTATCTCTTGTTCTTTTTGTTTCTTGCATCATGAGTGAGTAGTTCCTTTTTGCTGGGGTGCGGGGACTAGCCCTACTGCCTATGCAAGGATATTCTTGTGTCAAACTTTCCATGGCAATGTATATAATTTTTCATTTTTTTGTTAATCGTTGATGTTTGTAGATTGGTTACCTACTTGATTTCATCATGTTTTCCCTATGTTGTGAGAATTTTGATACATAGGGTAGAATGTCAATTAATGAGGTTTTATCCCAAACTAGAAATAGAATGGGATTCCTTGAGGTTGTAAGTGTATGATCCATGAGGGGACAAGCCATCTAGTCTACGGTGATGCTTCTGTGGCCTAAACATCCCTCAGGGAGGGCCACAGCCTTAGTTGGATTTTGTATCTTCTTTGTTAATCATTGATGTTTGCTTGTAGATTAATCACCTACTTGCTTGTCAATTAGCACGGTTGACTCCTTGACGAGAACTTCTAATAGGATTCCTTGAAGTCGTAAGTGTATGATCCGTGAGGGGATGAGCCATCTAGCCCACAGTGACACTTTTGTGTGCCTAACGCCTGTATAGGGGTCCCACAACTTCATTCGGATTTAAGTATCTTCAGAGCCGTAGGTGAGTGATCCGGATGGTGATGAGACATCTGATACCTAAGGTGATTCTTACGCAAGCCTAACACCCATATGGGGCATTTTTCAGTAGCTCCATTTGGATGGTTATGTCTTGCCTGGATGTTTGATGCTTGGATGTGTTTGCATGTGTAGTGGCAGTGAAACTCGGGACCATCCCAATGATTTCATATCATTAATCTAGATCAACTTCAATTCTACTCTTTACTTTCCTGTACTTAGTTTAATTAACCTCAAATCAACCAATCATCCTAAATATTAGTCTTACTTGAGCTAGATTTGACTAACAACAATTCTTAAAAATGTTGTCTCTTGGGATACGATCCTCAACTATATTGGGATAAGACCCGTCCTCTTACGGGTGGTATTATTGCACAAGGTTTTGGTAAAAGCTTAGGGATTTCAACCCCGAGTGAATTTTTTAGTGCGATAATAAATCACATCAATACTCTATATACTTCTACATATACACTAAACCGAGTACCATCTAAATTGTTTCAAAAGACACCATATGAGATATGGAATGGGAAGAATCCTAAAATGTATTTTATGAGGATATGGGGTTGTGAAGCTTTTGTCAAGAAAATGTTTCCCAAAAAGCTTGTCCCTGGATCCAATAAATGTTATTTTGTTGGATATCCTAAAGAAGCTAGAGAATATTACTTTTATTCCCAATCTGACAACAAAGTGTTTGTTGTCAGGGATGCTGCATTCTTTGAGATGGACTTCATTTTCAAAGGAATCTGTGGGAGAAAAGTGGAACTCGAAGATGTTCAAGACCAACAAGAAAACATTGAACCAATATATGAATAAGAGGAACAAAGAGAATCACAAAGTGTTGTGGAGTCTCAAAATCCTCAAGTAACACAAGAACCTCATAGATCTAATAGGTCACGCCTAGAGCCTGTAAGATTTTGACATCTTGCAACTCAGGAAGGTAGTGAGTTGGTCATAGATGATGAGCCAATATCCTATAAAGATGCTACTGAGGGACCAGAGTCTGAGAAATGTGTTGAGGTCGTGAGATCTGAGATGGAATCCATGTATACCAACAAAGTATGGACTTTGGTGGATCCACCTGAAGGGGTAAAACTCATAGGGTGCAAGTGGGTCTTCAAGAAGAAGACTGACATGGATGGTAAAGTACAAACCTATAAGGGTAGATTGGTAGAAAAGGGTTTCAGACAAGTTCAAGGTGTTGACTTGGACAAAGCCTTTTCTCTAGTGGCCATGGTTAAATCCATTAGGATCATGCTTGCTATTGCAGCTTATCATGACTATGAGATTTAGCATATGGATGTTAAAACCGCATTCCTTAACAGGAATCTTCTCAAGGATGTGTACATGACACAACCTGAGGGTTTTATAAATCCAAGAGATGCAAATAAAGTCTGTGAGATACAAAGGTTAATCTATGGATTGAAGCAAGCATCTCAAATCTAGAATCTTCATTTTGATGAGACACTCAAAGGGTTTGGATTTATTAAAAATTAAGATGAACCTTGTGTGTACAAGAAGGTTAGTGGGAGGATAGTGACATTCCTCATATTGTATGTAGATGACATACTATTGATGGGGAATGACATCCCTGCTTTACAAAAGGTAAAGTCATGGCTTGGAAATACATTCTCTATGAAAGACTTGGGAGAAGCATCCTACATCTTGGGGATAAAGATCTATTGAGATAGATCTAAAAGGCTTCTTGGACTAAATCAGAGCACATACATTAACAAAGTGTTGAAGTGGTTCAACATGGAGAACTCAAAGAGAGGAAACTTGTTAGGGTTGCATGGAGTGACCATCTCTAAGAGTCAATGTCCCAGTTCTTGTAAATAAAGGGAACGCATGTGTTTGATTCTGTATGCCTCAACAATTGGATCAATCATGTACTCAATGTTGTGTATCCATCCAGACGGCTCATATGTCTTGAGCACGACGAGCAGATATCAGTCAGATCCAGGTGATGCTCACCGGACAGCCGTGAAAAACATCCTCAAGTACTTGAGAAGGACTAAGGATCAGTTCTTGGTCTACTACGGAGAGGAAGAGTTTGTGGTAAAGGGTTACACAGATGCAAGCTCCCATACTGACAAAGATGATTACAAATCACAATCAGGATTCATGTTCTGCCTCAATAGTGGAGTTGTTAGCTGGAAGAGTTCTGAGCAAGAAACAATTACTGATTCTATAATAGAGGCTGAGTATATTGCTACATCGAGTGCAGTAAAGGAGGATGTATGGATCAAGTATTTCATTATAGAACTTGGGGTTGTTCCAAGCATCAACGATGCAATTGAGCTATATTGTGACAACAATGGAGTTATTATACAAACTAAGGAACCCAAATTGCATCAGTGTTCAATCCATATACAAAGTTGGTTCCATCTCATACGAGAGATTATATAGTGAGGAGATGTAACAATTTGCAAAGTACCAACTGAAAACAATGTTGTAGACCCCTTGACAAAGGTGCTTTCACAGCAGAAGCAGGATGGTCATGTTAGATCACTCATGATAAGATTCATTGGTGATTGGCTCTAAGTGCAAGTGGAAGTATGTTGGTATGTATGCCCAGAGAGCCAATCATGTAATGATTGTAATGACATAACTTGTAAAAGCCATTTGATTACTAATAAAAGGTAAGCTTCTGATTTATTCTTTTTAATTCAGTTATGAGATAATGATGTAACATTATAAATGTCTAGAGAATGATATTACTCAATGACGTATATCTTCAAGTATTAGCCTTGGGGAAATGAGATCATGCAGATGTTATGAATACATATGCATACTCTCATTATTCCCTGATCGATTGTTTTTATGGAAGGTTGATAGACAACAATAACACATAAGATCATATTGTGAGTTGGTTGATGATAGAATCTCACCAGACATGATATGGCAATATCAAACCAATCACACAGATACATGTTAGAGAATAGTGTATCAAACAGATACACCGTGATACTAACACATGGAAGCCATCATCATGGAAATCATAGTCAGCTCTGATAGTGTTGGTGGTGGTTGTGGTTCTTAGACCTAAAATCATTACACTCATCACATGTCGTTGGGTGCTTTGACATCATCAAATGCAGTCCTGAAACATGGGTTGTTATAAAGGTGATGATTGGGTGACTTTGATACATGGGGATAGATCATGAATGATAGAAATGGGATTTGTCCCTCCTATAGGAGTATGATTTTATAGACCTCTTAATTTGTGTGACTGAGAAATGCATGGCCATGCACATGTGAGTTAATATGTGATCTTGAGCTTACATATATCTCAGACAGCCTACTCTTGGTTCAAGAAACAAGATTGAATGATGAAGAGGATGATTGATCCATGCCTCGAGTTCATTCTGGACATCAATGACAAAGGAACTATACAAACATTGTAACACCATATACATATCGTAGGTTGAAGTTGTACTCCAACTTTTCATTTACTTGGATAGCATTGATGTGCAACTAGGCACTGCTCATTGCTTGTGATGTCATAAATTGGTATGGACATTCACTGTCGATGTAATATAGGACCTATAGGGTCACACACATAGGTCTTGGCCTACAAAAGGAGTTTGATCTTGAATGACATATGCATTAATAGCTAAAACATTTAGGTAATTGATTCACACAACAAACAAATTGACTGCACTGCCAAACACCTATCTCATGGCATGAGATGGATGTCTGGACTATCGAGCAGCCATCTCAAGGGTTGAGATGGGTGTTTGGAGTGTCAGACTGATTTGAGTTGAAATTGGCTATGGATTGAACCAATCGGCCTAGCTTAGCTCAATAGATGACCATCTGGGAGAGTGAGATGATTGTCTCATATAAGAAAGATGGCCCAGTTCGGCTGAGGGAAGGTTCTAGATATTTCTAAGTTCATTTTTGGTTGCACATTACTTGTTGTGCAAGGAATAAATATGTAATATTAACTGGAAATGAATTATCAATTTCGTATGTGATTAGGAAATTGTGAAATGATAGTTTCATCATATGAGATGACCATATTGCATGTCATATGACTGTATGGTGTTCCAGACGGCCGTTCAGGTACTCGTAGGTTATAAAAATTCAAGATTTTTCGGTCCCTTCCACTCCCACACAGATTGGAAACCCTAGCCCAAACCCCACCTATAAATAGATGGTTATTGGGGGCTTCCTAGAGTACAACATAGACAGTTATGAATTAATTGCCCTGACAATCATTGTCCTCTCTGGTTGTGGTAACCACGAGAGCCCAAGTAAGTCCTACCCAACTAGGGAGGGATAGCAAGGGAGAGAACAACTGAGATCATTGTTGTGGCAGAGTAAGTTGGTGATAGTACACCAACAGGAGGGACAACTCCTTCATGTATGTTCTAACAGGACGACAAGAGTTATAGGCAGTCCGTGTGAACTTCTCTGGTGGAGGGAGACTATTGTCTGTCTCTATGGAGGATATCGTCAACTAGTATTCCATGATGAGAGGAGCTGCTATAGAAGACAATGCTTGATTTTTTGGTCCATGAAGGAGCATTCAGATGAGTCCCAATGCAAGTAGGAATCAGAGTTGGGCAACGAAAATGAGGAGGATATGTCATTGGACTTGCCCCAAGACCTGGTATATCCTCAAAACCATCATTTCCATATTATAGTTATTGACGCGATCTGCTTATTATGGGAATATGATAGGTAAAATTTTTGTTTCTGCTACCTGCTCTATAGCCATATTTCCCTACATGTTGCATCTCTACACTAAGATTTTTTGTATTAAGGGTAGAAAGTAAGAGTATTGATGATTTATTATCTCAACTCTTTAGGCCGAAAATCTCATCTTGCATGGTTGTAGGGCCTATCTGGCTTCTATCATTCTCAATCCTACACCCCTAAACTCAATGATATTGATGCGGTACGAGACTTCCTTTGACATCTTTGTTGATGAGTTGCATGGGCTTCCTCCTTCTCGAGAGGTTGAATTCTTCATCAGCCTCATTTTAGGCACATCACCTATCACAAAGCCTCCCTATTGTATGGCACCGACGGAACTTGTTGAGCTTAAGAAGCAGTTACGAGAGCTTCTTGACATGGGATCCACACACGCTAGTATCTCTACATGGGGAGCACCAGTCCTATTTGTCAAGAAGAAGAATGGTTCATTGTGGATGTACATGGACTATCACATGCTAAACCAAGTGACAATGAAGAATCGCTACACTCTCCCATGTATCGACGACTTGTTTGACCACTTGAAGGCAACTAAAATTTTCATCGATCACCTGGTCCTATTGTCCACCATTTGTTGGATCCTCCAGCAGATAGGTTCGATCCACCAGTTGATTTTTTTGGCTCTTCCTTCTAGTCCTTCGCGATCCTCCAGCCAGTCGACTTGCCTCCAAGAAAGTCAGTTGGCATCATGAGAACCTCTTTCTTCTTCATCATAACAGGAAAGTAAACTATGCTACTATTACTTGATTATAGAGAAACCTCAAGTTACATTTGAGGGGAGAAAAAAGGTAGGAGAGAATTAACTTTTACATTGGGAAGATAAGATAGAGGCTCAGTATGCAGACCGAGATAAATAGGATAAACCAAATCACACAATCGTGCACAGATAATAGGGGTTATTGGCCATAACCATGCTACACATCCACCATCAAAACTAGCTTTTAGGATGATGCAAGTAAATTTCATATATATATATATATATATATATATATATATATATATATATATATATATATATATATATATATATATATATATATATATATATATATATATAGAGAGAGAGAGAGAGAGAGAGAGAGAGAGAGTTAGGCTAGTGTACACTTGAGTGTACCGGAGGCACCGTACACCTCAATCATTTTTAAAGATGCAGTAAATTTTTGAAAATTCTAAACTGTTGATCTTCTTAAATATCTTAAGAACATACTATATAATAAATTTTAGCTCATTTCGATACTTATAGGTCGTGCATCTAAAGGAGGCAAGAATCATGCATTTCAAATTAGTTTTGTATGTCAGTTTTGTTGTACTTGAATGAGTGACTTACGCTCATCCAAATGAGCTCAAATTTTGTATGTGGTCTATTATTATTGTAACCATGAAGATCAATGGATTGGATTTTGGAAAGACAAGGTCTAAATAGGCAAATACCATTGAGGTGTACGGCGTAATATGTACACTCAAGTGTATTCTATCCTGACTCTCTCTCTCTCTCTCTCTCTATATATATATATATATATATATATATATATATATCATAAATATATTAGTTCAACATTATTGTGGTATTTGATTGGACAAGAAATTATTCACATTGCATGTAATATGAAATGATAAAACCAAAAAACGGATCATATCGATTATCCCAAAATTTAGTAGATTAGTGTGGCTCTAATACCACTGTAGGAAAATATGGCTACAAAATAGGTAGTGAAAACAAAAATTTTACTATTATAATCTCCATAAACCAGCAAATTGTGTCAATAACTATAAGATGGGAAGGATGATTTTGAGGATATACATGGTCTTTGAGTAAGTCCAGTGACATCTCCTTATCATTGTAGATGAGCAACTATCTTCTACTTACAGTCAGACTCATCTGACTGTTGCGCCTCCTGGTCTGCACCACGGATTACAGGTTGATGTTGTCCTTCTAGCGACAGACAATAGCCTCACACCTCTATGAAAGTCTACATGGACCGACTAGATCTCATGTCGTCCTTCTAGAATAGATAGGGAGGAATTGTTTCTCCCGTTGGTGTACTAGTCACCAGGTTTCTCTCCCACAATTGTTTCTCCCTTGATATCCATCCCTTTATCGGGTAGGACTTACTTGGGCTCTCTATTGGTTACCACAACTAGAGAGGACAACAATTTTCAAAAGCAATTGAGTTGTGTTCTGGGAAGTCCCCAGTCCCCCTCTATTTATAGGAGGGGTTAGGATTTGGGTTCCCAATCCATGTAGGAGTGGAAGAGATCGGAAGATCTTGAATTTTTGCAACCTATGAGTGTCGAACTAGAAAAAATGTCGATTCACATGCAAGACAGTTGGTTCACAATGTGACCGGTCATTTCTTCTATTTCCCAATCACATATGAATTTGTCAATTGGTTTACAATTAATGCTAAACATTAATTCCTTGCACCAATCTAATTGAGCAAGTAAAACGATCAACTTTTCTCACAAATTGGGGAAGTCACCAGAACCTTCGTTTGGTTCAACCAAGATGATTGGTTCACTAGGTGAATTGGTAGTATCACCCAACCTCAGTCGATCGGTTCACCGAGTGAGTCGATTGGTTGGTGCCCTAATTCATGTAGATCTCAACCAATTTAATTTTTAATCAATGTAACACTCCAACCGAACATTTCATCACATGAACTGATCGGTTGGGAGTTCACTCAGTTGATTTGTTGTGTGAATTGAATACCTAAACACTTTTAGTAATTGATTTAATTATCATTCAAGATTAAACTCCTCTTCTAGACCAAGACCTATGTGTGTGACCCTACATGTCCCATATTATATTGGTCGTGAATGTCCATAACATTTTATGACATCACAAGCAAAGAGTGGTGCCTAGTCACACATCAATGCACCCATGTAAATAGAAAGTTGGAGAACATCTTCAACATACAATTTGTGTATGGTGTTATAGTGTTTGTAGTTCCTTTGCTAGTAATATCTAGATTGAACTCGAGGAATGGAGAAGTCATACTCTTCAACATTCAATCTTATTCCTTGAACTAGAGTATATTGTATGAGATATATGTAAGCTCAATATCACATATTGACTCACATGTGCATGCCCATACTTTTCTCAGTCTCACTAATAAAGAGGCCTAGGATATCATACTCCTATAGGAGGGACAAATCTCATCTACATCCCTCACAATTAGTCCCCATGTGTAGCAATCACCCAATCATCACCTTTATAATATCCCTTATTATGGATTATGTTTTATGATGTCAAAACATACCGAACAACATGTGATGAGTGTAGTAACTTCAGGTCTAAGAACCACAACTACCACCAACACTATGAGAGTTAGCTATGACTACCATGGTAATGGATTCCATGTGTCAGTCCCATAGTGGGTCTGTTTGATACATTATTCTCTAACATGTATGTGTGTGCTTGGTTTGATATCATCATATCATTACTAATGAGATTTTGTCATTAACCAACTAACACTTTTATCTTATGTGAACTGTTGTCTATCTACCTTCTGTAGTAACTACTGATCAGGGACATAATGAGAATATATATACTCTTAACATATGTATGATCTCATTGTTCAAGGCACATACTTGAAGACATACTTCACTGAGTAATATCATTCTCTAGACATTTATAATGTTACATCATTATCTCATAACATAATTAAACATAATAAATTGGAAGCTTGTCTTTTATTAATTATCAAATCATTTACGCATTATGCCATTACAATCATCATATGATTGGCTCTCTAGGCATACATACCAACGCTAGTGCCTCTATACACACCCTATTCCATCCATGGCCAATTAATAGTTTAGGATGATTATCTATCATTAACTTAATTGTTTGGCTTGATAATATAAATGAATGGATAAGGTTTGCATGTTATGACCCCAACCTAGGTGATAGTCAAATTACCCCAAACGGACCACATCTTTTAACTGGTCAAAACCCTAACTCCTCACTTGCTTAGTTAGTGCTAGTCTAATTAGCTATCTTACTTCCACACATAGTCACTTTCTTGTTCACGTAGCTCGGCCTTGCTAGAGTAGTTATTAATTCTTTGTGATTGCTTGTTATTGCTTTAGTTAGTCATTTTCTAGTCTAGCCCTTTTCCTGCTCTTTTGTCTAAATTGCTAGTGTAGTGCCTCTTTTGCTTAGTTAAGCTAGTTGCAATCTCTAGTTTGATAGCTAGGATTGCTTCGTTAGTTTAGTTCTAGTATTAACAAGCTCTTTTTTTCTATGGTGTAATTGTTCTCTCCTGGCTTGTTAATTTGATCTAACTTTTCTTGGGTTAAAATAGGTTTTTCTGCTACTCTTCCTTAATTGCTTATTCAACCACCCTAGTGAAACTCCAAAAACCAAGATCAAACCCTTGATCCCTAGACTCTGCATTAGGAACCTAGACATAGAAACTAAGCTCTAGTTCCCCCTCTCTCCCTTGGTTCCAATCTCGGCTTTCCAATCTCTATACTAATCTTGAGCCCATGCACTTGTGGATTTGTTTAAGAGTATGTCCAAACTGGGTTTATAAATATTTAAACACTCGATTGTGTTCCTCAGGCACATGCAATCACATCAATTGGTTGGGTGTATATGTGATGCATCAAGCTTTCTGGCACTGTTACCTAGGATAGTAAGTTCCAAAACTCCCTAGTAGTTGTGGTGTGACTCTCCCCTTAAGCACCGTCTTTGGCTAGTTTAGTTGGTTTCATTGGGAAACACATCAAGATTTCTGGCATTGTTACTAGGGAGATAGGTTCTTGGCCTAGGTAGTTTGTGTAAGGAAATATGGCTACACATGACAACAAAAACAAAAAATTTCTTTTCAAATTCCACTTACCAGCAAATCGCATCAAAAAATATGGATTAGGAAGGAAGGTTGCAAATCATATACCTAGTGATGGAGCAAGTCCAGTGACTACCCTTACAACTCCTTGCTTCTTTTACAAGAAGCACGTAGATGGTTGTCGGCATTGACCTCCTGGTGTATCACCATGGACGGAGCTTGAGGATGTCCTCCTAGTGAGTGGCAATGGCCTTCATGCATCTACATAGTCCATGCAGACCACTGAGAATTCTTGTTGCTATTTTACAATTGATAGGAAGGAGTTGTCCCTTTGATGTCAACATGCTACTTTAATGTGATAATTAATGCACAACATGACGTCAACAGCAATCCTTGACCCAATCCTATTGATCATTGATCTGGGAGATTCACAATCTGAACCGGTCGGTTCATATTTTGAACTGATCGATTCACCAATTCAGCCAATGTTCAACCATGTTGTTTAAATTGACTCGACACTTTAGTCAGTCGACTCAACATTTGAGTTGGTCGACTCATAGTCCTAATCAACTGATCAATCTTGTTTAAATGAATACCTAAACACTTTACTAATCAAGTTAAACCTAATTCAGGAGTAAACCCCTATTCCAAGTGTATCCTATGTGTGTGACCCTGTAGGTCCCAATTTACATTGGTAGTGAATGTCCATAACCAATTTATGACATCACAAGAAATGTGCGGTATCTAGAAACACATCACTACTATCCAAATAATTAGAAAGTTTGATACAACTTTGACTGAAAATCTGTGATTAGTGTTGCATATCATATAGTCCCTCCGTCTCTGATATCCAGATTGAACTCAAGGCATGGAATCAAAATCCTCTCAATTTTCAATTCATGTTCCTTGAACTAGAGCAGACTGTTGATATGCATGTGAGCTCACATATCACATATTGATTCACATAAGTATGTCAATACATTATCAGCTTCTCTTATCAAGTGGCCAGGATATCAACTCTAGTAGGAGGGACAAATCCCATCTACAACACTCACAATCATTCCCCATGTGTCACAGTGTACCCAAGCATCACCTTTATGGTAACACTTATTCAAGGTCACATTGGATGTGTCCAAATACATTGAACAACAAGTGATGAGTGTAGTGACTTTAGGACTAACAACCATAATCACCACTATCATTGTGAGAGCTAATTATGACTACCATTCAATGGTTTCCATGTATCAATATCAAGGTGGGTCTGTTCGATACATTGTTCTCTAACAAGTACCTATGTGTTTGACTTGATATCCCATATCATGCCTAATGAGACTATAAACAGTCAACACACACTCTAGTCTTATGTATTATCGTTGTCTATTTTTCTTCCACAGTAATATCTGACTAGGGACATAACAAGAATGTGGTATTATTATCATACATGTGATCCCATCATTCAGGCCCCGGACCTGAAGATATGTCATAGAGTAACATCATTCTTTAGACATATACTATGTATGTGTCATCATTATAATTGAGACAAACATAATAGATGGAATTACCTTTATCATTATTAAATCAAGTATGTGATGCCCCATTACAATCATCATATAATTGTCTCTTTGGGCAAGTATACCAATAGACTCCCACTTTCTCTTGGATCCAATCACTTACAAATCTAATTCCAAGTGATCTTTAATATGTCCATCATGTTTCTTCTACGCAAACACTTTTATAGTAGGTTAAAAACATTTTCTTCTAGTCGCTATTTTGCACGTTTTCACATCCCCTCGTACAACCTCTCACAAGAGATGGAACTACCATTGTATGTTGTTTGAGTTCCTTATCTATCTAGTAGCTCCACTGTTGTCATAGTATTTCTACTATGTCATCCATTGTTGGAACCTCCCAGAAGTTCATCTACATGAACTTCTTTATCCATATAGTATCCTCTATTGTAGTCAAAATAGCAAGGTACTCGGCTTCTATTGTAGAATAAACAACTATCTCTTGCTCAGAACTTTTCTAGCTTACACTTCTTGTTTTAAGATCAAAAATAAATTAGATTATGATTGATAATTTTCTTTGTTATTTTGGAAGCATGCATCGGTGTAACCCTTTACATTCAACTCTTCCTTATTGCCATAATAGGGAATCAATCCTTTCAAACTTCTCAAGTACTTGAGGATGTTCTTTATGGTAGTCTAGTAACTTTCACTGGTATCAGACTAATATCCACTCATGTCCAATACATACAAGATAAATAGATGAATACTTAATATTGTGAATGCAATCGACATCTTACTCATGTGTTTTCATTATGACAAGAACTGAGACATTGGGTTCTTGAGAAATTAAATCTAGACATGGAAAAAATTTCTCTCATTTAGTACTCTATGTTGAACCCTTCAACATTTTTTTAATGTTCTCTCACTTAGGTCAAGAATCTTTCTAGATCTATCTCTATGGATCTTAATTCCTAAGATATAGGATGTTTTCCCTAAACCCTTCATAGAGAAGGTACTTCCTAGCCAAGTTTTAAATTTTAGGATAAGGACGTCATTCCCCATCATTATGTGAAATACAAATATGCTCCTACTAACCCTTTTGTAATCAGACTTTTCATATTTATTCTGACTAAAGTCAAACCCTTTGACTATCCGGTCAAATCGAAGATTCTGGCTCTGAGATTCTTACTTTAATCCATAGATTGACCTTTGTAGCTTATAGACTTCATTTACAATGATTGGATTTATAAAGCATTTTAGATTGTGTCACACACACATCCTCTACAATATTCCTATTAAGGAATGCAGTTTTAACATCCATTTCCCAAATATCATAGTCATACTAAGATGCAACGACAAGCATGATCATGATGAATTTAATCATGGCAATTGGTGAACAGATTTCGTGATGTTCAACATTTTGAACTTGTTTGAAACCTTTAGCAACGAATCTACTCTTATATGTTTGTAAACTACCATCCATGTTGGTTTTGTTCTTAAAGACCCAATTGCACCCTATGGGGTTTACCCATTTAGATGGATCCACAAAGATCATACCTTGTTGGTGTACATGGAGTCCATCTTGGATATGATGGCTTCAAGCCATTTCTCATACTCTAGTCCCTCAATAGATTCAAGGTAGGTTGTTGGTTCATCATCTATGACCAACACATTGCCTTCTTGAGCTATAAGATATCATAATATTTTATACTCAAGGCATGTTATACAAGATCTATGAGGTTTTGTGTTACATAAGGGACTTGACATTCCACAACAACTTGTGATTTTCCTTGTTCCTATTGTATCTCTTTTTTTTCAATATTTTCTTATGGGTCTCGAACTTTCTGAATCCTAATGTTCTCCCATTGATTCCTTTGGAATTAAATTCGTTATTTAGTAATACAACCATCCTGACAACAAATACTATTGTTGTTGAATTGGAATATAAAAGTAGTATTCAACAAAATAACACTTGTGAACAAAGATTTTCAAGAAACTATTTTTATATAAGCTTTCATTCCTTGTCTTTATAAAAGACATTATCAGGACACTTCCCATGCCATATCTCATATGGTGTCTTTTGAACTATTTCATACGGTACATCATTTAGTGTAAAGTGTGTGCCTAAAAGGCAATGGAAGATTAGCTAGATTTATTTTGGATACATCATTATGTTTCAAGTAGATTTCATCATGATACATTATCACGGTCACCCTGAAATTCCTCAAACTCTTGGTTCAAAGTATTTTTTATATCGATCATATCAAAATGGTTTATACTAATACCAAGCTGGTTATGTACTTCATTCATGATCTCCTTGAACACTTTAAGAGATTCAGACTTCTATTTCATTAAATACAAACTACCAAATCTATTGAGATAATCACTAAATATAATGAGGTACTATTAAAAACCTCTAGAATTTATTTGAAAAGGGTATATATTAGTTAGTATGAATGAGCCCGAATAGAATACTCACTCTTCCACTACATCTAGTGAAAGGTGCTTTTGTTCACATTGCCCATTAATTAAGACTTGCATGTCTCTATTGGTTCAATAACCAACAGAGTCTAGACAACATGTGTATGGATTCTAGAATTGAAAAAAAAATGGTTTACTCTAGATAACAATGCTATAAGTTTTACTATTCGAGTCATTGAGTCATTCAGTATATGTGTTACACATATTTTTCTTTAGAACAATTGAGTATAGTTTTTGAGACATAGGCACTGTCATATAAGATCTTATCTTTTTTTTTAAATCATTTATTCATAATACTCTTGTCCATACAAGATATGTGATGTTTTTCATTAATGGTGTGTACATAATAGCAATTCACTAATTCTATTACATGCCCATGAATGATAGATTCCAACTGTAGTGGTAGCAACCCATGCTCCACACATTTCTAGCTTACTTCTTCTGGAGTCTTGGTGGAGATATCTATCTCCTTCTTATTCTTGAGTTCTCCAGATAAAGAGGACAATTCCTTTTCCAGTGTCCAGGCTGGTGATAGTGGTAGCACTTTCCTTCCTTATTCACTCCTCTCTTAGCTTTCAGTGTAGAAAACTTTGGTTTCTAGCTATTTTTAGAACTTTTCTTCATTTTTACATTGCCCTAGGACTTCCCTCTACTGATCATCATCACAACTTTGGGTTTGTATTTCTTCATATGCGGTTCAGCAATCCTCGACATGCCAAGTAATTCTGACAACAGCTTGTCAAAATCATTCATGTTGTAGTTCATGACAAATTAGTTGTGTGATTCTAGTAATCACTACAAAATCACATTTGTTTCGAATTCTTGGCCTAAGGGAAATCCCACTCTATCAAGGTTCTCCACATATCCAATCAATTTGAGTACATGGGTACCTACTAGATCTCCCTCTATCATGTTGCACTTGAATAATGTCTTTGAGACATCATGTCTCTCTTGTCTTCCCTAATCTAGGTACATGTTCTTAAGATGTTTACCATCTCAATAACATCCATGTTCTCATGCTATCTCAACAAATCATAGTTCATTGATAAAAACATATGACACTTGACATCCACGACATCTTCAAAGTGCTTCTTGTAAGCATCCCTCTTAGCCTTAGGCACAGTGGGAGCAGGTTCATCCAGCTCTGGTGTATCCAAGACATAGAGCTTGCGCTCTTGTGTGAGAATGATTCTCGACATCCTAAGGCAATCATGGAAGTTATACCCATTCAACTTGGCCTTCTCAAGGACCAATTGTAAAGAAAATGTATTTGTGTTTGCCATTAGATTCTACAAAAGATAATTTGCAACTTTTGCTAAAAAAACTTTTGATTTGATTTGATAAATTATACAATATTAACAAATCTTTCAATTAATTATCACTCCCACTATTTTATTTATCCTAATAGACCTTACATATCGATTTGGAAGATTGTAGTGTACAACCTTATAGTGAGCCAAGACCCAAAATAATAAAGTTATGACCCAGTCAACACCATCATCCATAATGAATTATTAAGGTAGGCAACATTTGCCAATTGCAACTGATGCAATTCTTAGATATATGGTATGCACAATTCCTTTCCATAGTCCATCTGCATGCTTCTAGGCACTTAATCTCATTAAGGTCACCTAGTTAAGCCTGACCCAAAAACCAACATGATAGTAATGTACCATGTTTGGTAGACATACATAACTACCATCACACTTTGATGAGATAGATGACACACCACACTTGGTGTGCCCATGCTTTGTCGATCAAGCTTTTCATGTGTATTTCTTATGAAAAGCATCTAAGACTTAATATTGAATTGAAGGATTTACATTTATATAAATACATATACATATCCAATCACCACATACTAATAATATGTAGCATGTACATACTATATCAACAAACGAAACATGCAATTATAAAATATGAGTGATGGTTATGGACACACTAATGCAATTATATGGATCCATAACCAATTTCTACCTCCTGTGGTCCACATCATACATAGCAACATGTACTATAGAAATTTGTGATGGAACTAGCCTTGAGTCAATCAGTTGGCCTCATGGTTTGTTGATTGCTCTCTTGGATTGGTTGATTGGCCTTAGGTTCAAGCAGTGTCTAGGCTCCTCCAGTTGATTGGTTGGGCCAGGAGTCGATCAATCACCTCCTGCTATCATCTGGCTTCCTCTATCCTCCAGTCGATCAGTTCGACTTCTGATTTGGTTGACTCGTTTGATGCAGAATGTCTTCTCTTTGCCAAAATTGAAAATAAAGCTATCATATTCCTATTTAACATTATATTATAAAAGTGAAACATTGAGTTACATTCAAGGGCAACATATAAAGGAATGCATTTAACTTACATATGAAGAGAGAGAGAGAGAGAGGCTCTTTATGCAAATTGATTTTAGAAAGACAATAATAAAACCATTTAACCAAGAACACATATCCATGGGTATTGGCCATAACCATGCTTACATCCACCATCAAAATAATCTCACTATGACACATATAAATACATACATATATATAGTGATCATCTATCGTATTTAATCTAATATGCACATTAATCATTTTAAATATTCACATCGTATGCAATAAAATAAATGATAAAATAAAAATCTGATCATATCGATTAAATCCCAAAACATAGTAAATTGACTTGGTTCTGATACCACTGTAGGGAAATATGGCTACAGATATGACAGCGGATACAAACAATTCCTTGCCATATTCCCCTGGACCAGGATATCGCGTCAATAACTATAGATTGGGAAGGAAAGTTACAAGGCATATACCTAGTCTTGGAGCATGTCCAGTGACTACCCTTGCAGTAGCATGCTTCTTTCACAAGAAACACCTGTATGGTTGTGGTCGCCGGCCTCCTGGTATAGCACCATGGATGGAGGTTGACGACATTCTCCTAGCGGGTGCCAACGACCTCCTGTAGTTGTCTAGGTGGCTAAGTGATCCTTCCCACCTAGGGGAAGCTAGGAGGCCTACGTTCCTAGGTAGAAGCCTAGGCGTTTCTAGGCATTCTTCATATTTGCTAATATTTCACATATATATATATGATTTTGTGTATACATTCAGTTATATTCAAATATGTGCATTATTATGTACATTTGTGTTTCTTATCCCTAAGCTTAATCAATCATAACTTCACCTACATCACACCTGTCATGACCTAAGATAGACCTATTTGGCCATAATTTGACCTAACACAGTTTAAATTGGACCTAATTTAACTAAGTCTTACCTAATTTAGCCAAAGCCAGACCAATTTTGTCATAACATGACCTAATCAGACATAACTTCTCCTAGTTTGTCCTATATTGACCTAAACGAGCCCTAATTTTGAGAAATTAGATCTAAATCCCCCAAATAAGACATTTTCCCCGAATCACACATATTTCCAGCAAATCAAACCTAATCTCCCTATATTAGATCTGATTTGGCCTATATTAGATCTATTTCTTCCCCAAAATAACTAAACATGATCTAATATGACCAAATTTCGACCTAATCTATAATAATTTTGTCTTCAAGTGTCTCAATTTGGGCCTAAAAGGCCTTACGCATCCACTTTATATATCTAAAAGCCTAGGCACCCAATTTAAGGTGGACCACCTAGAACCTAGGTGGCCTAGGCGGAGCCCAAGCGGGAGCTTGGATAACAATGCAACCTCCATGTCTCTACATAGTCTACCCAGACCACTGGGAACTCATGTCATTCTTTTGAAAATAACAAGAAGGAGTTGTCCCTTTGATCTGAATGTGCTAGCAATGACTTGCTCTCCCTATTTGTCTCTCCCTTTTACGGGTAAGACTTGCTTTGGGCTCTCATGTTACCACAATGATGAGAGGACAACATTTGTCAATGTTAGTTGTGTCTTTCAAAAGTCTTGACTGCCCCTCTATTTACAGGTGGGTCAGGGTCAGGGTTTCTAGATCAACTAGGAGTTGAAGAGATGGGTTTTTATGAATTTCTGGCTACATAGATCATGAATCAGTCGGTTCACTTCTGAACTGGTCGGTTCACATGTGAAATGGTTGATGCAACACTTGAATCAGTCGGTCCACTTTATTTCCTATTCGCAAACATATTGACTTTAATGTGATGATTAATGCACAACATCAAATCAACATCAATCCTTGATTCAATCTTATTAATCATTGAACTAGTCGATTCACAATCTGAACTGGTCAATTTTAGAATCTGAACTGGTCAGTTCATATTCTGAACCTGTCGATTCATTTCCCACTTTGGCCAATGTTCAACCAATGTTGTTTGAATTGACTCAACACTTGATTTGGTTTTGATTCGGTCATCTCACAATCCTGGTCAGCCAATTTTCAGCTAATCTTATTAAAATTGAATATCTAAACACTTTTCCATCAAGCTAAATCTTATTCATGAGTAAACCCCTATTCCAGGTGTATCCTATGTGTGTGACCCTATAGGTCCCAAGTTACATTGGCAGTGAATGTCCATAACCAATTTCTGACATCACAAGCAATGGTATCTAGCAACACATCACTGCTACCCAAGTAATTGGAAAGTTGGAGAACATATTTGACCCACAAACTATGCTTAGAGGAACATTGATTAGATAGTTTCGTCATCTATGATATCCAAATTGAACTCAAGGTATGGAATCGGCATCCTCTCAATGTTCCATCCATGTTCCTTGAACTGGAGAAGACTATTTGAGATGCATGTGAGGTCACATATCATATATTGATTCACATGAGTATGTCCATATGTTTCTTAATATCACTTATCAAGTGATCAAGATATCAACTCCATTAGGAGGGATAAATTCCATCTACATCACTCACAGTCATTCCACATGTGTCACAACATATCAGAGCGTCACTTTTATGGTAACCCAATAAGGTCACGTTGGATGGTGTCAAAATACATCGAACGACATGTGATCAGTGTAGTGACTTCAGGTCTAAGAACCACAATCACTGTTATTACTATGATAGTTGATTCTATGTATCACTCTAAGGTGGGTCTATCTGATACACTATTCTCTAACAAGTACATATGTGTTTGACTTTATACCCCATATCATGACTAATGAAACTCTGTCATCAGTCAAAGCACACTCTAGTCTTATGTATTATTGTTGTCTACTTTGCTTCCATAGTAATATCCAATAGGGATATAACAAGAATGCATGTTATCTTATCATACATATGATATCATTGCTCAAGTCCTCCACCTAAAGACATATGTCATAGAGTAACATCATTCTTTATACATCTACTATGCAGTGTCATCATGTCATGATTGAGACAAACATAATAGACATAATTACCTTTATCATTATCAAATCAAGTATATGATGCCCCATTCAATCATCATATGATTGGCTCTATGGAGATACATACCAACAGTTTGCCACGCTTTGACTTTTCCTACTTCCCTCACCATATATTTATTATTCTTTACAAACTTGTTTACTAACTTGTGTTCTATTGATTGGTTATGCCTTGTTCAGGTGGTCATTGTTGCATGTTTTGACGTTTCTCTCATTCTATCAATTCTTTCTTAGAGGATCTAGAAATAGGAAGGCAAAGAAATTGGAATACTAAAACTTGGTAGAAGAAATGGGAGATAGGATTTCCCATAACCGTGAGGAGGAACGATAGAAACCACAACCTCCTCCTGTGTACAAACCACTACATGACTGATTCGTGATGGGAAACTACAATTCTTTAATTGTTAGTCGAGTTGATCAAATGCCAGTGAAGCAATTTTCATCCCTCCCGGCCTACTTGGACTTCTCCCCAACTTCTACTGACTTGAAAATGAGAACTATACAAGCATGTGAACTCCTACCTTGAGACATGCTCCACCTTCAGAACACATGCAACCACTGATGACTCCACCCAGCTCACATTGTTCCCTTTCTCTCTTAATGATAAGGCCAAGGAGTGTCACTCATCCAAGACTACAATTATGACTTGGGAGGACATGAAGAACGAATTCTAAAAAGAAATATATCATGTTTTGAAATTGACCCAGATGAGAGGATACATCACTTCCTTCAGTCGAAACGAGAATGAATAGTTTCATGAGAAGTGTGAAAGATTTTAGAAGTTGTTGTGGGATTGTCCCCACCACGAGATGCATATTTGGAAGCTATTTCAATTTATGTCCACCATGCTTTTTGAGATGGGTCAAGTGATTGTAGACTCATCATGTGGTGGTACATTCATGGACAAACCTCTTAAATAATGTTGGCCTGATTTGAATACTTAGATAAAAACTCAAGGCACCAGGCTTCAAGTGTGGATGTCTATTGTGATCAAAATTGGGCTGCTTCACCATCTCACACCAAAGATGACTCCAATCCTTAGACAATGAAAATTTTGATGGATATGATAAATGTTATGAGGATATATGTAGTTATCTTCTATACAACATGCCCATTCTATGGAGGCTTTTTGTGAGGAAGTGTGGGTCCCACAATCTTCTGGTAGCCAAAACAACCAAGGCCCAATCTCAAGCTGTTATACTCTGAAATGAAGAAATAATTCCAATTTTTCATGGAAGCAACAAGGGGAGGAAGAACAAAGACATCCTATGTGGCATAAAGGTCTAAAACAAAGCTCCAATATTGAAGATGAAGTCCTTGGAGCATTGAGAAGCCTGAAGTTGTGAAGAAAGATGTGTCTTCTTAAGGAAAAAATATAAGCTGAGGAGAATACAAAATTGACCAGATATCTCTATAACTTGCCCTTTGTGAAAATGGTAGGCTTCCTTCTCAAACCTTGATCAATCCCAGTAGTTTTGATGGATCCATGTGTGCTCCTCAAGGAACCTATGTCCGAATACAAGAAAAAGTGTCCACCTTGGTGCAGTACTGAGGTTATCCTAACCCCTATTCTCTACCACCACCACAACCCCCATATTACTTCAAATACACTCCACAACCACCACATCAATACCCACCACCACCACCGCAATATCTACATCCTCCACATCAATCTCCACAATAGGCATAATACATCCTCTAGAATCCTAACCCCTCACACCATACACCACCTCGAGAATCACAAAATCCACCACAACCTTTCTCTGCTTCTTCTCATGAGCAAGTGAAGGTTGTGACTGCATCTAGGAGTTGGATGACTTTGAAGAAGCCAAAGAGCCAAACAGATGATGGTTTTGTAAATGAACTAAGAGATGATATTGTGATACATGGCAACAATATTGTGATGGTGATCAATGGGATATTGTTATAGTGAATGATGACATTGTGATTCTTATGGCACAATACAACCTCTAGAATCCTAACCCCTCACACCATACACCCACTCAAGAATCACAAAAGCCACCACAAGCTTTCTCTTCTTCTTATCATGTGAAAGTGAAGGTTGTGACTGCATTTAGGAGTGGGAGGACTTTAAAGAAGACAAAGAGTCAAATAGTTGATGGTTTTGTAAATGAAGCAAGAGATGATAATGTGATACATGGCAACAATATTGTAATGGGTGATCAAGGTGATATTTTGATAGTGAATTGTGACTCTGTGATTCCTATGATACATCTTGATGATTATGCAGATGTTTACAAGGTAGGTGCACAAATACCACCATTCCTCCACACACTTGAAGAATCCTCCACTTCTAAAAGAAAGAAAGAAAAACATAGAATACATCATGGAAGCCTTCAAGAAAGTGCAGATTAATATTACTTCCTTGGATGCTATCAAGAAGATTCCCTCTTACGCAAATATTCTCAAAGCCATGTGCAGTTTTAAGAGGAGAACAATAAGGAGAAAGCCAAAACAAGTTAATATTACTGAGAAAGTGAGCTCCATTCTATAACACAGTGCTCCCATGAAGAGAAAAGTTCCTCGCACTCCTATTATTCATTGCTACATAGGCACACACCACATAGACCAAGCTCTTCTTGACTTGGATTCTAGTGTAAATTTGATGTCTTATTCTGTGTATGTTGAGCTAAGTTTGGCAACCTTGGATCCAACTAATTACACCTTACAATCATCCTACCATTCTATAAGATCACCTAAAGGGTAAATTGATGATTTATTAGTATGACTTAATGATGACATGTCTGATTTTTTTCAAGTTGATTTCATTGTGCTTGATATAGAAAAGGACATGAGAAAAGTGTCCATTATATTGAGGAGACCATTTTCTATGATAGCTACATGTGAGGACCAGAACTATGTATGTGACCTTCATATACATGAAGATCCTATTAAACATCTTCAAAGAATTTTCCAAAGCTGATGTAATTGGTGCCACTTAAAAAGATTGTTATTTTTTTGATGACCTAGAAGATATTGTAGAATAATGCCTACTACCTACATGGATTGAGACTATCACCAAAGGTAGAGTTCTTGATCCCATTATTGATCCTCTAGGTGAGGATAGTGAAAAGAAGATTGACTCTTTGTTAGTTGATGTGAGTGGAGATATTCCCTTCATTTTTGTAAAGCCTTCGAAAATTCTATATAGGACCCTCATGTTATGAGGTGAAAACATTTCTTGAAGGTTTAAATTAAACATTTCTTGGTCCTATTGACACCCTCTCAGTGATCATCTCTTCTTTTCTATCTACAGACCAAGAATATGTACTCATTCCTTTGTAAAGAAGAATATTCAAGCTGTTAAGGGGTCTATTGTTAATTCGAGAGGTGTTGATCCCTACATATCTATTTGGAGGATGACGCAAGGCCAGACCATGAAATGCAAAGAAGGTTGAATCCTAAGCTAAAGGAGGTTGTGACTCAAGAGATGCTAATGTTAACTGATGTTGGGATCATCTATTTCATTTAGTCCTATCCAGGTTGTACCCAAGAAGGGTGGGAACATTGTTGCACTCAATAAGATGGTGGAATGAGACCTGGAAGTAAACATCCAAATGGCGCATGTGTGTATGTTACAAAAAGCTAAATACCAAGACAAATAAGGACCCCATTTCTCTACCATTAATTGGCAAAATCCTAGAGGTATTGGTAGGGGAAATCTACTATTGTTTTCTTGATGGATACTCTAGATAATTCAAATGAAACTACACCCCAAAGATCAAGAAGAGAGTACCTTCACCTAACAAAGTGGTACCTTTTCTTATATAAGAATGTTGTTTGGGCTTTGTATTGCCCCCTCCACTTCTCAAAGATGTGTTACATCCATTTTCTTCGATAGTTTGGATTCCTCTATTTAAGTTTTCATGGATTTTTTTAAATTTGGGAAATCTTTTGACGAGTGCTTGTTTCACCTCACCTTGATTCTTGAAAGATGTGTAAAAGTCCATTTGATTCTACCATGGGATCCTGAGGCATAGTTATTGGTCACTGAGTATCTAAATCTGGGATATAATTTGATAGGGCCAAGTGGGCCTCATTTCTACCTTGACCATTCCTTCCATTGTAAGACATGTATGTTTCTTCTTGGGGCATGCAGGTTTCTGTCACCATTTCATCAAATATTTTATCAAGATATCTAGACCATTATAATACCTCCTTGAGAATGATATTGTGTTCAATTTTGATGACAAATGCATTGAAGCCTTCAATCACCTAAATCAAAAGCTAATTTCTGCTCCTATTTTGCAGCCCCAATATCTCTTTGCCATTTGAGATCATGGTTGATGCATCTGACACAACAGTTGGGGTTGTACTTGACGAAAGGATTGGTAGGATACCTCATGTTATTTATTATGCAAGTAAAACATTGGATGGAGCTCAAAGGAACTACAACCACCATCGAGAAGGAATTGCTTTTTGTGATTTTTCTCTTAATAAATTATGTTCATATGTCCTACAAAATAAGGTGATTGTCTGTACCGACCATGCAACTCTTAAATTTATCATGTCAAAGGTATATTCAAAGCCTAGGTTGATACGATGGATTCTTCTTCTCTAAGAGTTTGATATTGAAAATGTTGATAAGAAAGGGGTTGAAAATTCTATAGTTGATCATATCTCTTGCTTCGAGGCTCCCTATGATGAGATGAACAAGATTAGGGAAAGCTTGTTGCGTGAGAAACTCTTTCTAGTTGATGCAACCCTGAAGAACTGTGGTACAAACACATTGCAAATTTCTTAGCTAGTAGAAGAGTGCTCGAGACTGGGAGAGTGAGAAGAGACAAAGGTTATATACAATCACAAAAACAATATGTGGGATGACCCTCATCTCATCAAATACTTCCATGGTCAATTGATTAAGAGGTGTGTTCCAAATGATTGGCAGTTTAAAGTGCTTACCATGTGCCACTTCAGTGCATATGAAGGTTATTTTTGGGAAAGAAGATGGTTGAAAAGGTACTTCAATGTGGATTCTATCAGCCCACTCTCTTAAAAGATTCTCATGATTTTTGCAAAGCTTCTATGAAATGCCAAAGGGTGGACACTATCTCAACGAGAGACATGATGCTAAAACCACCAATTTTGGTGGTGAGGTGTTCAATGTTTGGTGCATTGACTTCAAGGGCCATTTTACTCCTTATTTTGGGTATGTGTACATCATGTTGTCTATTGATTTTGTCTCTATATGGGTTGAAGTTGTGGCTACAAGAACCAATTATCACAATGTTGTTTTGAAAATTTATTTGGTCCAACATTTTTAGTTGGTTAGGGGTACTAAGGATCATCATAAGTGATGGGGTAGTCATTTTATTCATAGAAATTTTCAAGGCTTGTTGAAAAGAAATGGTGTGAATCATCATGTAGCTACTCCCTACCACCCTTAGATGAGTGGACAAGTCAAGTTAGCTAATCGAGATATAAATCTTATTTTTTTACTAGAGGTGAAGTTGGACCACAACAATTGGTCTCTACATCTCAATGAAGCTTTATGGGCATATATGACTACATTCAAAGACCCAATTGACAGTACTCATTTCAAGTTTATATATGGGAAAATTTTCCACTTATCGGTGGAGTTACAACACAAGGCGTTATGGGCATTGAAGGCCATGGATATGGACATGGAAATTATCAATGTTAGAAGAAAGATACAATGTAATGAATTACAAGAAATGATGCATGAGGCCTAAGAGCTGTCTAAGAAATACAGGAGAGAGTGAAGTTGGTGCATCACAAGTTGGGAAAGAAGAAGATGTTTGAGTTCGGTCAATGGGAATTACTATACAGATAAAGAATGAAGTTGTTCCCTAGGAAGTTAAGATCAAGGAGGAAAGGGCCTTATAAAGTCAAGCAAGTCTATCCATGGGGAGATATTATGATTCATGAAAAAGAAGGTGCAAAGAAGTTCACAATGAATAGTCAAAGATTAAAGGAAATTTTAGAGGTTGGGCCTAACAAGTCCAATTGAAATTTAGATGGCATGAAGTTGATTGAGAAAGTTTCCATTAATGAATAGATGTGTTTGAATGCAGATGATAGAGCAATTTACTTTGGTGATGATCTTTTGAGATTTTCAAGAGTATGATTGACTCAAGAAACAAGAACCATGGATGAAAGCGTAAAACTTAGTGCTAGTGGGAGGAAACCACCTAGGTTTGGGAACTTTTGCATCCAACCT
Source organism: Alisma plantago-aquatica (assembly GCA_963693085.1). NCBI lineage: Eukaryota > Viridiplantae > Streptophyta > Magnoliopsida > Alismatales > Alismataceae > Alisma > Alisma plantago-aquatica. The sequence goes on along the minus strand of OY856413.1, from coordinate 35,026,143 downwards.
TCACTTTTTGATACATTTGGTAGTTTTCTAGATATTCACCAAAAAGCACACTCACAATTGTGTTTAATAATTTTTGTTTAGTTTTAGATGTGTGGGAATGGAGAGTGATAAAATGAGGCACAACATCCAAAATGTTGAAGAGAATTGATGAAATATCATTTTAGTTCAAAAATTTGTTGAAGTGTGGAAATTCAAGTTGGGTTTGGTAGCTAGTACACCCACCATGACTATCACACATCAAACAGTTGTGGTGCATTTTTCATGTTTACATGGGATTTCAAAAAGGAAATGAATAGTGACACGACCATCACTACAAGCATGGCATCCAACACGGTCGTGGTAGCCAACACAACTGTGGCAGTAGCTACCCACCATGCACGTGGCCACCAACACGACTATGGCACTAGCTAGCCACCATGGGCATGGTTTTCAAAAAAGTTGTGGTGGATCTGGCCCACAAACTTAAGAAAAAAGGGGGAATCACCACAACACCCCCATGATTTCCACAATCGTGGCACACATAAGTGACCAAATAGAAATTATCCAACCCTTCCTAAGCTCTGAATATCCATCCTCAAGCCCCAATGCACTCTAGAAAAATTTCCCCTAATCCAGCTCTCATTTCCCATCCATTTTGAACCCCTAAATCTCCATCTCAGCTCTGCCACCATTCCGCTGGATATCTCTGAAAATATGAAAAACCTGGCTCCACCCCCAATCTTCCACTAAAATGAAGGAGTTTGGCATGTGATTGAAGAAGGGAGCTAAGAAAATCGTTTCCTACCATCACCACTCCAAAAAAATCTCCACCACCATCCCTCTACCTTCCCACAACCCTACCTTATATCCCTTCAACTCCATCTCTAACTCCCATGCTTGCATAACATTGATGAGTCGATTCTGTTTCCACCCTTCTTCTAGCCAACACACCTTAGATGCTACATATAATGAAGAGGAAGAACAAGAATTTGGTGTGGACATTGACACCATGATTTATTTTATGCAGTTGGAAGTCATTACACATCCATAGGCGAGGCAAAGGGGCATTTGCCCCGTCTTCTTCACATGCTAAGTCACAGCCTACAGTGGCATACACTCTACATCATTGGCAATTCAACAACCACAATCAGAAGCTCAGAGGTGGTTGTATCTTGATGATGATGAAGATGAGAAAAAGGATCAGCCCATGAGGATGGTGGCTCTAAACTTGGACAACAATTTAGGTTCACACACCTACGAGGAGGAGGAAGATGAAGAGGATACTAGAAATAAGGACCTTTTGGAAAGAGCCTATTGACATCTTGACAAGGCTCGAGGCGGATAGAATGAAAGAATTTGGTAAAGGCACTCGTTGGTGTTTCATATGGGAGGGGTAGCAAAATAAAGATAATACTCAAGACTCTTTATCTAGTGTATGACCAGGAGAGTGATTGCCACCCTCTATGCCTACAACACTACAATGAATGTATAGGATACCAACTATGAGCTTGAATTGTTCTTCATGGATTGTGGACTGCTCAAGGTGCTCATAAATGTGAATGTTACATACATATGACATAAAAAAATTTCCTATGGGAAGGATTGTGACCTCAATGGTTCTTTTCACGACCACATCTAAGCTTAATTGGTAAATTAGGGTTTATCAGGATGATTACATGCTCAATTATATTGATTATCGCTTAAGCCTGATTGATGATGGTAGATGTTTAAGCTAAGAAGGAACTCTAATCATGATTTTATTTTGAAGGATTAGTGTTTGAGGAGTGTAAACCCTAATCACCAAAATTAGGGATTTGATAGTATATAAATACAAATTTTGATAGGTATAGCATTATGGTAAATGATTTTTCATATTTTCTATGTAACTTGGATTTATTTGAAATTTGGATATGATATGTATAACTCAATCATGTGTGTTAGTAAAAAATTTAGAATATTTGCATATTCTTTGAATGTGATTCTCAGTCAAACTACACTTTGATCGACCTTGCTACAGAATGTTGTTTAGTAGTATAGTGTTTGATTTTAGTTATCTATTGATAGCTCGTAATGATCTGAAATTTTTACTATAGATCTTAAACTGTGTGTTAGATAACATGTTAAATTTTTCATAATTTAGGAGGAGTTTAGACCTATTCAGTAAACAAATTATAGTAACATTTTTATTACTGAAAATTCTACAAAAATAAAAGAATGTGTTAAGTAGGGTTAATTTGTAATAGACCCAAGCACCTCAATTTCTCTATATGAGTAACCTAACACATATGATCTCTCATAATTCATGATTCGGTCTAGAGAAACAAAATCTTAGAGAGAGGGAGAGAGAGTTAGGGTTTGTATGGAGAAAGTGGAGAAGATGACGATCTAGGGTTTTCGCTTCCTAGAGTTGATGAAATCAAGTTTGTCATCTATAGATAGCTTTTCTTGGTAATTCTTCTCTCACTTGTCAAGATTCTTCCCATCCTATGATTTGATTCAAAATGATATCAAATTTTTCCCTTTTCTCACTCTTTCTCCATAAATCTCCATTCCTAGGTTTTTCGAGTTGAAAGGAAGAAGAAAGTGGTGATTTGTTAGGGTTTTGATATGGATTTGAGAATTTCATACGTGGGGCTACGTTTTTAAGGTTTTTTACACCTGAGGTGAATGGGTACTTCCTTTAAATAGTTGAATGCACAAAATTGGATTAAATCCACCAAAAATCTTCAATTCTCTTGTATGCAATAATAAACCCTAATTTATTTTTCAGTTCTAGCTTATGCAAAATGATTTAGAGATGAATTATTTTCCCAATATGATAAATTTCAAATGCTAAATCATGTTGGAAATGGATGTTGGTCATCCAGAATATAAATCTTGAAGTTACTATAGAAGATAGAAGAGTATACCGAAATCTAGAGTTTTTAGTTATTGTTTGAAATTGTTGTATAATTGAATAAAGAAAGTTGACTATTTGAATCTCCGTGTTAATGATCGATTGTTGTATTTTAATGTGTGGTACATATATGTCAGATACTATCTTGGATTTCATTTGACATTATCAGTGCTTTCTTGATATCTCAATAGACTTACAATAATAATGTTTTAAACATTTTGGAGGATTACAAATCATGTACAAAGGACTGAAACCTATGGAAGCTTTTTGCTTTCTTTGTAAAGTCCATCCCATTAAACTCAACCCCCCCAAACCCATGTTTACATAACACGGACATCATATTATAAACATGGAAAAATAGTATCTGAATATCCAATAATATTTGTCTTCTAGATTTCATCACCAAAAGTCATATTCTCAAAGGAGGGGAAGAAGCACATGATATATATATTTACATATTATTTCATTGAAACAAGTTTAGAATGTGAACTTTTATACATATATAGCAAACATATAATGGAGAAAAATAGGTCTCTATATGTGCATGTTTAGACCATTTATGTATGTATCTATTTGTACTTGTAGGATTGTTGTATGTTTGTCCATTTGTGCATGTTCAAACTACCACCAAGGTGTCTCGGCAAGGACTGCCTCAACAAGTTGTTTAAAATTAAAAATAGAAGGATATGGTCATTCTATATCCAGAAAAGCTACATCTCATATTGTTCCAAAGATGATTCAATTAAAGAAGTAAAATGGTCTTGCCAAAAAACTCAGACATTGATCAATACAATCTAATTTCTATATATAAAAACAAGTGAACCAATAATAAAACATTTGAGTTAACAATATAAATTGCACATAGAAATACACATACCTTGAGAATTAGTGAGTAGCAAGCTTAGCAACATATTTTTCAACTCTGTTAATTTTTTTTCCTTATTATAGCTATGTATTTATCTCTTCTACTCCATTGAGTCTTTATTTTAATTAGAGCTAAGTATTCCGATGCATATTTGTACATAAAGAATTCATAGTTTACCAAAATATGGAAGTACGTAGATATGCCATTCTTATAAATGGACACATCATTCAAACAACTCACCATGATTTTTTTAAATATGCAAAATGTACATTGTCTTGTTTTCTACATAGTAAGTTATTTTGGTTCTTAGTGTACATGTATCAATATTCCAATTGCATAAATAAACTTTGAAAATAAGAGGTAAACCATGAAATCATAAAAACCAAGACTCAAGCTACTACCTAACACCACATAAAAGATAATTCTTGACCCTTAGAGCGCAGAACGATATAGGTATCTCATTATCATTTCAGAAGATAGGTAGCAATTTACATATATGGCGGTAAATATAAGATTCAATAAGTTATGAGCTAAAACATTTTCACCTGCAAGTTGTTTAAGTATTTTTATCAAAAAGAATGTGCTGGCCATTATTTCTTGAATGGTGTTAAGATATATTAAAGAGTAAGATATATCCCACGTGGCAAACTTTAGCAATATTTAATTAATGAAGTGATGGAATTGTAAACAATTTTTTTATATTTGGTGAATGAGCTAGAGAGCATGGTGTAGGATGTCAATTTGGTGTGGACTTCTTCCGGTGTGGGAGTGGAAGTTTGATGAAACTTCGATGAAGTTTAGATGCAAACTTAAATAAAATTTGATGCCAGTTTTTTGAAGAAAATGAAGTGAAATTAAAAAAACTCTAATTGAAAACTTATAATTATGCTATACCTTTATCTTATATTTCTTAATTTAACACAAAAATAAGATTCATGACTCTCTAGCCCTGGTAGGTCATTAATATAATGTGTTTCTTGCAATGGTAAAATGTGTGATACACATACAAATATAGTTCAACATATGTATTATATACAATGGACGGCCAAATAGTAGTTACAAGACCCTCTCTAGGAAAGAGTGGAAACAACAGACACAAGAGTTGATATTAGAAGTTGAGAAGAGAGTTGAAGACGATGTGTATGCATTATATGTCCATAAGGGCACTAGTTAGTATTAATGTTATGGGTTGTCTCAACCTCACCCCAACTTCACCAACTTCGAGGAAACTTTGCCAACTTTGGAGAAGTTGGGAAAAAAATACATACAAAAAAGTCAGTTTTGTCAAAAATAGTGAAATTTCACCCAAACTTTAGACAAGGCTGAAGTATTCAGGATTTGACACCGCCCATGGTTAAATTTCAAAGTTTCTTTCACCGAAGTTTAGTTCCATTGTAGAGAATCTACTTGGATGGGAGGAAATTAATACTCTTCCTAGATGATTGAAGGATATTGTCTTTGTTAACTTATAGTAAAAATAGCTATAGGTAGAAATAATTTTGAATTAGATAAATAGGGGTGTTGATATTTGTTAACACTATGTTCTTTCTTCAAGATATGTGTGGTAACTTTTAATGTTTAAGAGTGCTTATCCACAAATTGTGGTCTTCGGAATAATGAAAATATATTTTAGGATGAGCAGAAAGTAATTGACTCAAAACAGTTAAGGTCTCAAGGATTTCTCATGTAAGGATCATGGTTGTAAGAGATTTGATGCTAGCAGAGAGAAAACATTAAAATAAAAATTGAACAACATCATCTAAGCATACATCTTATCCAATGATGGGATAAACAACATGGATTCTTCTTTTCTAATCAGCTATGCTATGTGTCATGTTCACCAAGATGTAAAGATAAAATCTCTCCTTTAAGCTCTTTCCAACTACATGTTTCCTCCTTTTCTAAATGTGCTCGACTCAATCTCATCACTTGGAATTGGTGCATTTGTTGATCTGCATTGCACATTACCATACCATCTAAGGCAATCCTCATGTAATTTGTCCCCATACTTTCCAACCCCACTTTATAAGTCATCAAGGGATCTTTCCTTATCTTCCCACTCATCCATCTTAGTGTTGACCTACAAAATGATATCTAGTTAACCACAATTAGTATGCAGTGCTCTCCTTATATAGGAGTGTAAAGAGGTATGCCATACCATAGGCACATACTAAGTTATGTTGTATATGGAGCCCATCAGGCCCAATAGCAAGATGTATTATATACCTCAGATACTCCCCCTTAAGCTGAAGAGTGCACATCAAGTAGTCCTAGTTTGTTGCATATATTTAGAAATAGAAGGAGAGGTTTTGCAAAGATGCCAATTGATTGTTATCCTGTCTATATGTGTGGAGTAATAAAGCTTTTTTCGTTAGCCAGGTCCCTGACAAAGTGGCAGTCAACCTCGATGTTATTGGTCCTCTTATGAAATCTAGGATTGTTGGTTGTGTATAGATGCTTGATTGTCACATTTTAGGGCCACAAGTATGTGAACTAGGATCACAATCTCATGGGGAACAAATAAAATCCATGGAATGTCACAAAACGATGATCCAGGGTGTGCTAGTTTGCTTCAACACTAGAATGGGCCACTATCAACTGATGCATGCTCCCCTGACAAATGAGATGATTACCTAGGAACATACATAATCTATAAGTAGATCTTGTTGACATAACTGACTAGTCAAAATCAATATAGCTTGTAACATAGCTCGACTTGTAAAGTGAGGTTTCTATAAAAATTCTTTCATGGGATTTCCTTTGATGGTTTTGAGAACACAGCCATGAGGGACTAGACGGCCTATACTATTTGGATGTGTTGAAGAATGTTTCTCTACTGACTGCGCATATTACAGACTAAAGTAGAACTATAGATTGGGACATCCCTCTCCTGCTAAGTTGAAGCGTTTACTTACAGTCTGATATTTTCGAGTCTATTTTTCATTTGAAACATGCCAGTTGGGAAAAAAACTCATACTACTATTCCCAAAAAGCTATATTGGCTCAAAACAAGTTTTTGATATTCTGCATGTTGACATTTGGGCCTCTGTTCTGTTCCCAATATTTTTGGATTTCGATACTTTATGGGCTTCATTGATGATCTCTCTAGAACTACATGGTTGTTTTTGTTAAAGGATAGATCTCACATAGTAGATACTATCACATCCTTTTTTGTTGAGATCCTTACTCAGTTTGATAGACCTATAAAAATCTTCCACCTCGATATTGCCCTTGAATTTATGCAATGTTTTGTTAGCCAGTTTTGTCAAAAAATGGGTACCATTCATCAAACTCTTGAGCCTACAAACCCCAATAAATGGGGTTGCAGAGCGTCAAAATCGCCATCTCCTTGAAGTCACCTGCACCCTTCTTATTTACAATAATGTGCCCAATTTTTTTTACTAGAAGCAATCTCTACGACATGTTACCTAATTAATTTCATGTCTTCTTCTATTCTTGGAAATCAAGTGCATATCAAATTTTATATCATGATGCCCCACTCGTTATTGTGCCTCCTCAATTTTTTGGAAGCACATGTTTTGTTAAAAACTTGCGACCTAGTTTGACTAAACTTGATCCTCGTGCCACCAAATGTGTTTTCTTGGGGTACTCTAGAACCTAGAAAGGATGTCACTATTATGACCTTCTACAAAGAAAGGGATGGCTAGTGTCGATGTAGTCTTCTTTGAGCATATGACGTTCTACTCTAAAATGGGTTCTACATTGACATCTGATTTACTTGTTGATACCCCTATACATGTGATTGATGATCCTGACTTATCGGATACATTTGTTACATTGACTCCTCCGCTAAAAGTATATCAAAGAAAACCGAAAGCTACAATCCCCTCCATGTCCCCTACAATTCCTCCATCCTCGTCGATGGATCCACCTATACCTTAGGTTATTTCTAACTTGGATATTCCAATCAGCTTACGCAAAGGGGTTATGTCTTGCACTCAACATCCCATTGGAAATTTCGGTTCTAATGCTAACTTGGGAACAAATTTTGTCACATTCACTTCTTCACTATCTACTATTTCTATTTCTAAAATTGTTGCTCAGGCTCTTCAACATCCAACATGACATGAAGCTATGGAAACTGAAATGCGGGCTTTTAGTGATCAACATACATGAGACTTGGTTGATGCACCTACTGATCGCTCACATGTTAGCTGTCACTGGATCTTTATGGTCAAGTATAACCCATATGATAGTATTGAGTAGTTAAAAGCCCATCTTGTAGCCAAAGGCTATACTCAGACATATGGAGATGATTATTTTGAGATTTTTTTCTCCCGTTGCTCGCCTAAACTCTATTCGCCTATTTATTTCTATAGCAATAAATTTTGATTGGCCTTTATTCCAAATAGATGTTAAAATGATTTTTATATGGATAATTGCATGAAAAAGTTTAGATGGAACAACCTCTTAGATTTCTTACTCAGGGGGAGTCTTCCAAAGTATGTCGTCAGTGAAAAGCCATTTATGGCCTAAAACAAACACCCCATGTCTGGTTTGACAAACTAAATATGATTCTTCAAAAGTTCAACTTCCAACGATCTTAGTCTCATCATTTTGTTTTTATCAAGCAAACTCCATATGGCCTTGTTATCCTAATTGTTTGTGTTGATGATAAAATATTATCTAGAAGTGATCAAGCAGGCATCCATGCCACGAAAGAATTCTTGGAAAACACTTTGTCATCAAAGATTTGGGCAAATTAAGATATTTTCTGGGTATTGAAGTTTCTCGCTTGTCTTTAGGTCTCTTCTTATATCAATGAAAATATGTTCTTGATCTCTTGTATGAAATAAGAATACTTTTGGCACTACTGATTCCTTAGATCCCAATACTAACTAGGATGATGATAATTCTCCTCCATACCCTAACCATCAACAATATCAAAGAATGGTAGGGAAACTTATATATCCTACTATTACAAGGGTAGATATCAATTATGTAGTGGGTCTAATCAGTATATACCTAGATAAACCCAAACAGTGTCACTGAGACATCGTATGTCACATTCTGAAGTATCTTAAGAGTTCTCCAGGAAAAGGCTTGTTCTATAGAATACATGGACATTTCAAACTCATAGGATACTCTGACTTTGATTATGCAGGAAGAAGATAGATCGCAAATCTACATTTGGCTACTACACTTTTGTAGGAGGTAAGCTGGTTACCTGGAAGAGCAAGAAACAAATTGTCATTGCCTGATGTAGTGCTGAAGTTGAGTATAGAACAATGGCTCATACTACTTGTGAAATCTTAAGGGTTTTTGGGCTTTTGAAAGAATTTAGTATTTTTGATTCCACACCTATTCCCATCTATTGTGATAACAAAGTAGCTATATTCATTTATAACAATCATACCTTTCATGAGCGCACCAAACATATTGAAGTGGATTGCAACTTTAGGAGGGAAGATGTCTTATTTGACTTGATCTCTACTCTATATACACATACTTCTGATCAAGTAGTAGACATCTTCACCAAACTTCTTCCGAAGGTCAAATTCACTTCCGTGATGGACAAATTGGGCATGATTGATATCTAAGCTCCATCATGAGGGGGAGTATTGGTATATATATTTTCCTGGTTTGATTATGTTATGTTATTTGTGTTATGGGCTTTAGACTTGTCTTGTCTATTAGCCTTTCTTTTATCCCATATCACTTGTCCCTATTTTATGTTTAACTCTCTTATCCTATAAAAGAGAGAGCACTGTAATTGTTTTTTACACATCAAATAAACAACTCTTTTATTTTATACGGGAGAATCTAGTTTTTAAACTACTATGATCCATATAGGATTTGGGGAACCGTCCCTACATGCATGAAGCAACATGCTTAGATATGTTCTTAACTCCAAGAACTTTTCACTTTTATAAAGTGACCATGACTTATTTTTCTTGAAACCTACTTATGACATCATTATCTTAGTACTTTATCTTGTTGATATGTCATCACTAGAAGCAACGCCATGGAATTCTAGCACTAAAGATCTCCCTCGAGTCCCATGCTTAAACTAAGGACCTAAGACAACTCTGGTACTTTGTAGGGGTTGATGTTCTTAGCTCTAATTATGAATTGAAACTCTCCCAATGGAAATGAGACTTGGATATTCTCAAAGAAACATGAACTTTGGATAATAATCCACTTTGTACCTCGATGGACTATCATCGCAAACAATCTTCTAACACAACCATCAGGGACTAGATGGCCTATACTATTTGGATGTGCTAAAGAATGTTTCTCTACTGACTACGCATATGGCAGACTAAAGTAGCACTATAGATTGGGACATCCCTCTCCTGCTATGTTGAAGCATTTATTTATTGTCTGATATTTTCTAGTCTATTTTTCATTTGAAACATGCCAGTTGGGCAAATAAACTCATTCTACTATTCCCAAAAAACTATATTGGCTCAAAACAAGCTTTTGATATTCTGCATGTTGACATTTGGGCCCCTGTTCTATTCCCAATATTTTTGGATTTCAATACTTTATGAGCTTCATTGATGATTTCTCTAGAACTACATGGTTGTTTTTGTTAAAGGATAGATCTCACATAGTAGATACTATCACATCCTTTTTTGTTGAGACCCTTACTCAGTTTGAAAAATCTATAAAAATCTTCCTCCTTGATAATGCCCTTGAATTTATGCAATGTTTTGTTAACCAATTTTGTCAAAAAATGGGTATAATTCATCAAACTCTTGAGCCTACACACCCCAATAGAATGGGGTTGCGGAGCATAAAAATTGCCATCTCCTTGAAGTCACCTGCACCCTTCTTATTTACAATAATGTGCCCAATGTTTTTTTACCGGAAGCAATCTCTACAACATGTTACCTAATTAATGGCATGTCTTCTTCTATTCTTGGCAATCAGGTGCATATCAAATTTTATATCCTGATGCCCCACTCTTTATTGTGCCTCCTAAAATTTTTGGAAGCACATGTTTTGTCAAAAACTTGCGACCTGGTTTGACCAAACTTGATCCTCGTGCAACCAAATGTGTTTTCTTGGGGTACTCTAGAACCTAGAAAGGATATCACTATTATGATCCTTCTAGACGAAATATATGGAGGTAAATATAAGATTCAATAAGTTATGAGCTAAAACATTTTCACCTACAAGTTGTTTAAGTATTTTTATTAGGAAGATGTGATGTCCATTATTTCTTGAATAGTGTTCAGATATATTAAAGAGTAAGATATATCCCACGTGGAAAACTTTAGCAATATTTAATTAATGAAGTGATGGAATTGTAAAAAAAATAATTTGGTAAATGAGCTAGAGAGCATGGTGTAGGACGTCGATTTGGTGTGGACTTCTTCCGGTGTGGAAGTGGAAGTTTGTTGAAACTTCGACGAAGTTTCGATGCAAACTTCAATAAAATTCAATGCCGGTTTTTTGAAGAAAATGATGTGAAATTGAAAGAAAAAAAACTGTAATTGAAAACTTATAATTATGCTAAACATTTATCTTATATTTCTTAATTTAACACAAAAACAAGATTCACACTCTCTAGCCCTGGTAGGTCATTAATATAATGTATTTCTTGCAATGGCAAAATGTGTGATACACATACAAATATAGTTCAACATATGTATTATATACAATGGATGGCCAAATAGTAGTTACAAGACCCTCTCTAGGAAGGAGTGGAAACAACAGACATAGGAGTTGATATTAGAAGTTGAGAAGAGAGTTGAAGATGATATGTATGCATTATATGTATGTAAGGGCATTAGTTAGGAATAATGTTAAGGGTTGTCTCAACCTCACCCTAACTTCACCAACTTTGAGGAAACTTTTCCAACTTTGGAGAAGTTGGGACAAAACTACATACAAACAAATTAGTTTTGTCAAAAATAGTGAAACTTCACCCCAAAGTTTGGACAAGGCTGAAGTATTTGAGATTCGACACCGCCCATGGTCGAAGTTCAAAGTTTCATTCACCGAAGTTTAGTTCCATTGTAGAGAATCTACTTGGCTGGGAGGAAATTAATACTCTTCCAAGATGATTGAAGGATATTGTCTTTGTTAGCTTATAGTAAAAATAGCTATAGGTATAAATAATTTTGAATTAGATAAATAGGGGTGTTGATATTTGTTAACACTATGTTCTTTCTTCAAGATATGTGTGGTAACTTTTAATATTTAAGAGTGCTTATCTCCAAATTGTGGTCTTCGGAACAATGAAAATATATTTTAGGATGAGAAGAAAATAATTGACTCAAAAAGGTTAAGGTCTCAAGGATTTCTCATGTACGGATCATGGTCGTAAGAGATTTGATGCTAGGAGAGGGAAAACATTAAAATAAAAATTGAACATCATCATCTAAGCATAAATCTTATCCAATGTTGGGATCAACAACATGGATTCTTCTTTTCTAATCAGCTATGATATGTGTCATGTTCACTAAGATGTAAAGATAAAATCTCTCCTTTAAGATCTTTCCAACTACATGTTTCTTCCTTTTCTAAATGTGCTCGAATCAATCTCATCATTTTGAATTGGTGCATTTGTTGATTTGCATTGCACATTACCATACCATATAAGGCAATCCCCATGTAATTTGTCCCCATACTTGCCAACCCCACTTTGTAAATCATCAAGAGATCTTTCTTTATCTTCCCACTCATCCATCTTAGTGTTGACCTACAAAATGATATCTAGCTAACCACAATTATTATGCAGTGCTCTCCTTATATAGGAGTGTAAAGAGGTATGCCATACCATAGGCCCAAAAGCAAGATGTATCGTATACCTCTAATATTCCCCCTTATGCTGAAGAGTGCACATCAAGTAGTCCTAGTTTGTTGCATATATTTAGAATGAGAATGAGAGGTTTTGTAAAGATGCCAATTGATTGTTATCATGTCTATATGTGCGGAGTAATAAAGCTTTTTCCTTTAGATAGGTCCCTGACAAAGTGGAAGTCGACCTCAATGTTATTGGTCCTCTCATGAAATCTAGGATTGTTGGTTGTGTATAGATGCTTGATTGTCACATTTTAGGGGCACAAGTATGTGAACCAGGATCACAATCTCATGGGGAACAGATAAAATCAATGGAATGTCACAAAATGATTATCCAGGGTGTGCTAGTTCCCTTCAACACTAGAATGGGCCACTATCAACTGATGCATGCTCCACCGACAAATGAGATGATTACCTAAGAACATACATAATCTATAAGTAGATGTTGTTGACATAACTGACTAGTCAAAATCAATATAGCTTGTAACATAGCTCGACTTGTAAAGTGGGGTTTCTATAAAAATTCTTTCATGGGATTTCCTTTGATGGTTTTGTAGGATTCTTTGGATGATTGTGAGTACATTGTAGAGGTTTGCTCATGAATTTTCTTACTACTTCTAGTACAAAGGAGATGTTGGGGTGAGTGATGGATAGTTGTATGAGTTTGCCAAGTTTTTGTTTATATCACTTAGAATCAAGCAAGAAGTTCCCCCTAAATAGATTGTTTGTGATGATAGTCCATCGAGGTACAAAGTGGATTATTACCCAAAGTTCATGTTTCTTTGAGAATATCCAAGTCTCATTTCCATTGGGAGAGTTTCAATTCATAATTAGAGCAAAGAACATCAACCCCTACAAAGTACCAGAGTTGTCTTAGGTCCTTAGTTTAAGCATGGGACTCAAGGGAGATATTTAGTGCTAGAATTCCATTGTGTCGCTTCCACTGATGACGTATCAACAAGATACACTACTAAGACAATGATCTCATAAGTAGGTTTCAAGAAAAATAAGTCGTGGTCGCTTAATAAAAGTGAAAAGTTCTTGCATTTAAGAACAGAGCTAAGCTTGTTGCTTCATGCACGTCGAGATGGTTCCCTAAATCCTATATGGATCATAGTAGTTTGAAAATTATATTCTCCCTTATAAAATAAAAAGAGGTGTTTATTTGATGTGTAAAAAACAATTACAGTGCTCTCTCTTTTATAGGATCAGAGAGTTAAACATAAAATAGGGACAAGTGATATGGGATAAAATAAATGCTAATAGATGATATAAGTCTAAAGCTCATAACACAAATAACATAACATAATCAAACCAGAAAAATATATATACTAATACTCCCCCTTAGGTTGGAGCTTAGATATCAGTCATGCCCAATTTGTCCATAACGGAAGTGAATTTGGCCTTCGCAAAAAGTTTGGTGAAGATGTCTACTGCTTGATCAGAAGTATGTGTATATGGAGTAGAGATCTGGTCAAATAAGACAGCTACCCTCAGAAAGTTGCAATCCACTTCAATATGTTGGGTGCGCTCATGAAAGGTATGATTGTTAGCAATGAATATAGCTACTTTGTTATCACAATAGATGGGAATAGGTGTGGAATCAAAAATACTAAATTCTTTCAAAATCCCACGAACCCTCAAGAGTTCACAAGTAGTATGAGCCATTGTTCTATACTCAGCTTCAGCACTAGATCAGGCAATGAAAATTTGTTTCTTGCTCTGCCAGGTAACCAGCTTACCTCCTACAAAAGTGCAGTAGCCAAATGTAGATTTGTGATCTATCTACTTCCTGCATAATCAAAGTTAGAGTAGCCTATGAGTTTGAAATGCCCATGTATCCTATAGAACAAGCCTTTTTCTGGAGAACTCTTTAGATACTATAGAATGTGGCATACGATGTCTCATTGACACTGTTTGGGTTTATCTAGGTATCTACTTATTAGACCCATTGCATAAGTGATATCTACCCTTATAACAGTAGGATATATAAGTTTCCCTACCATTCTTTGATATTGTTGATCATTAGGGTATGGAGGAGAATTATCATCATCCTAGTTAGTATTGGGATCTAAGGAATTAGGAGTGCCAAAAGTATTCTTGTTTCAGACAAGAGATCAAGAACATATTTTCATTGATATAAGAAGAGACCTAAAGACAAGCCAGAAACTTCAATACCCAGAAAATATCTTAATTTGCCCAAATCTTTGATGACAAAGTGTTTTCCAAGAATTCTTTCATGGCATGGATGCCTACTTGATCACTTCTAGATAATATTTTATCATCAACATAAACAATCAGGATAACAAGACCATATGGAGTTTGTTTGATAAAAACAAAATGATGAGACTAAGATCGGCGGAAGTTGAACTTTTGAAGAATCATATTCAGTTTGTCAAACCAGACATGGGGTGCATTTTTTTTTCCATAAATGGCTTTTCACATACGCCATACTTTGGAAGACTCCCCCTGAGTAAGAAACCCAAGAGGTTGTTCCATGTAAACTTTTTGGTGTAGTTATCCACATAAAAAAGCATTTTTAACATCTAATTGGAATAAAGGCCAAACAGAATTTATTGCTACAGAAATAAATAGGCGAATAGAGTTTAGGCGAGCAATGGGAGAAAAAATCTCAAAATGATCATATCCATATGTCTGAGTATAGCCTTTGTCTACAATATGGGCTTTTAACTGCTCAATAGTGTCATATGGTTGATACTTGATCGTAAAGATCCAGTGGTAGTTAACATGTGAGCGATCAGCAGGTGCATCAACCAAGTCTCATGTATGTTGATCATTAAGAGCCCGCATTTTAGTTTCCATAGCTTCATGTCATGTTGGACGTTGAAGAGCCTGAGCAGCAAGTTCAGAAATAGAAATAGTAGATAGTGCAGAAGTGAAAGTGACAAAATCCGCTCCCAAGTTAGCATTAGAACCAAAATTGTCGATGGGATGTTGAGTGCAAGACGTAACCCCTTTGCGTAAGCTGATAGGAATACCCAAGTTAGAAAATACCTAAGGTATAGGTGGATTCATTGATGAGGATGGAGGAATTGTAGGGGCCATGGAGGGGGTTGTAGCTTTGGGTTTTATTTGATATACTTTTAGTGGATGAGTCAATGTAAGAAACATATCAGATAAGTCAGGATCATCAGTCACATGTATAGGGGTATCAACAAGTAAATCAGATGTCAATGTAGAACATGTTGTAGAGTAGAACGTCATATGCTCAAAGAAGACGACAACGACACTAGCCATCCATTTCTTTGTAGAAGGATCATAATAGTGATATCCTTTCTGGGTTCTAGAGTACCCCAAGAAAACACATTTGGTTGTACGAGGATCAAGTTTGGTCAAACCAGGTCGCAAGTTTTTAACAAAACATGTGCTTCCAAAAATTTGAGGAGGCCCAATAAAGAGTGGGGCATCAAGATATAAAATTTGATATGCACTTGATTGCCAAGAATAGAAGAAGACATGCCATTAATTAGGTAACATGTTGTAGAGATTGCTACCAGTCAAAAAAAATTGGGCACATTATTGTAAATAAGAAGGGTGCATGTGACTTCAAGGAGATGGCAATTTTTACACTCTACAACCCCATTCTATTCGTGTGTGTAGGCTCAAGAGTTTGATGAATGGTACCCATTTTTTGACAAAACTAGCTAATAAAACATTGCATAAATTCAAGGGAATTATCAAGGCGGAAGATTTTTATAGGTATGTCAAACTGAGTAAGGGTCTCAACCAAAAAGGATATGATAGTATCTACTATGTAAGATCTATCCTTTAACAAAAACAACAATGTAGTTCTAGAGAAATCATCAATGAAGCTCATAAAGTATCAAAATCCAAAAATATTGGGAACAAAACAGGGGCCTAAATGTCAACTTGCAGAATATCAAAAACTTGCTTTGAGCCAATATTGTTTTTTGGGAATAGTAGAATGAGTTTGTTTGCCCAACTGGCATGTTTCAAATGAAAAATAGACTAAAAAATATCAGGCAATAAGTAAATGCTTCAACATAGAAGGAGAGGGATGTCCCAATCTATAGTGCTACTTTAGTCTACCATATGCGCAGTCAGTAAAGAAACATTCTTCAGTACATCCAAATAGTATAGGCCTTTTAGTCCTTTGATGGTTGCATGTGTCTATCTTCATCCTCATGTGCACATCCTCAAAGACAACACCATCGGGATCAAAAGTAATATATCGTAGTAGGCTCTTAATAGTTCTACAAAATGATAACATATCAATTGCAAATTTTGTAACATATAGACTTGAGTGTAAGAAAAGTCAAATAGGAGCACATATATACCTAATTCCATAAATGGGTGTTTGAGAACCATCGACAAGTGTAATAGGTGGAACAGTGAAAATCTTATGCAGCTCAAAAAATAATGTATGATTGCCAAAAATATGTGAGGTGGATCCAGAGTCAATCACCCAAGTACATTTACCAAACTATGTAAGAGAGGCAAGTAGAGCAAAACCTCCATCATTGGAAGCTTCGACAAAGAAGCCAGACAAGATTGAAGTTGCTTTTTAAATTTAGAGTCGATCCAATCTGTAGAAGGTGGGGTAGTGTCCAATGTGACTTGATTTTCCCATGCAGGTTTGACATGCTTGATCTAGCAACGATCTTCGTTATGGTTTTTGCACTTATAGAAGTTATAGTAGTGTTGTTCAATAGAGGATGGGTCAGATCCAGATGAGTAAAATCCTCGACCAGGTGCAGAAGTAGAGCAGCCACGACCACGACTGCGGCCATGGCCATGGCCATGATAAGAATCTCCAAAACGTATGGCAAGTGTCACAACATCAAAGGAATTGGGAGATATGGCAATTGCTAAACTCGTATGAGAACATCACCAATGTAGGTAGAGGATCATTGGATAGGATTTGATCAATGATGCCAACTAAGGAGGGTGATAAACCAGAAAGAAATTGGACTAGCTAAAGTTCAATGTATTGATGTTGGTTTTATATAATATCAATAGAAAGGGTGAGGAAGTAGTCTTCCATAAATCAGTATTGGAGTACTCCTTGGCCATTGTTGGTAGGAAGGAGGGAGAGGGAGATTGGGGTGGCGGCTAGGTTGGACGAAGCATTAGGGTTAGGGTTGAGAGGAGGGAGGGCTAAGGGGGATCGAAAAGCTCTGATACCATATAAAATAAAAGGAGGTGTTTATTTGATGTGTAAAAAACAAATACAGTGCGCTCTTTTATAGAACGAGAGAGTAAAACATAAAATGTTGATAATTGGTATGGGATAAAATAAAGGCTAATAGACAAGACAAGTCTAAAGCCATAGTAGAAATAACATAACATAATCAACCAAGAAAATATATATACCAATATCCCTCAACAACGAATCTAGGGGTTGTTGCATGCAAGCCTCTTTAGCCATTGTCATGTAAGAAGGCATTCTTTATGTCAAGTTGATGTAATTTCCAGTACATATTAACCACCAGAGAAGAGGATGCTCGAGAATGTGATGTGTGATATGTAGAAAGGTTTGAAAGAGGACTCCTTCAAAAGATTGGGTAAAGATTTTGGTGACCCAACCTTGCTTTGAGATGCTCCATTATGCCATCAGAATTATACTTCACATAGAATACCTAGTGCCACCCAATAATATTGTTTCATGATGGAGCAGGGGCAAGACACCATGTGAGGGTAGTGATTTTTTGTCATGAAAACATGCCTATCAAGGTTCTTAGGAGATTCTTTATAGTTTTTTTAAATTTGGATGTTATCCAGAGCAAGAGAAACAACGTTGGCACTCTTGGTTAGGTTAGAAAGGTAGCAAGTATGAGATATATCATGGTGAGTTTTGTAAGAGCAAGTACATTTGTTGAGGGCTACTAGAAAAGTGGATGTCTCAAATTCTGATGTTGATGTCGGAGCACAAGCTTGGGAATCAAATTTCATCCTATGCTAATAAATATTAGTAGAGGTAGGAGCGGTAATTTTTGATGCAGGTGGTGGAGGGTCCTTGGAAGCTGATATCATTGTAGAAGAGCAATTAGTGATTTCCATAGGTACACATGTGTTCTGTGGGGAACTTGTTACATCATAATTCAATGGGGATACTTAGGAAAAGAACATATTAGATTTCTTGAATATGACAGTAACAAAGATGTACAATTACTTAAACTTAGTGCAATAACATTTTTGGCCTTCTAGATAAGAAAATACCCAAGAAAGGCAGTCTTGATCATGAATGGAACAAGTCTGTCGGCCTTGGATTCAAAATTTGTGAACAAAAGTCATACATCCAAAACCACATAGTTGGAGTTGAAAATTTTTTCTTAGTAGATTTATGAGGGAGATAAGAAGCATAGCTTTTATGTAGAGAAGAAGGTTGTCTATTGATGAGGTAGTAAGTAGTAAGAAGGGCTTTATACAATAGATGTTTTGGTAAATGGGCTTTAAACATGTGTGCTTTGGTGATATCTAAAAGGTGCCTATTTTTGCGCTCAGGGGTTCCATTCTTTAAGTGGAGTAATAAGCACATGAGCATATGTGTATCTTCCTAGTGTTATGATGGAAATCAACAAAAGTAATAGGCAAGCATATTCGATGGCATTATTAGTCTGATTCATTTTAATTTTGATGTCAAATTGAGTAATTTTGTGATTTTTTTAAATACTAATAATGCCTCGTCATGGGATCGAAGAATATACAACCATATCATGTTGGAAAATTCATCCCACAACAAAATGAAACAACAATTGCCACCATGACTTTGAGTGTGAAAAAGCCCACAAATATCAATATGCATTAGCTCGAAAGGGATTGTGGACTACAATAAAGGGTAACTAGAAAAAGAAACTTTATGGTGTTTACCAATTTTCCTAATCGACAAACATCAAAGAAGATCTATTGAAAAGAATATAGTTAAAGATCAAGCCATTATAGTTTCTCTATCTATAAATGACAAACGTAGAGCTTGAAGCATCAAAAAAGTAGCAACACACATCACCCAATCTAGAACCCTATCCAATGTCATCAGAAGTCAAGAAATATGCATAATGAAACCAGTGGTCCGGAATGGTACATAGCATTTGAGAAAATTAACAATTTTCAAAATTGACTTATGATTAAATAGATTGGTGGATCTGTCAATAAGGGTAACACTTACATGAGATATATGTGGGTCATAAGTGGAATTAAGTGATGCATATAGTCATTGTGTTCAGTTGTTCCTAAATCAACAATCCAAGGCAAACTATTATCTAAAATAGAAGCTCCCAAATTTCCCTATTAGAACGCCACGTAACAAAAGAAGAAGCATTCTCTAAAGATTGGGATTCATCATACAATCCCTTAGGAGTTTGTAAGTTATCTAGGAAGAAGTTGAACATATCGTATCGAGGTGATAGAGACTTGGGATGGAGCATCCGAGCTCTACCCAACTTCAAAAACTCTCTCCCACAACCATAACCATATGGATAGTCATGCTTTTGGTAGCATATCGATCAACAATGTGTCTTGTCATGTTGCAAAAGGTACACTTGGTCATGATCTACAACCACAAACAACAAGAGCCATGACCATCTTAGATTGTGGAAAAGGATGGTTTATGTAGTCAATGTAGGCTTAGATTGAAGAATTTTGGAATACTCCTCTTCAAGAGTAGGAAACTGATCAATTGCTCATATGACATTACATGTTGGAGCATAATGTGGATGTAAATCGTTGTGGGATTTGGTTTTGATGAGCCAATGTCTTCCTGGTTTGAGATTCGAAAATTGGAAGAAATTGAGTGAATGAGATAAACTAAGAAGGGAATCATAATATTATTCAAGTGAATTTTCACCTTTGTGTTCGAAGAAGAAGCAATTCTAAATGTTATAAATGCATAAGGAGTTTTTCTCCTATGTATAATGACTTTTGACCATCCCAAATATCCTTATTTGTATTATATAACATGAATTTAACAACAATCTAATGGTCCATGTTGTTTCACAGGTACTTCATTACTTGGTGTTTGTCACACTTCCATTTTGAACTATCATTGGAAGGTTTTTGAATGAATTGGAGATTGTCATGGGACTCAAGGATGGTGTGGAGCACATTCAGCCATAATAAATAATTTTTACCATTGAGTATAATAACACAACCAAAGAAGAATCATTGTATCTAATGGTCTAAACTTTCTCCTTTTCTTTGGTCATCACAGCAAGATCAAGTATTTGAATGGAGTGTGATTTTATTAGACAATATTACAATAAAGGTGTGTAGTACTAGAATGAAGTGTGGTAAAGAAGAAATAATATTGGAATGAAGTGTGGTACAAACAGACACTATCATAGTGGAAACACAGTAGGAAGAAACATTTTTGCACGAAGGATAACACTACAACATCATATGGGAGATAACCCCTAATAAAAAATAGTGTACTCACCCATGCCTTGAGGGAGGGACATTGGAAGAAAAGAGTATCGAGAGAGAAGTTAACCCAAAAAAGTCTATCCAAAATTATTTAATAGGTTACAATATTATATTCATGGCAAGTCAGTCATTTTAACGGTGTGGAGAGAGATGCATGACGTTATGAACACACTACTTAGTAATAGATGGTAAAGATGTATTATGTAGGATTTGAGCATCTTTATAGAGACTTGAACACCCTCCGTAGATTTTTGGACACCGGAAGGTTCCTTACGAGTTGATGAGGAGGTGGCCTTGTTGACCCAATAACACCAAAAATTGGTCAGGAGGTAAGCAGCTTGGCACATAGACTGGACGGGGGCATCTCTTAGCTTCTATTAACAGTGGCGTTAAGCAAGAAGGCATTGTCCTCTACCAGCCCTACAGGGTGATGATGTGGGGTAGGAGTTCTCCCATCTACCGACATAGTAGATGGCAGAAATGTGGAGCAAGCACTCCCTAATGACACAACACGACTATGTTGAGCAAAAATATGACCCTCCCTTAGCCACGAGAGAAAATAAGGAGGGAAAGAGGAGACATTGACCTCTATCCTACTGTTATTATTAGACGGGAAAGAAACTGATGAAAGGAAAAGAAGAAAAAAGATGGTTGTTGGGTTATCTAGGTTGGTGACCGAGTTAGAGGGGTTGGTGCATGGGTTATCAAGCAAGTTTAGGGCTAATTAACCATGCTCTCATACCATGTAACTTAAAAAATATTATCTAGTCAATCACAGTTACTATAAAATGTTCTTCGTGCATTGGAATGTAAGAGCATGCTATACCGCAGGTTCACACTAATTTATGTTGTATATCTTGGCCATTTAACCCAATAACAGAATATATCTTATACCTCTAGTACTTAGTATATGCCTTTCATCTATAATTATTTTGTTGAACCTTATTTCTTAACTACCTGGCATAAACTCCCATACAACATGGTTGATTGTATAATTACTCTACAAAACATATTTCTTAATTTGAGTAAGATATTCAGTCACATACAACTCTAGACACACTCCATATCAACCATCATGTTGTAATCGTGTAAGAAACATCATCTTGAACATCTCCATCCATTTGAATAATAGAACTAAATAAAAAAAAGTTATCGCATTTGAGTACATCTACTTCATCCAACTTGACACCACCATTCTAGATTTATTCAAATTGTGAAGCATATACTCTATTTTTCTTCTAGTGATCTTAAACCCATTATAATCCAATGCATTTTTACAAAATTCAATTTTTTCATTCAATGTTTATTTAGTTTTGTCAATCATCACAATATCATCAGATAATAACATACACAAAGGATATCATCTTGAGCAATCATTGCTGACTAATTTGTAACAAGAGTAAGTAGATATGGGCTTAGGGCCGATCCTTGAGATATCCTGATTTTAATAGAAAATCTAGGTGTTTCTCCTTAGGAATCCAACACTTTGAGTTGAGTTATCATACATATTTTAATAAATCTAACAAACTGGATTTGCACACCATATTTATGTAAAACCCAGCATAACGCATACCTAGTACTCAATCATAAGCCCATCCAAATGAATAAAAACCACAAGAAGATCTCTTTTGGTTTCTCTATACTTCTACACAAACCTCCTTATCTAATAAAATAACATTTATTGTGGATCTTCCAGGCATGAAAACAAACTAGTGGTTATAAAATGTGTAATAGATCTTAGCCTTTGGTTGATAATCATATCCCAAAGGATTGATTATGACTCGTCAACTTGATAGCTATGTGTTTTGTATAACTAGGAACTTAGTTCTAAGAAACTACACATTGAGGAACCTCGAGGCAAGGCTATCTTATTTGTTCCTCAAGGCTTACACCCCAATGTCCTAGATTGAGGTTTATGCCTCAAAACATCTTAGTCCCACCTCAAAGGTCAAAGGTATAAGGCTTAGCTGAGGCAAATGCCTAATTTCTAGATGATTAGATCTTTTGTTAGACACCAAATTTTCTACTTATGATGTTATTGCAAATACTTTTAATGTTTTCTATTAAGAGGCATTTTAGTTATTGCATTCTCTCATCAATTATATTTATCTATTATTATTCATTGATAATGAAGCTTCATTGCTAAATTTATTTATTTTTGTCCTTTTGTCTGTTGTGTAGGTAAATTTTCAAATTAATGTTGGTTCCATGTTCTTACTAATTTGAATTCACATTTCCCCTATTTCCTTTGTGCAATTACAAATTTTTATCTAAAATTAAAAGGCATAGATATACCACTTTTGCTACCTTTTTTATTTTATTATTGAGTTGGTTTATATTAGAAACTTTACTTCTAATACCTATTTATCCTTGTTAATTTATGTAAATAACTCCAAGTTAGTTTCAATTTTGCTTATACATACATTCTCTTACTATTTATATATATACATAAAATAGTATATGCATATATATACATATATAATTTTATTTATTTATTAATGCCATATATAAATTTCTTGGCTTACACCTCACATCTATGATAACTCAAGTTGATCAGCATATGGGCTTGGGGATATCATAGGCTATATAATTTTATTTATTTTATTATTGTGCTAGTTTATTATTAAAACTTTACATCTAATCCCTATTTATCCTTGTTAAGTTCTGTAATTAATTCTAGGTTAGTTTTGATTTTTATTATACATAATATATATATATACATAAAGATAGCATATGCATAAATATACATATATAATTTTATTTATCCATTAATGTCATATGCACATTTATAGGCTTACACCCCACCTCTATGAAAAAAAATACATGCAGCACTTCACGCACTTTAAAACTTTGGCTAAGAAGTTTTCCAATTATTCTTGTAGATAAGATCTATGAAAAGACCTATGGTATTGTCTCTCAACTCACCTAGCATTTTCTTAATCATCGTAATCTTATTGATAAAAGTCTTTAACCGCATAGCTTCTTTTATCCCCCATAGTTTTGCATACATCAAAATAGAAATCTTTTAGCTCGTATGCCTACCCCAATTTCATCTATTTCATCCTTGGCCTCTGAATGTGTGTTTTAAGGTGTGTAAATGATCATGTCATATAAAGAGTAACATAGTTTTATAATTCACAGTCAACTTACCATTGACCCTCCTAATTTACTCAGGCTTGGGACCAACTACATTCACACAAGATATAAGGAACATAGGTAGAGTGTATTATACCAAAAACTGTGGAAAGAATATCTTATGTAAATGAACATTGATTCAAGTTCATAAGACATAATAAATATTCACTTAAAAACAAATTATAAATCATTTAATGAAACAAAGAAAACTTGGCTCTAACTACTTCCTCTATTCTCTTCATGTTACAACATGAAAAAGAGATATTAGGTGTCGTGGAGAAGCTAAATGAAAGAGATATTTACATGGATTAAAACCCATGCGGTCTTCAATGAGAGAATGACTGCAAACCATCTAATTCACCACTTCCTGAATTTCTTCCAAAAATGTTATAGCAGTGTATGATTTGGATAAAGTTAATATATTTTACTATAAATTTGCATAAATCATCATGAAATGTCATTTAAAACTGTGAAAATGTAGAGACATTTCACAAGAGCATATGTAGTCTTTACAAAATGTCTTTATTGGTTATGAATAACTAGCTGCATAGGTGTCAATCTCGTTGCTAGTTGGAGCTTTTAGAAAATGAAAGACAGTATTGTTCCAAAAATCAGCCTACGCAGTCATGAATGTCATGGTTAAGTGTCCACACCATATCTGCTAATTTGCCACACTACACAACCAATGACTACATATGTGGCATATGTGGATCTAGAGTAGCTTACTGATGGACTGAGTCACTTCAAGTTGAGATAGACGAGAGGGTAAAAATAGAATTTTTTCCACCCCTAAGCTGCCAAACCTTGGCATTGAGAAAGTTTTTATCCCCATCATTTATGTGAAGAAGTGTATATGATTATGTTGTGTTGTTCTATTGATATGTACACCCTTTTCCTATATATAGAAAGGAGGCTATTACAAGGAAGCACAAAGGAAGTGACTTAACCTAAATGGGCTATGGTCAACAAGCTCATGTATACAATAGACTAATAACCTATTAACTAAATAGTATATATTCTAACACTCCCCCTCAAGCCGGAGCATGGGTGAAAGCATGTCTGAGATTGGAGTTACATGACTCGATTGAGCGATAAGAAATAAATGATAAATGAAAGATAGGTATGTCACTCCCATATAAAAATTGTTACTCCCCCTTAAACAATACTTCCTAACTAAAAATATTGATGATGCCTCTTTGAGATGTGTTCTGTAGGTTGGAGAAGCTCGAGCTTTAAAGAAGGTCTTTCTCTTGAAGTGCATTCAAAGTGAAGAACATGTGGAGCAAATAATCATATATTCCATGACTATGTCATCTTCACTAGAGGGGAATGTGGAGTGGAATAAGCACACTCAACATATCACACGTACATAACGTGGAACGAACGCGGAGGCATAGTGTCGATGCAACAGTAGAGATATCTCTGGATTGTCTGAGAAGTATAGTCAACTGGAATTCATGCAGAACACCACTGACGTGCATAACGTGGCACGAACACGTTGGGCGAGGTGTTGAGGTGTCGTCTCAACACGTAAAAGTAGCAGATGCAACTCGGAGAAGACGTGATGAAGTAGCTCGGTGAAGATCACTCTAGATGAATCCTTACAGAAAAACTTTTGGCACAGGATTGAAGAAAATGAGCTTTGAAGATGAAGAAGCTACCATCTGAAACACCATCAACACAACACATATGATCCATTGGAATGTCATCAACACCAAAGGGACTAGAAGTCGGAATTAGCGTAGCTCTTATCCTGACGTACATAATGTGGTACGAATGCGGGAGACTTGGTGTCAATGATGCAACTGTAAGATCCTTCAATGTTGTCTAAAAACTAATGTCAGGCTAAGTGGGAATGACGTGCCACAAAGACATCAAGAAACCAGATTTTGTTGAATAGCATGAAGCTCCATGAAGATAGCCTAGAATATATCATCTCATCTCCTGTCATGTCTCTCTCCTCTCTCTCTCCTCATATCCTCTCTCTCATGTTCTCTTCATACCATCCTCTCTATCTCTCTCTCCTCTATTCTCCCCCTACACTAAATACAATGAGAGTGAGTATATGGTGTGGAAAAAGGGAAATATGACCCCCACCCGCATGTGAAAGACGCACATATGATGAATGGGAAGGTTGTAAATGAAAAGGTCAAATGAGAGGTGTAATATTTAGAGAAGAACAAAAAGAAGACTACCGGAATTGAAGCATCGGTTGAAAGAGGAAATACACTACCAGAATTTTTCTCAGTAGGGGGAAGAAGTGGCATTGCCGGAATGGTATCTCGACATGAAAATTGATAATTGGAACCAACATGCAAAAAAAAACCGATTAAGATCTGGATAGAGAAAATAAATGGATCTTTTCTTGACCTAAAATTTTTTTGTTGGGTCAAAAACTAATAGTAGGATCTAATTATCATAAGTATTGGAGGAGAGATAGACCGTTAGAGGATGTCAAACTGGAACTGAAAGTGTGCCAATTGCTCTTGACACGTCGTGTCTGTGATTGGACACATTGTGTCACTTATCAGGGGTGAGAGGCAGACTCCTAATGACATGTCATGTAGTATTGTTGACACACCGTGTAGCCCCTTCGCTGAAAAATAATAGACTCCTTACAACACACCATGTGGAAATGCGACAAGATGTGTCAGATGTCAGAGGCATAAACTAGATCTCCGGGTACATGCTGTGTTCTAAGTGGATACAGTGTGTCTAAAGTCAGAGGCGTAACTCTAATGTCTACCGACACGCCATGTTCCAAGGATGACATGTCATGTGTGTTATGATCTGTGTCGTCAGGACGAATTCTAAAATCGAACACACTGTGAGTTTAGCAACACTCATGTCTTTTGTGTTCTGGACAAAACTTCACTCCGTCATGGTGATTTTTGGAGCACGACACACCGTGTTGTTTTGACAACATGTCGTGTCAATGGCAGCTGATACACGATCTTAACAAAAATTTGCATCGTCAAGGAGATAAGTACCCCAGAAATTAGCATCATAGGTCTACAGGAATTAGCGTCGTCTTTCATACTCCTTTGATCATGAACATAGGTGATTCCTTGCTTGACCATGGTCAGATATGGACGGGAATTAACGTCATTCAGGGTCCCAAGAGGTAGTGTAGTGATGGAGTGATGGAGCACTGGATGCAGAGATGATGGATGGGTGGCGGCTCGACGGGGATATGGTAGGGCAACGAGGTGGTGAAGATGATGGAGGTAGTTGTTAGAGTGTGATGGAGCTTCCACATGCGTGGAGTTGCATGCACCACTAAAAATCCCAAAGATAGTAAGTCTTTAGGTTTATCCTTGCTTATACTAGAAAAAACTCCACCCACGTATGCTATGATACATGGCAGTCTTATCGTAGTATGGTTAAGGGTCGAATCCACAGGACAACAGTCTTGTTGAGATCAGCAAGATGGAAAACGTTAGAATTTCACCTAACTCCTTAACAATTGGTATTTACATCAAAGAGTTGATTTGGTTGTTTTAAACTAAGTGCAAGTAAAGTAAAAGCAAGAAAGTAAAATTAAGGTTGTAAACAATGTTAAGAAACCATTAGGATGTTATCGGCTTTCGCCACCACTGCACATGGATCAAAACATGCAACATAGTAACATAACCTGCAATAAGAGTCTAAACAGTTAGTGTCTTTGTAGATTTAGTTTCCTTTCAAAGAACTAACTATGAGAAGTGTGGGAATGTTGCAATGCCAGCCATCCCAAAACGAATGGTCACTTACTTTGCATCATTCCCTTCGCAAAGTGTGTTCCTCGACTTATCAAGGTTGTACTTTTATACGTCAATTGATTCCATTTCATAGTATGAAAGTACAACGATGGAAGTGAGTTTACTCCACTTCTTGAAAAACACTCCTAGACACCGAAATAGATGCATGGTGGCTACATGCATCAATAACCAACACTCAATCAAGATCCGGATCTAATAGTACAAACGTAGACAATTCATACTTAAAGATAATAGGTAACACAAGTTGGTGATCAAGCAACAAGAATTCATTAAACAATTGATGTTAAACTAAAAAGAAAAGGATATCTCTATTGCAAACTTATGAATTACATTGCATGAAATGAAAACATGGGTAGCGGGGCTACTCCCCGCACCCTAGTGTATAAGACTACTCGCTCACGGCAAGAACAAAGAAGGGGACGAGAAGAGAGAGAGAGCATCATCTCCATGAAGGAGGGAGGAAGGTCGACCCCTTAGATAGAGAGAGCAACGATCTTCACACTTCGTAGCTTGCTTGATGATGAATCCTCCTCGTCCCACCTTCTTTGTCGATGACAGAGAAAGTAGCTTGGAGATAGAGTATGGATCTCAGACCGGCAGCCTCAGGGCAGTGGATGAAGGATGGAATGGCTCGGGAGAAACATAGGTAGCCTCTGGGCATCTGAAACTTGATATCTTGTGAGGACCCCTCAGGTCTTATTTATAGGCTTTGAGTGAAGTCCAAACAGTTTGTGCGGATTTGGGCCCAAACGGTCATGAAAACCATTTGGGTTCTGAGATCCTTTGGACTCTCTCAGTTTTGAAACCGTTTGGACTCTCTCAGTTTGGAAACCGTTTGGATCCTTGCGGTCTTGAAACCGTTTGCCTTTATTCGGTCTTGGGACCGCGTGGCTTCATACGGTCTTGGGACCACGTGGCTTCATACGGTCTTGGGACTGTTTGTCTTTAAACGATCTTGGGACCATTTGGCTTCATTCGGTCTTGGGACCATTTGGTGTCCATTCGGTCTTGGGACCATTTGGTGTCCATTCGATCTTGAGACCGTTTGGTGTCCATTCGGTCTCGGGACTGTTTGGTGTCCATTTGGTCTCAGGACCATTTGGTGTCCATTCGGTCTCGGGACCATTTGGTGTCCATTCGGTCTTGGGACCGTTTGGAGTTTTTGTAATTTTTTTTGTATTTTTCTAAAGAAAATGAAAAGGGGAAAAGTTAGGCTAATGATATATTTACAAAAGAGTCAAAAATTACAGATTGTGTCTAATTTATTTAAGAATGAGTATGGAAAACTGAGAAAAAATAGTAAGATACCATCGCAAAATGGGAGGTTATCACCCCCCCTAACTTAGAGTCTAGCTTGTCCTCAAGCTAGATAGAGCTAAGGCACGTAGTGGTGAGGCGATTTTATTTAGTTAAGATTTCCATACTCTTGCTTCAATTCTAAACCAGAGATCTCCTAAGGTCGTATCGGAGCTTTTGCTTGCCCTAAATCTTTCAGGTGTTGAGAGTTGCTTGGATCTCAGGTTTCTTCCATATCACGTAGCTCGCATTGGGACCACCTTTTGATTGTATTCTGTGAATGTCGTCGACTCTAATCAGTTTTATACTTCTCTGAAAATCCTATCAGAAGCTAGAGAGGGTATGAAGGTTGGCTAAAGGTTGTTGTGTAATATCCCCTTCAAGTGGGGGAGGGTTTGTCTATGCGTTTAGGATCTCACTACCGGGCACGATACATCAACCTTTGTGAGGGCAGCTGAATGTACCGGCCGAGTGAGTTCGTTATCAGCCTTTTCATATATTTGGACACCTTAGGGTCTCACTACCGGGCACGACACATCTGCCTTTATGAGGGCAGTTGAATGTACCGGCCAGGCGAGACCTTTATTCGCTCTTCATATAGATCCTTATGCATGGCACAACTTTCATATTTTTATTCAACATTGGCTTTTATTCATAAACTCATAGGCTTAGGATTCGGGATTTTAGGGGTTTTGATTGGGTGGCCAAGCCTCTTTTATTAAAGAGAAGAAAGTTGTTCTTAGAGTTTCTCGACATGCACTTATTTGGTTTCTACTTGGTGGTCCACTTGCGAGGTTTCTTGATTTGGATGTCACCTGATATCCCTCCCGTCCTTGAGAGTGTTTGGCTTATTTCAGCCCTGATGTTGACCTGTAGAGAGTCAGATGTAGAATTGAAGAAAAGGCATGAAAATCTAGTGTGAAGGTAAATTATTAATTCGCCATTACATGCCTATATGCTATTCTTGTTATTACTTTTGAGGACTAACTGGATTCTAAATTTAGCTGGGGATGACCTTTTCCTAGAGGGATGTTATTCTTATGTGCAGGATTTATTTTAACAGAGGAATTACTTAAAACAAAATCTAAATGTTCAAAGAAAGCTAAAGATTTTGTA
Organism: Alisma plantago-aquatica; assembly: GCA_963693085.1. NCBI lineage: Eukaryota > Viridiplantae > Streptophyta > Magnoliopsida > Alismatales > Alismataceae > Alisma > Alisma plantago-aquatica. The sequence continues at coordinate 34,995,920 of OY856413.1, read as the reverse complement.
TAGAATTAGAAGAGAAGGTAGGGAGGGAAGGGTTTTAAAAATGATACCTCGCCCTTATCCAGTGTACTCCCCCCCCTAACTTATCACTCACTCTGTCTTCAGAGTGTCAAAGTGATAGGTTGAGAAGTACAAGGACAAGGGCATTAGGCTTCTGTTAGTCCTTTGTTAGCTCCATGCGTGCGGAGTAGATTAACTACGAACTTTCCACGTAGAGCATGGTAATCAACGTATGTCATGTCCTCTACTGGTCTTCCAAGGACCATGATGGTGTATATCCAGTAGAGGATGTGGAAACCACAGTAGTTTGACTCTCAGAGCTATTGGGGACATCTGTGGAAGAAGGTTGGGCGATGAAAGTGTTCTTTATTGTACGCTCTTGTGTGCTTTCTTAAGAGATCATGTAGTTTGTCAGCACACCCCTTTGCCACCTCCTCCATTGGTGTGTTAGCTGTCACAGCATACTACTTCTGGTTTGCATCAAACTGGCTATCAGAACTATTGTAGATGATGGTTGTTCAGTCATGGAGGTTTGTTTCCAGTAGCATCTAGTGCTCTAAGTGAAGGAAATGGAGCATAATGAACTTCGGAGTCGTATGTTGGAGGTAGGAGATGAGTGCATCCATGGTTTCAAAGTTCTTCAAGTTTAGGACATCATCCTTCATATATGTTGATGCCATATAAATCGTAGGGTGATTCCATCCGAGTAGATATTGATAGGCAGACATCAGACTCACAGATAGAGACCATTTGAATTGGATAGTTTCACGGAGGGTATCTGCCATAACAAGAATATCTCTGTCTAGAAAAACAAGGTCATCTTTCTCCGCATATAGCCTAGACATGATGAGTCGGAGTTCATTGTCGGAAAAATTCTTGCAAGTTGTAAGGTAAAAATTAGGGGACGTTGGTTTAATGGCAGACAGGGGCACCTTTTGTGAAGATGGTTTGTTGATGGTAGCCCCGGTTAGCAACTCGGTGTCCCCTTTATCATCCACCAAATCAAAAGAGTAAGGGTCCCATTGTTTCTTCTCAGGGACCTTGGCGGGTTGTTGTTTCTCCAACTCCTTTATTGTTTGCCGGAATGGCTATTTTTGAGGATGTTGGATGGTTGAGTAGAGGTAGCGAGGAACATCGTTAGGCACCACAGTTGGGTCCTTGAAGAACCTTCTGTCACATATTAGCTCCATGGTGTAACGGCCTTATAGAGAATGAAAATCCTCTGTGGCCAGCTCAGTGAAAGGGATTTGTTGATTGAGCGCTTGGATGTGGTGTATAGTGTAGAAAGTGCAATCTCCAGATCCTTCTTGTGTTTGGGCTTGTGGGTTTATGATATGGAACCAGGGTTGGTTCCAACCATTTCGGAGGGATGGGCATGCAGCCGAGATTAGTTTCAGAAGCCGGAAAGGGATGCATCTTGCCTCCCCGGCTCCTAGACCAGCAAAGTTAATTATTCTGGCCTTTAGTTCACTGGTGCAAAAATTGTACACTTTGGCGTCTCGAGCCGCGGTGTCCACGATCATTAGCAGCCAGTGGCCAGATACTTGAAAGGGAACGGTAATATAGCGTGCCTTTCTGGAAATCCCCCTCTACAATCGCTCGATAGATTTATTTTGTAAATCTTTATATAATACACTCATGGCCAGAGCAGGTGAAGCATTAAGTATTGGTTGCTGCCATTTAGAGATTTTGTAGATTTCGATAGAATTGGCAAGGAGGACACGGAAGATTGCCATCTTCACCGCTGAGTGTGGTCGAAGGATGGTGTGAAAATCTTCACGTGTCAACTTGCGGTGAGTCTTTGTATTATGGTAGATAACGTCTCCCCCTTCTTTGGCATCATCTACGATAGTGTTTAGGAGTAAGATATCTTGAGAATCTAGGGAAGAGATGGCCGCCATGTCTAAATCGTGCATCTTGTGAGGTAGAGGTGGTGGCGGGGGAAGATCTTGCGGAGGGTGGGAAGAAGTCTGCTCCAAATCATCGATGTAGTTCTGTAGATCTTCGTCTTTATCTGAATCAGAAGCAGATTCGAGATCTTCATCTGTATCTAAACTGACTCTTTCTAATTCTTCCTGTTCTGGGGGAAGGGGTGAAGATTGCTCCGGGGCAGAGTGTTGTGGAAGGTCTGCTTGTGGTTGACTCGTGCTGGTTCCGAATAAACATTGTTAGAACTCAGCAAAAGTTGCTTCTTTGGTAGTTTCCCCAGAGATTCCATTGCAGAATAGTCAAGAAATTGATCCCCATATGACATGTTACCGTTGTCATTGTTAGTAGGGGATTTGGGATCTTTATCACCTTCTTGGTGGTTTTTCTGTTGTGTTGATGCAGCTCCGCGACTGGGGCCCTCCCCAGCATTGTCTGGATCATCAGATTTATCATCTGAGGAGGTACTATTGTTGGAGTCAGCCGAGGAGTCAGAATCCTCATCTTCATCTTCTTCTTCATCATCTTCTTCGTATGTCACCTTATCTGTGGTCTTCTTTGGATGAGGCTTCTTGCACTGCCAGTGGAGTGCCTGTAGTTCGTCGAAAGCCACTTGTATATGCTCATGTGTTTCAAGAAGTGCGTCATGGGTTTCTTTGAGATCTGAATAACAAACCTCAGTGGAGAGGAGTCGTGCAGAGAGGTCTGTCGCTTGAGCTCTTAATTGGTTGATTTCATTGTTGGATGACTCCTCTTGGCGATTATTGAGTTGTGTGAGGGTGGTGTTGATGTCATCCAAGCACGTGCTTAAAGCAGTTTGTTGCTGCTTAAGCTCACACAGGGTTTCTGGCAATGGTTGATTTTATGCAGAAATCGTGTCGACTTGCTTGGCCAGATGGCCTTGCTGGCTTTTCACCCCAAGCACCAACTGTGGCAGTTGTTGCAGGCATTCGTCGATGCGTTCAACTTTCATGGCCATTGCTTTCTGCTATTGGTGGATGCTTGAGATGATGCCTGGCAGGGCACGGTTTTTCTCGTCAATCTTGGCGACCTATGTAGTTAGACCCTACACATAAGAAAAAATAGATTGTAATATATTAGAAGTGTCAGTGAGGAGGTTTTGGATAGCGTCGAATTGACGTCTGAATTCCTCATTGATGTTTGTAAAAGGGACCCCAGATGTGGAAGGGTGGGGTGGCTGGGGTCGGGGTGGAAGGGTGGTAGTGCCTTGCAAAAGAGACACTATTGATGGTCCTGCAAACTGCGTGGTGATTGTAGATGGAGTCACCAGAGGTGTCGGGGTGGTGGCGGATGAAAAAAATGGTGACATTCCCAGTGAGAATGGTGGGACCAAGAATGTTGAGGAGAAAAGGCTGGAGATGGGAGCGGAGGAGGTGAAGTCAGGTGTTGGAGTGGAGAATGGGATGCCCGAAGAGAAAAAGGTTGAGGTGGAAGATGTGGATGGAGGTATGGATGTGGGTAAAGGAATTGTTGTTGGGATTGTTGTGGAGAAAGGTGGGAGGGTGGTAGATGGTGGGATAGTAGTGCATGGTAGTGTGGTAAGGGTGGTGGTGGTGGCGAGCTCAACATTTAGGTTCATGATGAATGAGTCTAATGATGAGGTACTGATACGTTCCTCAGGATGAGGGTGTTCTGTCTCAGGATTTAGCTTTGATGTCGGCATCCCCGACAGCTTTTTTGATTGTAAATGTGCCTTAGATGGTCGTTTTATCGGTATTTTTGTTGCCCTAGTTGTTGGGGCAGTGATACTAAGTTCTGTCTAGCCTGCTTTGGTTTTCTTCTCTTGTACTTTGACCGAAGCTAGGATTTTGGTAAGCTCTTTGTCAGTAAAGAGTAGCTTTTCCTTGTCATAATCTGTAAGCTCCGGAAGTGGTAGCAGAGTTCTGGAAGATTTTACTGTAGGGCATAAAATATAGTGCAATTTTGCATCCTTTTCTTTGATAATGTAAGAGTTCTTCAAGGTTCGCTCATTGGTAAGGATGTCTCCCTTGATTTGTGTGCACCTGGGGAGTAATCTTTCCATCTTTAGATATTTAAGAATGGAAGTTATGTGTCTGCCCATGCAGATTTCTTTCCCTAGGGCATATACTGAAAACTTTTGTATCATGTGTCATCCAATGTTGACCGGCATCCCATATAGGATGGACCAGAGAATAAAAAGATCAGAGATGATAACATTCCCGCCCTCTGTTCTGGGGAAAAGTTCATCAGTGAGAATTTTGTGAAGAGTGTGCACTAACCCAAAATGAATATTGGAGGCCTTGTAGGTCTTCGCCTCATAATTTGGGGTCCCTGTTAGGGATTTCCAAAAGTTGTGTATGTTGAATTGGGAGCTCTCCGTGCTAACAGCTTTGGCCTTTTTTAGCTACTCCTGGTTGTCTATGAAGATTTCATTCAATAAATTTTCTGTTATGACAACTTTGTTACCAAAAAGTTTGGTGACCAGCCTGCGGTCACCTCTATCCCTTGCCCTATCCATAATGTCCACAGATTCTTTGTTTATATGTGTAAAGAATTTTGTTGTGGGCTCGATGTATGAGATCTTGGGGACAAAACACAGTCTTGAGAGATTTGCGTTATCGAGTAGGGTGAGGATTCTATCGTATATCCCCATCTTTTTTAGTATGCTAGAACAGACGTACTTTGTTGGCTTTAAAGTTTTGTCTATGGAAGGGAGAGTATGGATGAATAGATTTTCTGGTAGTGGTGTTGTAGTGGTTATGGCGGGGAGGACAGGAGCATTGGTGGTAGCGGGAATGGTATTGGGGGTGGTGGTAGTGGTTGATGGGATGTATCCTGCCAGGGTTTGTTCCCTAGTAGTGGTGGGGTGGACCTTCTTCCTTGCCTGTTTCTTTGTAGGTTGTTCTTTGGCAGCTTGCTGGGCCTTCATTTTCCCCTTAGACTTTGTAGTTGGGGATTCATCTTCGAGGGTTGGCTCGTATTCTGAGCCTTTGTCACTGGAAGAAATTTCATATACTTCTTGCTCCGGCTCCTCATATAAACACCTGTTGAGGCGGTCAATTTCATGCATGATCGCGAGCAGATTGACTTTCGGGGGGACATGTCCGGTCATGTTGTAGATGTCGATGATCTTCTGGAGTTTTGCGCGATCCTCCATCAGTTGCTCCTTTGTCCAGAAAGGAGCGTCGGCGGTTCCGGTGGCTTGTTTTGTCGGTGAGGCCATTTCTGGAAAGTAATTAGAAAAAATCATGTGTTAGAAAAAATTTGAATTTGTATAGATAACAAGTGTATTAAAAGAAAGAAGGTTGCATTAAGTAGGTGTTAATGTTTTTAGGTTTTGTTGGGTCCAAACGGTTTTGAGGACCATTTGGTCCAAACGGTTTTGGAGACCGTTTGGGTCCAAACGGTTTTATGACCGTTTGGGTCCAAACGGTTTGAGGACCGTTTGGCACCAAACGGTTTAGAGACCGTTTAGGTCCAAACGATCCCGCGTTCAAACGGTTTGAGGATCGTTTGGCACCAAACGGTTTGGAGACCGTTTGGGTCCATACGGTCCCGCATCCAAATGGTTTGAGGATTGTTTGGCACCAAACGGTTTGGAGACCGTTTGGATCCAAATGGTCCCGCATCCAAACGGTTTCAGGACCGTTTGGAAGGTGAAATGTCGGGTTCGCTGGAAAAGGTGAACGACGGCGGCAACACGCGTGTCGACATAAGAGAGAACAGCATCGGTGACTTAGGTGTCAGCGATGGTAAAAACGAAGTGTGGCGTGATGATGGAAGCGACGGCGATGGCGGTGGCGCTGGTCTACCTTGCTGCTGCGGGTGACGATAACGACAGTAAGGAAACGAATGGCGGTAACGATGGTGCAGAAGTTGTGAAGACACGCGGAAGCTAAGGTGACTTCGGTGATGGTGGTGGAACAGACCGGCATCGCGAGTTGCACGGGAGCGAGAAACGGAGGAATTGAAACAGTGCTTCGCACGAGTGTTTAGAGAGTTTGAGGTTCTAAAGAAAGAAAGAAAAAAGGAGGGGTGGGGTTATATTTATAGTATTTGGGGGTGACATTACAAATTCCCAGGGTGAGACCGTTTGGGCTCCAAACAGTTTCAGCCAAATGGTTTCGAGACCGTTTGGGCTCCAAACAGTTTCAAGACTGTTTGGGCTCCAAACGGTTTCAAGACCGAAAGGGGTCCAGATAGTTTTAAGACCGTGAGGCCCAAACAGTTTCAAGATCGTTTAGGATAAGATGGTTTCGGTTTTTTATTTTTATATTTTTATGTTTGTTTTGGTGATTTATGTGAATTTTTATATTTTTAGATTAAAGATGATAAACATAAATCAAACAAAGAAGTAAAAATAAAAACGGTGATACTCAGATCTTGGGTTGCCTCCCAAGTAGCGCCTGGGTTTTACGTCACTGGCCCGACGAGAATCTGGTTAGGTTATTTTGATGTTGAGGGATCGTGGATCTCGATAGTCTGTCTTGGTATTTTGTCTGCTGGTGTGTAGTATTTCTTCAATCTGTGGCCATTAACGGTCCGTTCTCCCCCATTATTGTCAAGGATGATGACTGCTCCGGTACGGTAATTGTGTTTAACTGTGAATGGTCCAGACCACTTCGTACGGAGCTTTCTAGGAAAAATCCGAAGTCTGGAATTGAAGAGGAGGACCTTATCTCCGATAGCAATGTCTTTTCTCTTGAGGTGGCCATCGTACCACATCTTGGTTTTTTCTTTATAGATTTTGGCACTATGGTAGGCTATCATTCGAAGCTCCTCAAGTTCTTGTAACTGAAGTTGTATGTATTCTCCAGCACTTTTAAAATCAAAATTCAGTTGTTTAATTGCCCACCCGGACTTATGTTCCAGTTCAACTGGAAGATGGCATGATTTCCCATATACTAATTGGAACGGGATTGTTCCAATCGGTGTTTTATATGCTATGCGGTAAGCCCAAAGGGCATCAGGAAGCTTGATGGACCAATCGGTACAATGTCTATTGACTATTTTCTCCAAAATTGCTTTTAGTTGTCTATTCGAAACTTTGACTTGGCTACTAGTTTGTGGATGGTAAGGTGTGGTGACCTTATGGTTGACTGCATGTTTCTTTAGGAGGGCTTCGAAGCTTCGTTCCAGAAAATGGGTCCCTGCGTCGGATATGAGAGTTCGGGGGACTCCGAATCTGGGGAAAATGATATTTTTAAACATCTTAATGACTGGTTTTGAATTGCTGGAAACAGTGGGTATAGCTTCTACCCATTTTGAGACATAATCAACAGTGACCAGTATGTAAGAAAATCCATATAAAGAGGGGAAAGGTCTATTTCCCAAACATTGAAAAGTTCGATTTCTTGCCACATAGTGAGAGGCATTTCGTTCCTTCTAGTTATACCGCCAGAAAGTTGACATTTATTGCATGATCTCACAAAATCATGGGAATCTCTTGCTATTGTTGGCTAAAAGAAACCCGATTGTAGAACTTTCAGAGCGATCTTTTTCGAACTCATGTGTCCCCCAGTGGGGCCGGAATGAAAATGTTCTAAGATAGGAGTAATTTCCTCTTCTGGTATGCAGCACTGGAAAAGTTTGTCTGCACATAGACGAAAGAGATAAGGTTTGTCCCAGTAGTATTGCTTGACATCTTGGAGGAATTTCTTTTTGTCATGGTGAGAGGTGGAGGGGTGAATGATTCCTATGGCCAGATAGTTCACTATGCCGGCATACCAGGGGAATCCGGTGGTAATTTTCATAAGATGGTCGTCAGGGAGGGAGTCTCGGATAGGAACGTTATCATCATCATCGACTTCAATGCAGCTGATATGATCAGCGACGACATTTTCCACTCCGCTTTTGTCTTTGATTTCCAAATCAAATTCCTGAAGCATCAACACCCAGCGGATAAGTCTGGGTTTCGCGTCTTGCTTCTGAATTAGATATCGTATGGCGGAGTGGTCAGTGTAGACTATGACCTTTGATCTGATCAGGTAGGTGTGGAATTTCTCGAATGCATAGATGACAGCTAAGAACTCCTTTTCTATAGTGGTGTAGTTCTTTTGCACTTCATCAAGTGTCTTGGACGCATAGTATATTACATAAGGCTTTTTGTCAATTCTTTGCCCTAACACCGCTCCTATAGCATAGTCGCTAGCGTCACACATTATTTCGAATGGTTGTGACTAGTCAAGTGCACTCAGAATGGGCGTAGAGACTAGAGCGTTCTTTAATGTTGTGAAGCTTTGTAAGCATTCTTGGTCAAAATTGAAATCGGCGTCCTTGGTCAATAAGTGGGTCATGGGTTTCGCTACTTTCGAGAAATCTTTAATGAATCTTCGATAAAACCCAGCATGACCCAAGAATGGGTGTACTCCTTTTACGTCCTTTGGCGGTGACAATTTTGAGATGACATTAATTTTTGCCTTGTCTACCTCAATTCCTCTTTCACTCACTCTATGTCCGAGGACGACACCTTCAGTTACCATAAAGTGGCATTTTTCCCAATTTAGGATACAGTTCATTTCCTCGCATCTCTGTAAGACTTGTCCAAGGTTGAGTAGACAGTTGTCAAAAGAATCTCTGTAGACTAAAAAGTCATCCATGAATACTTACATTATGGACTCAGTTAACCCTGCAAAAATAGCAGACATGCATCTTTGGAAGGTAGCGGGTGCGTTGCACAGCCCGAAGGGCATTCTTCTGAAAGCGTAGGTTCCAAAGGGACAAGTAAAAGTTGTTTTTTCTTGGTCTTTTGGGTGTATAGGGATTTGATAGAACCCAGAATAACCATCGAGGTAACAGAAGAACTTTTGATGGGCTAGGCATTCGAGGACTTCGTCAAGAAAAGGTAGAGGGTAGTGATCTTTTCTTGTTGCTTTGTTTAGTTTCCTGTAATCGATATACATTCTCCACCTCGTGACAGTCCTTGTGGGAACTAGCTCGTTTTTATAATTTAGCATGACAGTGGTTCCTCTCTTTTTGGGGACCACTTGGATAGGGCTAACCCATTGGGAATCTGAAATTGGGTAGATAATACCGGCTTTCAGAAGTTTGAGGACCTCGAGGCAAACCACCTCTTTAAGATTGGGGTTTAGCTTTCTCTGGTACTCTCTTGAAGGTTTGAATTCTTCTACCATCACCACTACAGAACCTACCTTTAGTTTCGGTTATTTAAAGCCTTTAGTGTCAATTTCTAAGCGACACCTATGTGGGCAACACTAAAAGCTCACCCATTAGGCGTCGGTTCCAAAACCGACACCCAAACTCTTCGCGCACCACCAAACACGTGCCATCAGGGGACTATAGGCGTCGGTTATTAGATAAGAAACCGAAACCCAAACTCTTCACGTGCCACCGAAAGCGCGCCATCATGGGACTATAGGCGTCGGTTATTAGATAAGAAACCGACGCCCAAACTCTTCGTGCGCCATCATGGGACTATAGGCGTCAGTTATTAGTTAAGAAACTGACACCCAAACCCTTCACGCCAAAGAATCTGTGTCGGTTTTTTACAAATAACCGACGCCATATATCTTTGCTTGTTAAGGAAATAGACGTCGGTTTAGAGTAGTAAAACCGACACTATAACATTATGTGTCGGTTATTTACAAATAACTGACGCCTATTTTTTTTCTGTCAGTCTGCAGACCTGTTGTGGCTGGTCGCAGGATGAGAAACCTATTCAGTTCAGTTATGAACTGTAGGTTTTACGACATCCATTGATATCAGCCGACAACATGCCGAAAACCTGCAAAATTAACAATAAAAAAGTAGCACATGCATTTAGCAATGCAACCTGCAGTTCCATTTTATTTTCACACATTTATAAACATGTAGAAACATTCATATATCAACCAACACTTTCATTCATTTTCACTCAGACACATGTAAAAACATCAAGACATGTAGAAACATTCACACATATATTATAATTCAGAAATTCATTTACAAAATATCATTGTTTAGTCATTATTCACTATCAGGATCCCAATTATATTTTAAAGCCCCCACTATTTGTATGGCTGTTGCCCAATCTTCTCTTACTTCATTTAATTCTCCCATCGTATAGGGAGCATTAACATTTGGTAAGTCCTTTCCTGTAATGGGGTCAGCTTTAAACACCTGTAAAGAGAATGATGTATATATATAATTAATGAGCTATAAATAAGATTGATATATTTCGATCATATTATCTAATGAGACTATATAATACCTGAGCAATACACTCGATATCTAGTGTGGCATGTTTGATAATCATGTGCATATATCGCATGACATAGTATCCACATGCCCATCCGTTATCTTGTGTAGCACACTATAAATTCAAACATACAAAATATTAAAAAATACAACTAATTAAGCATTGTTAACATAAATAATATATACATATATTGCAGTCGGGAACTTACTTTCACGTTCTTCCAAATTATTGGCTGGTTCTTTTTCGTGGGGACCTTTCCTCCAGCCCTTTTGTACTCCTCAAAACCCCTACATGTTAATGTAACACAGAACATTGCAATTAAATAGTAATGTAATAACATATGTTAACGGATATGAAAAATGAAATATTTCTCACTGGAATATTGCCATTTTCATTATGTGTCCAAATCTTGTATTCAATTTACCCCCCTTAGGATCTAGATAATACACAGTGAACGTCTCGGGGGTAATAACCAGTAACTCCCAATGCCTACCCCTAGAGGAAAAAAAGTTAAAAATAATAACTCAAAATCCACAATAAAATGTAATTTTCTTAAGTCCAAATTATAATAAGCAAAGTAAACTTACTCTACATTGAATGGAGCCATTATCACCGTCTTCTTTTTTAAAGAAAATTTTGAAAAAGCCTCACAGTAGTATTGTTGAACTGATGTAGGGTCTTTAGCTACTAGACTAATCAAAGATGGAATCAAAAACCCTACATGTTCGAATCCAAAATCTGCACATATGTTGTCTAAGTAGCTGCAAAATATGTATTAATTATGCATGCATTAATAAATAAGAAACCAGATCACCAGATCATACACAAGGTATATGGATGTATAAAGAATATCTCACCTTATCCATAGCTCTATCACAGATGTATTTAGCCAATCATATCGAAACAACTCCAAAATATCCAGTATAAACAGTTTTGTTTCGTATGACTGACTTGTAGAATCTGAATCGGAAGAAATAGTTATAGGGGAGTTTATATCATGTTCCCCTAACCATATTGCCATACCCCTACAATTAGGACCTAACGGGACAGGTAGGTCATGTGGAACCCAACTAGGTAATGTAGGAGGTGGAAGTGGAGGCCTAGATGATGTGGGTGTCTTCTTTTTAACCTGTATATATATATAATTTCATATCAACTGCCATCATATACACACACTAACAATTGAACGTAATGTAAATTTACCATACCTTTTCAGTAAAGAGGACATCCGCTTTTAGCCACAATATCACTCCGCCTACTGCCTCACCAAGCGTTTCACAATCTGGGTGGGCATATGGCAGTGGAAGTGCTCACCGGCCCTCTGTGCTCCGTGCTCGTCGGCGCTCCTCTTCTCGTCGCCGTCGCCACCCGCCCGCTGGTAGCAGCTAGCTCTCCTAGCCTCGCCGCCCTCTCTGCCGCTCCTCTCCTCGCCGCCGGCAGCAGCTAGGTCTTGCTCCGGCCGCTGCTCCTCTTCGCTCAAGGTGCCCACCCTGCCTTCTTCCTTCTTCCTTCTTCCGCTGCTTGGGCGGTGCCAAGGCACGCCTAGGCTGCTGCTGGGTGTTTTTTTTTTAATTTATTTACTTCCTATGAGAATCAGTTTTAATTAGGGCTCATACACCTATTGATGTACATAAACCTGTTAGAATAAATGCTAAAAAGGTGTGATTTTAGGGTATAGGTACTGATTTTGTGCTTCTACTGAGCTGAATCCTCTATTGTCTATACAATACTTATTCTATGATAAGCCTTAGTTAATTTAATATGCATACTTTGTATGTAAGACATAGTAATCGGGTACTGCTGTATATCCAAGTAAATTACATGTAACTAATAATGACATAGATTTTAGAATGCATACTTTGGTTAAATGTACTGCTGTAATTTTTGATCAAGTGATGATATGTAAATGTAGCAATAAGTTAGTAAGGTATCAATGATAAGTCTGTTGTAACGTGATGCAAAATAGTTATTGTATCATGCATATATACTTAATACTTTTTTGTTTTATAGTTGTATAGGGTGTTTTATGTGTGGCAAGTTTATTATTTAATAGTTTAGCTATAATCATTGTTTAATAGTTTAGCTATATTCTTGGTGAGAATCCTAATCACCTTCTTGGTTAGTGATGAACTGTAATGCACACATGTGACATGCTTTGAATGTAAATGATGAACTTTTCCCTAAATTTCCAATCATGCTTTTAAAGACATCAATAATCACCCTAACTTGAAGAACTAGGATTTTAGGTATAAGAATGAAAACACATTATTTGTTGGCCTAGAAACCCATCCAAGATTTACTCATTAGGAGTAAATCTTGGATAGTCCCCGGTTTGGGACTGTTCTTGAACACCTAATCTCGCTTAGGATGTAAGTTTATATAATATGTATTGGGTTTTCAAGAAAATTTTGGCAACATTTCCCCGTTTGTTCTCTAAGTACATATGTACTTCGAGAACAGCGGGGAAATGCTACCGAAATTTTCTTGAAAACCCAATACACATTATACACTTACTAGTGAGATTAGCTATTCAAGAATGGGATAGGTGGTACACATTTATTATATATAAGAATGACATCACATGTATTTGTTAACCCTAGACCCTAATCTTGTCCTAATATATACTTGTTTTCTCTTTGATCATAGAATGGATAGATCATGAATTACTTTACAATGTGAGCTTTACACTTTGAATTACTACTTTACAATGTGAACTTTACAATTTGAATGTGAATTTGCAGATGGCTGACCATTCTCCTGATGACCGTGCTGATGACTACCGTGAGGGTGAGGACATCAATGCGCTGCCTCACAATGTAAGTTTTAAAAATATATCATATATTTATATCTATATGTCCATTTATAGTTATATCTTTTAAATGTGAATTATTTTGTCAAATTTTAGGTTGATGCTGCACAGGTACCATCTGAAGCACTTGAGGTACTTGATCAACAGCACCAAAAATTTGACAAGAGAAGGGGCATCACTATGATGAAGAAGTTAATTGTGCAAAAGGGCAATGGACCCAAACTTGTTGTGGATTTTGATAATGCAGGAAATGCATGTGGTGTGAATCGAAATTCATTTGTTTCATATCTTGGGTTTGTTACTCGTAGCCATTGCGGTTGTCGCTTAGATTCTTGGCATAACGTTTCTAAGGAGAAGAAAGACATAATATGGAGGGATTTATGCGTGAGTTATTATTAATTTGCAATTCTATTTTGTAGATTACTAAATTTTTGGATACTAGTTAATAGCAATTCTATTTTGCAGAGTATATTTGAATTGGATGAAAAGTTGCATCGTAAATGCGTGATGCAATGCTGTGGGAGAGTCCTAAGGAACTATAGGACAAATCTCACCAGAGAATACATAAAAGAAGCTGACAAGAGGAAGAAGACAGCCACTGAACAGTGGAACTTCCTGGACAAAGAAGAATGGTACGCGTTTGTCGCTTCAAGACAAACTGATGAATTCAAGGTATTAGGCGTCAATCTCAATCTCATTAATTAATATATGTTGTATTCACCTAGTCAAGATTAACATTTAGTGTTACTAACCAAATCATTAATTTGCATACTAACTAGGCCCTCAGTGAGGCACAAAGATCAAGGCATGCACTGAATGTGCATGACCACACAATGGGTCCAAAGGGGTATGCAGGCATTCGCCAAAGACTACAGTCTGAGGCTACTACTCAGTCTGCTGCTACTCATGATTCCTCTACCATAGGTAGCACACCTCTTCCTCACCATGATGTCTGGATAGCTGGGAGGCAAAATAAGAAGGGAGAAATAACTAAGGCCACAACTGCTGAGGCGGCTGCAAAAATGGTAAAATACAACTCTTACAGCAATCATTCGAATATTGATTATTTGTGTTGTTTACTTAAGTACAAATTTTTGTTTTGGCGATTAGCGGGAGCTGCACGAGCTGAGGAAACAAGGAAAGTTCATCCCTAAGGGAACAAAGGATGAACTGCCAGTTGCTCTGGGTAACCCAGAGCATCCTGGACGTGTTAGGGCTGCAGGCGCTAGTGTGGGCATCAAATCTTTTTTTGGGTCATCCCAGCGCAAACATGTCCCAAAAGTGGGACTTTCACAAGAAGAGGTAACATATTATTTCTTTATAATGTTACTGTAAAAGAGAATTCAAAAATTAGAATTTGACGTTTCTTTTATCCATGTATAGGTAGATAAGCTATTTGATAGGAAACTCAAAGAAAAACTCGAAGAAGCAATGAAAAAGTGGCAGGCATCTCAGACTGCCACTTACCAGACAATACCTACTGCAGACTCTACTCCTACTCCTACTGCAGAGGTTGGGAGTAATCCTGTAGAACCACCACCTATCGCATCCACTGTAAGTATTTTTATGACATAGTAACTAGTTTTTTAATTCAAGATGATACGTATATATGAAAATGTAGTCGTTTCAAAAAAAGATGATATGTATATATGTATATAACATTCTTTACACAAAAATTTGTAGGGGTTGAAGCCATGCCGTCTAAAAAGTAAAGAATATGTCGTTGCAGAGGCGTCGGCTTACGCATCCCTACCAGGGGAAACGTGTCACAGGTCTCCAGTACCAGCTGGTTGGATTTGGGTGGCGGCGGCGTGGAGGATGCGACGTGGAAGGAGCGACAGCGACGGAGCACGGCGGCGGAGTACGAACGGCAACAGGGAGTGGCGGCGGCGGCGGCAGGGAGCAAGAAATCACCGGACCTCCAAGGGAAATCGGGAATGAAACAGGGAAAGGGGAAGAATCGGTCGCGCTGGTGAGCTATTAAGTTGACAATAAGTGTCGGTTATTTAAAAAAACTGACAACTAAACCAACAGTGTCGGTTCTTTTCTAAAAACTGACACCTATACTACATTATAGTCGTCGGTTTTTGAGTAAAAGACAACCGACAACTATTCCTGTCTCACGAATACACTTTAGTCGTCGGTTATTTAGTTACGAACCGACGCCATATGTAAAATATTGGAGCCAATTTTTTCGCTAGAATTTTGGTTTTAGCGGTTGAGTTTAGGTGTCAGTTGTTTATTAATTAACTGACACTTAATAAAATCGATACTCGTGTCTGGTCGACCTTCATAGATTGGATGTCGGTTTATGTTATCAACCGACACTATAGAGTTTAGGTGTCGGTTTTTGTATACAACCGACACCTTGAAAAGTGACTTTATAAGCCATTTCTGTAGTAGTGCATGGGCAGTCTATGCATGCATAGGGCTGGGTTTATACCTGTCAGGTCAGTTATTTTGTACCCAATGGGTTTCTTATGTTTCTTTAACTCAACGAGAAGCCTTTCTTCCTGGTCTTTCATCAGAGTGGAACTGATGATTACTGGACATAGTTCTTCTTCGTACAGGAAGATGTGCTTAAGTCCCTTTGGTAGGGTTTTCATCTTGGGAGCCTTAGGTGCTTCTGTTGTTTCTAAAATAGTGACAGATTTGAGCTCCTCAAAAGTGGTTGTTGGTCCTTCTTCATCTTTCTCTAAGTGTTGCAGGCATTGTTGGAATAATTTTTTGGTTGACAATTCAACTTCTAGATTTATTAAGACATTCTCTAAATCATCAGATGGTTCAGATATTTCCAATTGAGACATTTGATGTATTGCATCTAAGAGAAAAACTTCCTCTTGAATGCTGGGGCCTTTCATGTTGTTGAGGACCCGGAACTGAATTGCTTCTTTTCCCAGTCTCAAAATGATCGTGCCAGCTTCGACATCAATGAGCACCCTGGCTATGGCAAGGAAGGGTCTGCCGAATATTTTTGGGAATCTTAGATCCTCCTTGATATCCATAATGACAAAATCACATGGGACATAAGAATCCTTGCCTATCCTAACTGGAATGTCACCAATAATTCCTAGGGGTGCAGTGACAGTGGAATCAGCTAACTGAATTGTCATCGTTGTGGGTAACAAGTCAGTAAAACCCAATCTTCTACACATGGAGTAGGGCATAATAGATATGCTAGCCCCTAAGTCAGCTAATCCTTTTTTGCTCGAAGCATTTCCAATACAGCATTGAATATCAAAGGAACCAGGGTCCTTTTTCTTTGGCATTTTATTAAGAATGATGTCGGAGGTGGTCTAAGCCAGTTTGACCGTCTCTTGCTCTTCAGTAATATATTTCCTTGATAGAAAGGTTTTTAGATATTTAGTCCAAGCTGGTACTTTAGAGAGGGCATCGAGGAGTGGGATATCGATATAAAGTTTCTTCATTACCTCCTTGAATTTTTGGAATCTAGTGTCCATATTAGTTTCTCTCAATCTTCCTGGATATGGTATCCTAGGTTTATATTGCGAAACTTCTAGCTTTTTGGAAGCTTGTTCCTTTTCTTTACCTTTTGCAGTCTCCGCGGATTTCTCAATTCCTAGATTCGGGCTTGCGTTTGGAGTAAAAATAGGTGTATCATCATCATCATGAGTGATTCTTGTAGCTTCATGAAAGACATGACCAGATCTTGTAGTGGCGGCATTCAATTTCTCTGGTCTATTTTGATCGTGTTTTGGGTTTGACTCTGGTTGACCAGCAAAAGTACATGCTGGTGGTTTCAAATCGGCAGCAATTTGTGCTAGTTGAGCCTCCACAGCCTTCTTTTGAGCTTGCGGATTGGCAAGCATGGTTTGTTGTGACCGTAACATCTGCCTAATCATAGTCATCTCGTCTGTTGGCTGGGACGGAGCATTTTTCTATTGAAACTGAGTGAGTTGTTTCTGCCCTTGAGGTGGTTGTTGCGGAGGTGGTGTTACTGAGGTTGCTGCGATTGTTGCAGCTAAGGATGTAATTGTGGGTGCAGAGGAGGATGGGTATATTGATAGTAGGCGGAAGGATTTCTAAGGTAGTTGGATCTTGGGAAATTATTTCTAAGATTCCCTTGATTTTGGTTATAGTAACTTTGAAATCCAGGTGGCAATCTATTGGAAGATCCACCTTGTGTTTGATGTTGCGAGTTAGCAGTCCCCGCAGGATTCCCATATTGAAACTCGGGGTGGTTTCTTGGTTGATTTGGATTATGGTAAGCTTGTCCTGGTATGGAATGAATGGAAATGACTTGTTCGGGCATCTGATCTTCAGGGTGTTCGATGATCGGTTCGTACTGTTGTTGTGGTGGTTGCATATCCATCATCACATTATAAAGTAAGACGCATGACAGTGTAGGGTGATCAGATGCGTGACAGGCTTCACAAGTCCCTATGACAGCTTTAACTTGTTGGACTTGGGGGTTTTTCTTCGTATCGTATTCTCTAAATGAAGTTTCAAGTGCCTGTTGTTTGTGAGCTATAGTCTTTAAAGATTCAGCAATAGCTTTCATTTCCATTGATTCCTCAGCCTTATAAACTTTGAGGACTCCCTTAGTGGATCATCGTTCCCAATTGGATTGGTTCTCAGCTCCAAGTGTAACGATATTCTAGACATCCTCGTAGTTCTTCCTCATAAAATTTCCTCCAGATGAGGAATCCAGAAATTGCTTGATATCATCACTCACCCCATATAGAACGTCTCTATTAATTGATTTTGGGAGATACTATGATGAGGACACTTCCTTAGAAGCTCCTTGAATCTTTCCCATGCTTCTGCGAGTGTTTCTCCAGGAAGTTGGGCGAAGTGGTTGATCTGCCCCCTAATTTTGTAGGTTAATGAAGGACGGAAAAACTTTTCTAGGAACTTTTCTTCCAAGGGAGCCCAGGTGGTGATGATTGGCTCCCTATCAAGTGAGTTGTACCAACTCAAATCCCTTCTGGATAGAGTGAAGTGAAAAAGATGTAGCATTATTGCGTCAAAGGAAACTCTGGCTTGTGGGACAAGTCGGTAAAGTGCCTTGAATCTCTTCAAATGATCCATGCAGTCATCTCCAGAACCACCGGAGAATGAGATACCCTGCATGATTTGAATCCATTGTGTCCAAATTTCAAAATTAGGAATATTGATGATTGGTGGTCGGACTGGATGATTTTCTTCATAGTTCTTGGGGATGACATAGTCCCCTAGTTGCTTGTTTCTTAGCTCTAACTGGGCAGCTTCATTAGCTGCTTCATTTTCAGCTCGGATGCGGGCCTATTCTTCAACTCATATTTCCGCTTGGACCTGAGCACGAGTGTCAGCAATGAATTGTGCTCTCTGAGCGACTATGGCGGCGTTGACCCTATCCATTACTAGTGCAGCTTGGCATTGATCTTCAGCCATTTGTCTGGGTCTTTGGCGGTTAAGTCTGATGTGGTGGTGGAAACTTCTCTCTACCTCAGATTCGTACTCTGGATCAGGAGAGAATCTGAGATTATGCGATGGTTGCATACACATCTTCTACCTGAGTAGAGGAAGAAATGCACTTTTCAAATGATGCGGGAGATGTGATGAAATCAAGAAAATATGGAGTAATGTTTAAAGAAAAAGTGTAAAATCCTAACCAACTAGCAAGATCATAAATGAAATTAAAACGTTCCGTTGTCCCCGGCAACGATGCCAATTTATGATGGAGCTTCCACTTGCGTGGAGTTGCGTGCACCACTAAAAATCCCAAAGATAGTAAGTCTTTAGTTTTAGCATTGCTTATACTAGAAAAAACTCCACCCACGTATGCTATGATACGTGGAAGTCTTATTGTAGTATAGTTAAGGGTCGAATCCACAGGACAACGGTCTTGTTGAGATCAGCAAGATAGAAAATGTTATAATTTCACCTAACTCCTTAACAGTTGGTATTTAGATCAAAGAGTTGATTTGGTTGTTTTAAACTAAGTGCAAGTAAAGTAAAAGCAAGAAAGTAAAATTAAGGTTGTAAACAGTGTTAAGAAATGACTAGGATGTTATCGGCTTTTGCCACCACTACACATGGATCAAAACATGCAACATAGTAACATAATCTGCAATAAGAGTCTAAATAGTTAGTGTCTTTGTAGATTTAGTTTCCTTTCAGAGAACTAACTATGAGAAGTGCGGGAATGTTGCAATGCCAGCCATCCCCAAACAAATGGTCACTTACTTTGCATCATTCCCTTCGCAAAGTGTGTTCCTCGACTTATCAATGTTGTACTTTTATACGTCAACTGATTCCATTTCATAGTATGAAAGTACAACGATGGAACTGGGTTTACTCCACTTCTTGAAAAACACTCCTAGACACCGAAACAGTTGCATGGTGGCTACATGCATCAAGAACCAACACTCAATCGATATTCAGATCTAATAGTACAAACGTAGACAATCATACTAAAAGATAAGGCAACACAAGTTGGTAATCAAGCAACAAGCATTCATTAAACGATTTATGTTGAACTGAAAAGAAAAGGATATCTCTATTGCAAACTTATGAATTACATTGCATGAAATGAAAACATGGTTAGCGGGGCTACTCCCCGCACCCTAGTGTATAAGACTACTCTCTCATGGCAAGAACAAAGAAGGGGACGAGAAGAGAGAGAGCATCATCTCCATGAAGGAGGGAGGAAGGTCGACCCCTTAGAGAGAGAGAGCAACGATCTTCACACTTCGTAGCTTGCTTGATGACGAATCATCCTCTTCCCACCTTCTTTGTCGATGAGAGAGAAAGTAGCTTGGAGATGGAGTATGGATCTCAGACCAACAGCCTCAGGGTAGTGGATGAAGGATGTAATGGCTCTGGAGCAACAAAGGCAGCCTCTGGGCATCTAAAACTTGATATCTTGTGAGGACCCCTCGGGTCTTATTTATAGGCTTTGAGTGAAGTCCAAACGATTTGGGCAGTTTTGGGCCCAAACGGTTGTGAAAACCGTTTGGGTTCTGAGACTGTTTGGACTCTCTCGGTTTCGAAACCATTTGGACTCTGTCGGTTTTGAAACCGTTTGGATCCTTGCGGTCTTGAAACTGTTTGCCTTTATTCGGTCTTGGGACCGTGTGGCTTCATACGGTCTTGGGACTATTTGTCTTTATACGGTCTTGGGACCATTTGGCTTCATTCAGTCTTGGGACCGTTTGGTGTCCATTCGGTCTTGGGACCGTTGGGTGTCCATTCGGTCTTGGGACCGTTTGGTGTCCATTCGGTCTTGGGACCGTTTGGAGTTTTTGTAATTTTTTTTGTATTTTTCTGTAGGAAATGAAAAGGGGGAAAGTTAGGCTAATGATATATTTACAAAAGAGTGGAAAATTAAATATTGTGTCTAATTTATTTAAGAATGAGTATGGAAAACTAAGAAAAAATAGTAAGATAACATCGCAAAATGGGAGGTTATCAGAGCGGAAGGCAGATCTACTTTGGCGTGGCTACTTCAATGGCGGAGGTTGGAGCTGCTTGACAAACGAATCTCGGGGAAGGTGATGATGACAATGACGGATAGATTTTTAGGGGAAATAGCGTCGTTCATAGACTCAGACATATTGAAAAGGATAGACAGTGGTCGAGAATGATGTTGTCGGTGCATAGATGTAGATCTATGTGAAAAGGGAAGAAGATGCAATCATGGAGGCTGAGGTGTGCCTCGTGAGCGGCTGGCCTAAACCATGGAAGGAGGCGGTAGCTATCTGCGGGTTGGTTGTCCCCTGGTAGCTCTCTCTAGGAGAGGAAGGGGTGGTGGCTGCTAGGGTTGGATTGGGTGCCGAAGACAGAAGAGGGAAGGAGGGGCGGTGGCTAGGGTTCTCTTCTCAGGGCTTTTGTTCTGATACCATGTGAAGAAATGTATATGATTATGTTGTGTTGTTCTATTGATATGTATACCTCTGTCCTATATAGAAAAGGAGGCTATTACAAGGAAGCACAAAGGAAGAGACTTAACCCTAATGGGCCATGGGCAACAAGCCCATGTATACAATAGACTAATAACCTATTAACTAAATAATATTCTAACAATTTATACATGTGATATTATGTTTCTCATTACAGTTCTATATGTAATATATATACTCATTATAACTAACATGTACATACTTCAATTATAAGATCGCGTGCTCTTACAATTGATAAATTTTTTACCACTTTCATGAATGAACATATGGTGTGAAAACTAGAGAACAAGATAAAAGTACAAAGTTGTTGTAGCTGATAATATTAACACTAAAGGGACCCTTGTAAAAAGTAAATATGATGATATTGTAATGAATAGCAAGAGATAGTAGAAGTGATCCTGCCTAGCAATAAATAAGCATCTGAATTCAAAGATGCAAAAAAGGTGTCCAATTTAAATGTTAACTTCATATTGCTCTTGGAGTTTATTTCTTCAGGTTTAACCATAGAAAAATAAAATTACATGGAAATGAGAAGGTTTATATTTGTTGTTGCTTCAATTGTGCATGATTCTCAAGTGACTAGTTAATTACCTACGCTTGTTGTTAATGTGTTAAAATTCAGCATGATCATTTTTCACCTCTATTTTTTGTCGCTCCAGCTCATGCTTTTCCTATTGTAAAATAATACATATATTGTTTTTAGCAGAAGACCTTAGGGCTCCATTGACAACAAAGAAAATGAAATATTGTGTATCATCATCCATCTCTTAGATAAATCAAAGTGGAAGTTTCAAATACTTATTGCAATCTAAAACCAAAAGGAGATATAGTTGCAATCTGTATAAAGAAAATAAGTAAAATGACAAAAATTATGCTTCTTCTCCATCGGCCGAGGTGAGCCTGGCTGTCTTGGGCGATTGATGCCCCCTCGACCCCCGATGAGATCCCAGGTATGTTGGGTTGGTGATGGATGGTGGTGCCTCTCTCCTATGGCACTGATGCGGCTTGTAGCTGTCTCAATCTGGGTGGCGTGGCTTGCGCCTTCCTCGTCCAGCGGTGGAGCCATCTCTTCTCTGGCTAGGCAGATCTGTGCAAGCAGCAACCCTAGCTTCGGCAGGTTGGATGCTCCCTGATGCCAACCTCTTGTCCTGACGACCGTGCGGTGATGGGTGTTCTTCCGTAGCTGCATCTTGGTGTTCATGTTTTGTCTCCGTGTAACAGAGCAACATCGCACACCAGGTGTTTGACGGTGGTCCCCAATGGCCTACTCTATTTTGAGGAGTTCACCTAGGCTCTAGTGTGTGCTGACAAGTGGTGTGCACCTTCCCCTTACTCTCCTGCTTGCTAATCTGAAGGTGATCATGATTCCATGCGAGAAGGAGTGTTTTTGGGGACCGGTTCACCTACGTGTTCATCACGATTTGTTGGTTGGGTTTTCTCATCGAACTGGATGGGTGACAGAATTGTTATAGATACTGCAGTTTTTTGTAGTTGTTCGCTACTGGGTGAACTAAGAGCTGGAGCTTTTGGATAGTCTCCTTGGTGTAGCACATATGGGCAGGGTCTGTTATCTCGTAATTGTTGATTGATGAAGAGGGGCTGGTCATCTACCTAGATTTCACATCTTCAGGGATTGAATCAAATGCCAGTGGAGGAAAGGCAGTGTCCAACTCAAGGACATTTATTAATGGTTTTCTTATGGACAGATTCTGTCATTTTCTCTTATGCATCCCGGTGGTCTTCTTGGTGTCCTACTGATCTGGGTCCATCCCAGGTACTGGGTGTTGTGCCTTGGTGCACAACATTAAGGGGTCCCTTGTTGGATGCCTGCTTATCCATTTAGTGACCAGAAGTTTTCTGAAGGTTTGGTGGCGGAAGTGATCCCTGTCTCTTCTTGAAGATAACGGCTGCTTCAATTCTATGTTCTGCTTTCATACTTCCAGGATGACACATGTTGAAGGTGTTTTTATTGTTAGTGTTGTGCTGGCTGTGCTGGCTGGTGCCCATAGCAATTGTTTGGAGTCTTTATCTTTTGTAGCAGACGTAGATTTCTCTTCCTCTTCATTTTTGGAGGTCTTTTTTAAGATCTCGTTGTTTCTTTTTTTGGATGTTTCATCCCTGCTGGTTAAGGGGCACAATGCTTTGTACCCAAAGTTTTTGGTAATATTATAGCAACAGGATTTTTGACCGACCAAAAAAAATAGACTAATTAAATTCATATGGATTTAATTACATAAAACTAGGAGTATATGACCTTTTCTATATGATGCCACTTTGAGTTCACCAAGCACCTATTTTATGTTTCTTTCTCTTTTTCTAGTCTGAATCATACAAGATGCATGTATTTCATTTATATTGACTTCAAAACTCCACAAGATTCCACTATAAAGGTGAGCATTCTTCCATGACGTTATCCTTGAGGTGAAACTTTTGCAACTTTGTAACATTTATAGCCTAAAAGATGCCATTGTATCCTCTACAATAAACACCGTATGAACACCTAAACCCCTATGTTACTCAAATTTGTTAGTTCATCCATTCTATCCATGGAATATTCCTTTATGTCCTCATCTAAAAGTTTAAAGCAACTAAGCTCTTTCCAACAAATTTTATTATGTGCAAGAAATCCTTCCTTATCTATTCTTTATATGAGCCTAACTTCAAGATAGTGCATGCCAATCTTTGGATGAGAAAAGGAGGTTAAGGAAGCAGATGAACTTTTGTAACAACATTCTATACTCATGTATTGATATTAACATTGAAGGCTCACAAAACAGACATGGAGGTACTGACATTCTCTCCACTGTGAAAAAGAAACAGAACAGAGGAAGACGATAACTTCTGACAACATCTTGGTAAAGGCATTCTAGTTGATAGAGTACGACCAGATGTTGCATAGAATGTAAGCTCAGTGTTTGAGACTGCGGTTGTTATATTTTGAAATTTATGATTAGTAATAACTAAACTACAATTGATTCATTCTAAAATTTAACACTATTATTTTCTGACCCATTTTAAATCCCTCTGTTGTTTGCAATTGAAGGACTTGGTGTTTTTGCATGCATAAAGCTTGAGAGCAACTCTGACTACAAAGAAAATCAAAACTAGTTGGTGCCATTGACTATCCTTTACAGTATCATAAAAAAGATGTTCCAAGCAATTTTGAAACTAGCATCAGACTATTTATGCATGTTCTCTTGGAATTTAAGACCCCGTTATGGCCAAATGCATTGAATTTTTTGTTTAACGGGGTGCATACCTTGGGTTGTAGGAAAATGGAGTGCACTGGCATTTCAGCATAAGTAAGAGTCCTTGTTGTTGCAAGTGAAATCTTTTTAGTTGTTTGTGTATATGCTAGCTCCATAAAGCAGGTGAGTGCTTGGTCATCTAATCTATGCAGCACAGGCAGTGTTGTGCATGACAGCTCTGGACTATGAATATGGATATATGAGCGTTCTGGTGTTGCTAAGACTGAGCTCCATGAAGGATTGCAAAACATCCCTTGCTCGAGTGAAGTTGTTGTTCCGGCATTTGTCTTGTTTTTGCAAGTGAAAACATTCTAGTTGTTTTTGTAGATGCTCCACGAATTGGGTGAGTGCATGATCATCTAATCTATTTAGAATGGGCACTCGACCAGTGTAGCACAAATGGTTTGGCCTGTCCTATTCACCCCGAGAGACCCGGGTTCGAAACCTCATGTTGCACATTGTATTTACAATCCATTGGGTCATCCGAGCTCTGGCACCTGTTTGAGGGAGGGGGGAGACTAAGTCTCCTTCTAACTCAATATTTAGCATGGGAAATATGACTTTCACTATTGTGTCTGATAGGTCTGGACTATGCAGATTACTATCTGAGCCTTGGTGTGTTTCTAAGACTGAGTTATTTAAAGAAACTGATTGTACATAAAATGCCCATCTATATGATTATATTGAATCATCCAATTATTTAGTGGGGTTGTCATTCTTTTTATCAGTTCCAATCCTCAAAGCTCCTCTCCTATTTGCAACAAGTGGTTGTTGTGTCTTGATTACTCCTGGCCTCTATTAGGTCTTGTCTAGTATCGCATGCAAGAGAATACAAGTATCAATCACATGTGTGAAAGAATATTGTATTGAACTGATTTGATTAATCAAAGAGGTACATCCATGTCCTATATATAGGAGCAAGGGAGAAACCCTGAGACTTGTATCTCAAGTAATCTAAACGGGATGAGACACTAAAGGTCCACTAACTAATTAACCTATTAACTATATAGGCTAATATATACTCTTTAACAAAATGTCTAGGGGATCATTGGAACTTTCAATATGTCATAGCGTCATAGTTCTTTGGGAGGGATATAGTGGTGGTTTCTATGTGAGAAACATTAGGATGGCTTCGATCCTCAGGAATTAGGTGATGTAGGTGCTACCTGATGGATTGTATTTTCATGGAGGCTTCCTTATAATGTTTTTATTTGTATCACAGTTGGTGTTGTCTTTGATGGATCTATTGGAGGATATTACTGAGGAACCACAAGTTGATTATATGTGGTTGTGGAGTTACTTGTTGAAGAGGTGGTGGATATATGGGACTTGTGTTGTAAGGCATGTATTATGTATATGGAAGTAGAGGGCAGTACCCTTGCGATAGTCATTGGGGTTGAGCTGGTATCAATTGTTGCATAGTGGTTAGGGTATGGTTGTGGCATTCCCAAAGTTAGTTTGTCTGTGCACCTTCTTGTGCTTGCCACAGGAATGGAAATAGCAGTTACTGTTGTGCCAAAAACCTTGGTTCCAATTCTAAATTTGGTAGTCACCGCTTGATTGAGGTTGAGACCAATATTCTTATAGACTCCTATATGAATAGAAGCTTCTACATTGGTGCTGACCTGGATGGTATCAGCAAATGAATTATATGGTTGAAAATTTGGCATAGCCGATAGCATAGGCGATGCCGCCTTCATGACCATGTGAATGCATTCCTTATCGGTGGGCTTATTTTAAATTTGTTCGGCTAGTTCTCTCCATCTTCCTACAAGATGGGTGCATGTTTTAGCCACCTTCTGGGTGAGGGATTCCAAATCATCTCGATTCGGAAGCTGATCTATATTGTTCATTGAATCAATGGTTAGCTCATCCTATCACTTAAATGATTCTGACCTATGATGGTAGTACTAGGATAGGGTTGATCCTTTAAAGGAGCATTGGAAGAGTTGGATGAGTACCTTATCATCGTCATATACTTCTATATCATGCATGGACATTGTATTTGAATATATAGAATGGGGTCTCCTCTCCACTTCTACCTAAGAAATGTGGCCACCTCTTCTTTGATAAACGTGTAGATGTTGTTAAATAATTCCAGGCCAACTTTTAGAACTTGAATCTCTTTTAGTTGTTTGGCAAGAGCTTTGAGTGTAATCTTCATGGTTTCCGACACCAACTCACTCGCCATGTTTATGATAGTAACAGGTGGAAGATGTGGTGGTAGCTATCCTCTAATGGACATGATTGATAAGGTCAGAACAGTGCAGAATAGAATTCCAAACAGTCTGTATGGAAGTAGGTAAGAAGGATGTAGAAGAGTTTGATACTGGCTCTTCTGTTTCTTGTTCTTGTCTTGCTTAGCATCTATGTGTTCTAGATTTCACCTGGTGGGTTCTGCATCAACTTTAGTACTGTAAAGCCTATGTAATAGGCTTTTTTGGAATGATCTAAAAGATACAATATGACTCTCCTTATATAAGATGGAGAAATAGTAGAAAAGAGATATCCCAGCAATATGGGACTAAAGGAAAAGGCATAATAACACAACAATAAATAAGATATAACACAACACTATGTAAGTGAAGATATTAACACTTTCCCTCAAGCTGGAGCATAGACATCTCTCATGCCCATCTTGTTAATCAGTTTTGTAAATCTCTTCCTTGGAAGCACTTTGGTGAATAGGTCATCAATCTGATTTTTTGAGTGTATATAAGGAGCTCAGATGTATTTCTTCATCACAGCTTCCTGATGAAGTAGCAGTCTACTTCGATATGTTTGATCGCTCGTGGAAAATTGGACTGTTGGCAATGTATATTTTAGTTTCATTTTCATAGAAATTAGGTATGTGTAGCAATAAGACAATCCAAATTCTTTAGAAAAACATCCGTTAATAACTTAATATCTTCACTTATATATTGTTATGTTATCTATAATTTATTATTGTTATGTCTTTTCTTTACTCCCTTATTGACGGCATATTTTTATCTAATCTCTCCCCATCCTATATAAAGAGAGGTGTATTTTATCACGTAGATCATCTCAATATATCCCATCATTATTTACATGGCATTAGAGCAGTTCAATCCCCCATAGCATGCCCTAAACATGCTTCCCTTTTTCCCGCCTTCACTAACTGATGTTGATGCCACCCCTCTTCCTGCCTCCCTACTCGCCGCCACCCCCTACCCTACCACTACCCCCACCCAACACCGACCTTGTTGTTGCTCCCCACCACCCCCACCGCACCTGCTGCCTTTGGCTGAAACCCCCTTACCCCTCTACTTCCCTCCTTGCCCTTCCTACCGCACTACTACTAGCCCCCATTTTCACAACCCTTCCTTCCACTGGTAACCCCCTCCCTACTCTTCTCCTACCACCTAGCCAACCCCTCCATCTTCCTCCTCCCAACCTATTGTTGCCTCGAAACCACTCTCCACCAGTTTCCTTACACCTTTCCCAAACATCCATCCTAATATCCATCACCCTGGCTTAGACCAATTCAAGTTTGTAACATAGATACAAAGTAATCTTCTTGTAAACCCCTCTCCCCCTACTAAGGGGTTTCGTTTTTCCACCTAAGGTTTACCCCCCCCCCTTATGAGATGTTGCAAGTATGTCTAATGCGTTGTGACATCTATCGACTTTTTTCTTTGTTTGTTACCCATGCTACAAGGGCCTTCTTTCTATATTGCTACTCTATGTATTTAAAAATGTGGAATACGGATCATATTATATTTGAGTTAAATTCATATTAAGAAAATGAAAATAGATCTTTGAGCACTGCTTTTTTGCTTATAGCATGTACTTGGCAGTTGCATATGGCTTTCTTACTAGAGCTTCTCATCACTAAGTGATCTCTCTCCAACTGTCTAGGAAAAACTATGCCACTTGGCATAAATCCCTTGAGATCTATGCCTATTCTTAGGTTAAGGCTTCTCATCTGAATGGTGTTTCTCAATCCATACAGATACTAAGGTCGATGTTACAATCAAAATCGTGTAAGCCACCTAGAAAAAGGATGATTCCCTAATTAAGAGTTGGATTAGTATCAGTTTTTGTTAGAGAATCTAGTTAATTTAGTTATTTGAGTCTATATGTATATGGGCACAAGTGTGTCTTGGCCCTATAGGGTTTAGTCTAAAAAGTTTTTATGCTTCCCCCTTCTTCTATATATAGGAGTGGGGTTTCTCTTATCAGATATATTAATTAGCCTTCTATTTACTTTCTGACATGGTATCAGAGCAGGATCTAAAACCCTAACCAAGGTAAGAGAGAAAAAAGGATCTGCCTCCGCCTACGGGTGGTCGTTGTTTGTTCCTGTCTGACTGCCCTCCAGGCACCGTATTGGCCTTCAAATGGTCGCCTCTTGATATATTCTTTGACATCTATTGCTACTAATCCGTGTTGTTTCCATTTTTCTAGCTGACACCACCTGGAATTGTTTTCCCATTTGTCCTACCCCTTGTGGATACATGACACCTCCTCCACCCCCTCATTCCACCTCATCTTCCCCTATCCTACTTCTTCCTTGACTTTGATATAGATGGAGAGAATTACCTTGGGAGGAAGTAAGATATTTGCCCCTTGACTCTTTACAGATCCAACTAAAATTTTCTGGGGGGTTTCTTACTAGTGATGTTGATCTGTAGGATGATGGGTATGCAGTGGACGGTGGTGTCAATCTAGAGGATGATGGGTATGTAGCGGATGGCAGCGATAGTATGGAATTTGCGTAGGGGCACAAGCAATGTTGGGAATGCAGCAGACGATGGTGGCAGTGAAGGTTTTTTCTATTATAGGCAGAGGCTAAAAGCAGATTTTAGTGGATGGCGGTTAGGTCTGGCAGGGAAGGGCGGCGGTAGGGTTTTGCTGGAGATGGTGGCGGATAGGGTAAAAGGGTGGCGGGAAGGAGCACAATCCCCTAAGGGAGGTTAGGGTTAGTCATTGATACCACTTAATGTATATCTACGAGACTGATGTAGTCCTGTTTTAGGGCTTCATCTTGTGTTTTTTTTGCATTACAATCACATCTAAACAATGTAGATTGCAAGTCATTTCCCCTAATATGAACTATTATATTAAATGCACTTATGGCTGCTTTTTTCATGTTTTTCAAAACACTTGTGGACGCATTGGATGCAAAGGAGTGAGATGGCTCTAAATCTTCACTGAGCATTCCTTGGATGTACAAGAATCGATCCAGAGCAAAAATGAGTAGTTTGGATAAGTTTGGAGCCAATATCAATAAATTGGGCCCCTACTTCGGCCTTGCTACATCACCATGGTCGTGGTGAAATGGCCCAAAAAATCACGGTGAAGGTACAAGAGCCATGGAGCCCAGAACGGATGTGGATAATGAAGACAACACGGTCATGGCCATCAACATGGTTGTGGACAAGGAGCCACAACTCACTCGAGGTGCATGACACACCTGTGGTACAAGGACCCCAAAAGTCACAGTGACTCAATGCAAAATACACATGAATGGCCACGGTCATGGCCATTAGCACGATTGTGGCCCATAAAGGACACCTCACCTGTGGTGTCTGTTGCGACCGTGGAAAGCTGAAGATAAGACAAGCATAAGGATTAAAACACATGTGGCACCTTCCTCCACGATGACTGTACTGCCCAACATGACAGTGACACCCACCACGGTCATGGCCACTCCATGTATCTCCCTCTACCCCATGACATACCTCCACCATGAATATATCACCCCCCATGACTGCAATACCCAATAACCACCACAATAGTGGCACCTCACCACGGTCGTGGTGACCACCTAACCCTGCCCAAGTTTTCCACTGCATTTTCATTTCTGCCCCCACTTAATCTAGTGCTTCCTCACCACCTATATATACATAGATGGCGGCCACAACATGAGGTTAACCACTCCTTAGCAACTTCCTAGTATTCAGTGCCACCTTCCTTGCATTCAAGAGTTTCACCTACCTCCCACCTTTCATTTCCACCTCATTTCCACCCAAAACCCTAGTTTTCTAGGGTTTTCCACCATAATCCACCATATTATCATGTCATTTCCATCTTTAGAGGAAGGTGCTTTGTTCTACTATAGCTAGGAGGTGAGGAGAAGGGTCTTCTATGAGATCCATGGATTTCTAGCTCTTTCTTCTCTCCTTTTTCTCTTTTGTTTAGTTATGAGTATCTAAGCCCCTTGTGGTGGGCTGTTTAGGGTAAAAATGATACTTTGATGCCATATTGGGGGAAGATAACTTATAAACTCTATGATTTCATTCTATGATGATTGCTTGGTATTTAGATCTCATTTACCATGCCTCTACTTGTGGTTTGTATCCAAAAATATGAATTGCTTGTGATTGTGTGCTTCAAGCCACCTAAGTCTAGGAGAAGATAGCATTTGTGGGGCTATTTTAGGAGTTGCTCCTAGGTCCAATTAGTGGATTCCTAGCTAGCACCTCATCTTCCCCTACATATAGTCCTCCTACTCCTTGGTGTGTGATCTACGTAGCTAGTATAGGGTTTATTTATGCAATTGCCTAGGAGTTTGCTAAAAGCTAGGTGGTGAGTAATTTGGGATGAAATATCCTCACCTCTACTCCCCAATTCTACCTTTGGCTCCCAGTTACACTAAGAAATCCTATCCAAGAAACCTATATTAGTCAAATCCTATTGAAATCTCACATATACCTTAGGCTAACTAATAGTGTAGGGTGATTTCCTAGCATTTGACTAGTTGTTTGGTTTAGTAATCTAGAATGAATGATTAAGCTTGTTTGTTTTATCTTTCCCCCAATTAGAATCTTAGTTCCATTCTCAAATGGCCCGCCTTTATTTATCATTGCTAAAATCCATCTTGTTAACTTAGCTTGCTCATGCTAATTAGTTGCTTGCTTTTAATTTCCTTTTAGTCTTTTGCTCACTTCTTGCTAGTTAGATTTTACTTGAGTAGTTAGAGCTCTTTTGAGCTTGTTAGTTAGTTTTAATCTAGGTGATGTGGTTTATTATCTCACTAACAAACTCACCCAAGGTTGAAATCCCTGAGCTTTTACAAAAACCTTGTGCAATAATACCACCCGCAAGCGGACAGGTCTTATCGCAATATAGTTGAGGATCGAATCCCATAGGAAAACGTTTTTAAGAATCTTTGTTAGTCAAGTCTAGTTCAAGTAAGACTAATATTTAGAATGATTGGTTGATTTGAGTTTAATTAAACTAATTGAAAGAAAGTAAAGAGTAGAATTTAAGTTGATCTAGATTAATGATATGGAATCACTGGGATGGTCTCGGGTTCCACCGCCACTACACATGCAAACACATCCAAACATCAAACATCCAGGAAAGAAATAAATATCCAAATAGAACTGATGTGAACCCTCCCTAAGGGATGTTTAGGTTCGTGTAAGCATCACCTTAGGCATGAGATGTCTCATCACCTTCCGGATCATGCACTTACGGTTCCAAAGATACATATATCCAACAGAAGTTGTGGCCCATCTGAGGGATGTTTAGGCACACATAAGTGTCATCGTAGGATAGATAGCTCATCCCCTCACGGATCAAACACTTGCAACCTCAAGGAATCCCTTTCTATTTCTAGTCTGGGAGTCAACCGTGCTAATCGACAAGCAAGCAGCTGATTAATCTACATGCAAACATCGATGATTAACAACGATGATACAGATTTCCAACTGAAGTTGTGGCCCACCCTGAGGGATGTTTAGTCCATAGAAGCATCACTGTAGGCTAGATGGCTCGTCCCCTCATAGATCATACACTTATGACCTCAAGGAATCCCATTCTATTTCTAGTTTCGGAGTCAACCTCGTTAATCAACATTCTACCCTACATATAGAAGTTCTCGCAACATAGGTAAGAACAAGATGAAAGCAAGAAGACAATCGATCCACAAACATTAACGATTAAGAACGAAATGAAAAGTTATATGCATTGCCATGGAATGTTTAACAAGAGGACATGCTTGCATGGGCAGCGGGGCTAGTCCCCGCACCCTAGTGAAAAGGAACTACTTGCTCATGATGTGAGAAATAGGAAGAATAAGAGAGAGGGAAGATTCCACCATGAGCATGATGCAGAAGCTAGTCACAGCTCGGTGAAGATGATATGGTCTTCTACATCATGTCAGAGCAGATCTGGATGAGGAATGAGGGACGCCAAGATAGAATGGGCAGTCTTCCTCACTCCTCCTTCCTTCTCTTCTCGGTTTCCTTGATTACAGTAGGAGCAGCAGGTGAATATGCGTGATGATCTGGATCGGACCTGTGTTCAAGCAGCATCTCACCGTCCCAGACCTGATGCCCAAATGAGGACCCTGCTGGTCCTATTTATAGGCACTAGTCTGAGGTCCTCATGTTTTTGGTGTGAATCCAGTTTAAACAGTTTTGGAGGACTGGTTTTAGTTCTTAGCAGTTTGGACCTGATAATTATTCACGTCCAAATGGTCTTGGAGACTGTTTAATGACCAAACGGACTTGTAGTATTTTGCCTCCAAACGGTCTGGCGTGATCGGTTTGCTAGGTCACGCGGTTCTCATTCAAATGGTCTTGAGATCACCAACCATACGGTCTTCATCCAAACGGTCTTGCGGGATCGTTAACATCCTCATGGTATACAAGACCGCATGCAGGCCTTGCGGTCTCTGGTTTGCAGCCTATCGGTCTTGGTGTTCACTTGTGTTTGTCAGGTCTATGCTCAAACAGTCTCGGCATCCCGCAGTAGCCGTCCAAATGGTCTGCGCTGATCGATCTTGCATCCCAGTGGTTTTGCATCCCAGAAACTGATCACCTCCTTGTAGTTTGGGTAGCAGCAGCGGCGTTCGGTCTTGGAGGATCGATTGTGAGCAATCGTTCTTGAAATCGATCATCCCCATGCAGTCTTTAGATCACAACCATCTGTGCAATTTGGATGGTCACGGTTGCAGGTCTGTAAAAGGATACAGGTCGAGCTTGGGCAAGAGGAGGAAGAGGAAGGCAGAAGGGGTGTAGATGTGATGGTGGAAGAATAGTTAGGGTTACAGATCAGGCGGTCGGAGGAAGAAGACAGAGGATCAAGCAGGTGCTAAGGAGATCCAACCGGTCTTGGACAGATGGGTGTCCATAAGATCTTTAGACCATATGGAAGGGAGTGAATGATGAGTGTGGATCGTCAATCAGGTGGTATAGAAAGCTCACGGTCTCGAGATCGTGTAGATGAATGGCTAAGACCAAGAGGTCGAAACCATATGAGATAAACTGTTTGGATCGAGACCGATTGGTCAAGATTGATTCTGCATACTGAATGGCCAAGACCGATTAGTCAAGACTGTTTGGTTAAGACCGAGGATGAGGGGATCTTGGGTGAAGGCAGATCTAGGGTTGAGAATGTGGGCCTCACTAATTAGGGTTTGATGTGGATGATGGTTGATGGAAATGAAGGTGGAATGGGGTTAAATGGATGTGGGTGCTAGCTGATGGTTCAACCTCATCATGACCTACATAAAATTAACATAAACTCAGTTAATAATCTTTATAATTGAACCAATTAAGCAATTTTGCATATTATGATATTTAGAAGATGAAATCGGATGTATTGAGTCAAATTGAGCCCAAGATGGCGATTGAATTTCATGATGAATATGCATTCATCAAAACACCCCGAACTTAAATGTTGATTGTCCTCGAGTAACACAAAATCAAAAATAGTCACCAAATGAATACTTTCAACTTGTGTGGTTACCTCATCTTCATACTATGATTGTTTTTTTTTTGCTCATTATGACTAAGTATCTCAACCTCCTGAGACCATTGAACACATCTTACCATATCTTCGTTCCTGAGTTTGTTTTCCAATATCACTTCCTCTTCACTTTTTCCAGCAACAAGCATGTCAAAGAGTTTTGTAAGAGTCTAGATATACCCACAGAACAACAAGTGTGCATCTGATTTGACACTGGTGTTTTTTATGGTAGTGGAGGCATTCATTGTGCCTTTAGGTAGAAAAGGGAGTGAAGGGTGGTAAGGAAGGAAGAATTAAATCTCTCATCTATTCAACTCGAGATTTTTATGTTTGCCATTTCATTTATTGTATTTTTTGTGTGAATCTCTCCTCTATTTGACTCGAGATTGCATTTATTCGTGTGCGCTTTGGCATCTTTTCTTGGTGGTACCCCCCTATTAATTTGCAAGGGGTATGGAAGAAGAAAATGTAGAGGGAAGTGGTGTGCCACCCCAAACTTAGGGTTTGGAACTATTTTGGCTATTTTTGTTTCTTTTTAATGAATGGAGGGGTACAAAGATGATAGAAGAAGTGTAGAAGAGAGTTCAGATCAGAATACAACTTGATTTACAATTCAGTGCATCGGGCCGTTCTCTTTATCGTACTCTGCTCAAATAATGACTTGATGAGAATCCAATGGAGATTCCATGTTATTATTCCACTAGTCAGTTAGGAAGCACGATGTGTTTGATCTCTATTAGTTCTATAGACAATTATCATTTTTGCATAAGTATCATGGTGTTAGGAATCATAAGCTTCACAAGATGATTTCAATCAAAAAGGCTTGTTTCAAAAAGTGGTCCTTTTGAGGATCTACTTCGAATAAGGAGGGTATAATGATTCAAAATGCATAGCCGGCAAGGTAATGGCTTTTAATGAAACAGAAAGTGTCAAAACTTCATCAAGTATCTGTTCAATTCTTTGAAAAACTTTTAAAATTTTTGAAAATTTTGATCAAAAATACAACGATGAAATCTTAAGTCTGAAATAGATGGGTGTAGGTGGGAAGTAAAGTACGTACCACCCACCCTCCACCCCGAACTTAGAAATTTGCTCATACCGAGCAAACTCTAAATCTGAGATGGAGGGGAAAATTCATTCCAGTTGGACCACCAGATGTGGCTGTGTTCCAATCATCATGCATCCTCCATCTAAAAATCTGAAAAATGAAGACTAATCAGAACTTAAGATAGCATCTCGCGATGCAATTTTATTCAGTGCAGAATTTTTCTTAAAAAGTAAAAACTAAAATTAAGAAACATTATAATTTGAAATTAAAAGTACAAATGAATTTATTGATCGGGTTTCCTCCCGACAAGCGCCTTTGTTTTATGTCGATGGCTCGACTTGGATATTGTCACCATGGTGGGGCTCTAGGTGGAGCTTGAGGTGGATTGACATATTCTTTTGGTGGTTTCTTTCTCAACCATTCATTAATCTTCACTTTGATTTTAGCCTCTTGTATTCTTCCCCATAAAGAACGAGCAATGTCATAGCACATAGGGAAACAACTTGATTTGTGTTGAATTGTTCTCTTTTGCTCAATTCGAGGTGGAGAATAGTTGTATCTGAACGGCATCATTGATAATGTAGTGTTGTTGAGGCTCATACAAAAAGTTCATTTGTTGATGCACTATCCCTTCATCGTAGCAATGTTGGTCATTAACATCTATCAGATATGGATCTGAGGAATGTTCCTTGTAGAAACCACAATCCAAATCTTATTGTGGAGGGGATATGAAATTAGTAATCTCTGTCTGTTGGGCTACCGATGCATTCCAGAGGATAGTTGTTTCTGGATGAGGAGGCTCATAGACACCTGAAAATGGTTTGGTCTATGTCATGATAGGGTTGAGAGGTGTCTCTTCCTTTTCACAAATGTGTTCAATTGTTTCTATAGGCTTGAGTTCCTTAAAAGTTGCTTCAACATCTTCTTCTGCAGAGTCGAGAAATTCGATGTTATCCTTTACTTATCTGTCAATAGGTTCATCAGTTGATGGGTCCATTAGAGAAACTTCTAAAGGATCGTCTGATTCATGATTCTCTTGAGTGAGAAGTGACATCTTCTCTATGCAATCAATAAGATAGACTTCTTCTTGCATGCTTGGTTTTTTCATATTTTCAAAAACTTTGAATTCAAGAGTTTTTTTTCCTAGTCGAAGAAGCAAGGTTCCTGCTTCAACATCAATTAGAGCTCTTGTAGTGGCAAGGAACGGATGTCCAAAGATGAGAGGATATCTGGCATCTTCTTTTATGTCCATAATGACAAAGTCACACAGAACATATGCGTCCTTGCCTACCTTGATCGGGACATCTTCAAGGATTCCTAACAGATGTTTTATTGAATTATCTGCAAGTTGTATATTTATGCCAATAAGAAGAAATTCTAAAAATCCTAGCCTCTTGCAAAGGCTAAGCGGCATGATAAAAATACTAGCACCAAGATCAGCTAGTCCCCTCTTATATGTAGAATCACCAATATGGCATGAGATATCAAAAGATCCAGGATCTTTCTTTTTTTGGGCATCTTTCTTTGAATAATTTTGGAAATAGTAGTTGCCAGTTTAACCATCTCAACTTCCTCAGTTCTATATTTCCTTGTGAGGAGAGATTTCAAGTACTTTGTCCATTCTGGTATCTCTACCAGAGCATCTAGAAAGGGTATATCAACATGAAGTTTCTTCATAGCTTCCTTGAACTTGTTGAAACAGGTATCAACCTTCGTTTTCCTTAGATGAGTTGGAAAAGGTATATGACACTTGTATATAGGGATATCAGGTTCTGGTGTTGCTTCTTCCTCTTCTGTAGCAGGTTTCACAGAATTTTCTTTGTCTGACTTATCATTTCTTGGCTGCTCCTTCGGAATAGATTCAGGTTCTTCATCAACTTGATCTTCCACCTGGTCTTGTTCATCTATGAAAACCACAGGTGTCTTGACTAGAGGGTCAGGATATACATTACCAGAACGATTCATAACAGCCTTCGACTGCTCAATATGTTTAGGGTTGTTCTCCGGTTGACCAGCAAAAGCTCCAGTTGGAGGCTTGAGACTGGCTGGTTGTTGGGCTAACTGAGATTCAATAGCTTTCTGGTGGGCTTGTTGATTAACTATCATAGTTTGTTGTGCTTGTAGCATCTTCTCAATGGCTGACAGTTTGTCATCAGGAGAGATGGGTCTGGCTTGTTGCCCTTGTTGTTGATTCTAGTAGGGGACTTGGTTGGGGTCTTAGAACTGATGGTTGTTCTGGTAATCATTATAGTTCCTATTCTGGAAGTTACCCCTAAGGTTCCCTTGATTCCCAAAATTATGTTGTTGGTTTTTTGAACCAAATTGATGTGAGTTTACCGCTCCTGAAGGATTTCCATACTGAAAATCGGGATGGTTCCTATTCTGATTCGGGTTGTAATATCCTTGACAAAGGATCGTGTTGATAGCATTCAAACTTTCCATCTGGCCATCATCTATTTGTCCATTAACTTTACTTAGGACAGCATCATAAAGAACATTGCAGGCCAAATTAGAGTGATCAGTTACTTTACATGCTTCACATAATAGTGAAGCTGACTTGAACTGTTCTTGTTGTTGAGGGGGTGAACGTCCTCTTTAAAATGCAGCAAGGGATGATTCGATATGGTCTTGCTTAACAACTAAAAGTTTGAGGGTTTCAGTGATAGACTTGTATTCTGGAATAACCTCAGCCATATCTACCTTTAATACTCCCTTACCCACAGATCTACCCCAATTAGCTTGATTTTCAGCCCTAAGGATGACAACCTTCCATGCGCTGTCACAACTTTGATGCATGAAGTTTCCTCTAGATGAAGAGTCTAAGAACCTCTTGATATCGTCATCCACAACCCTATAGAAAATCTTGATGAGTTGATTCTTAGGAATGCCATGGTGTGGACACTTCCATAGAAGCTTCTTGTGTAACATCCCAGGATTTGAGGCCTCGGATAAGTTGATCTTAAAAGGAATGATTGGACTACCCATATCACCAAGGTGCACCTCCTTTTTTGGGAGCTCATCACTAAAGAACTTTATAGTTAAGTGTGCTCAACTTGGAGTAGTACTAGGATGGGTGACCAGTTGGGAAGTTGATCCTGGCTTGCACGTGAGTGTGGATAAAGCGTGCAGTTAAGGCTAGTGGTGGTCTGTGGGGCCAGTCGTGATAAATGTGTTTTCATCACTTTTATTTACATCTTTTAGATATATTTTTATGCTTTTTTGTAGTTTATTTTCTTAGTTTTATAATTAATTACATTATATTATATTTTTCTCTTCAAGAAGAATTTTAATTATATTTTCTTGGATTTTGTAAGAAATGGGATAAATATTCTTGGAGTATCATTGCACAATTTACAGTAGTCCTGTAATTATTGTATATCTGTCACCAAAAGTGTCATAACTCTTGCATCCAAAGTCCAAATTGAGTGTACAAGTATTCATTGAAAAGGAAATTCAATTTCTAAAAATAATATCCTATTATTTGGTCAGCTTTTGTACTTTTTATGGGAGCGAAATACGTTCAAAATCACTGTCGCGGGAATCTGCATTGAAGAGAGTTACATGGTCAAGACAATTAAAGTCTATCAAATTCCTATTGACCAAATCTTGAAAATTCAAAGGATGGATCCCTCTCTTTTTTTCCCCTCTTTTTTTGGATAGCCTACCCTTCCTTCTCCTATAAAAGGATGGGCACTTCCTCCTCCCAAGAATCATCTTTTGTATCATCTTTGTACGGGATTTCTGAGCAATCTTCTGGTGTTCTTATGTTATTGTTCTTTCCATCAATAAAGAATAGTTTTTGCAAGCCAAGTGTTTCTTTCAATTGTTGTTCTTTTACTTTACTCGTTTAGATCTAGTTTCTTCTTTATATTATTCTTCCGTGGACTGGAGCAAGGGATTAAGCGTCGGCCATTTCATTGACTCTAGCCGAAGGAACTATCCTTTAGTAAGACTAGACTATGGCTAGAACTCTTCTTCCCTCTGTCTCCCTTTTCTCCACAAGCATGAGTGAGTACACTTCTATCAAGGCAAGGGGAATAACCCCTTAGCCATGGTTTTAACAACTTTTTCTTAAATGACTAGATGGTAATCGATTTTAATTAACGGTTGATCTTCAGATCCCACGTTAATCCGGATGGAAATGACCATGGAAATCCGGATTTAGAATAATAAAATCGATTGCATAGACGTTTTGATATGACCATGGATTTTCATATTTTAGGATGATAAACTAGTAAGCATGAGCACCAAGACCAATGGGCTCATGTGGAGTTTATCTCTTGTGAGATTTTAAATTCACAAACCTTCATCGAATCGTCACTTAAGAATTAGTTGTTATCGCCTAGGCTAAGGTGGTGAAAACCCCTACGAGCCTCGATTCTCTCTCTTTGATTTCAACCTCTGTTGATTTGCTTTCTTTACTTCTAGTCTTTTACCATTCACAATAGTCTACTTGTGCTAACAATTGTTTCTTTTCCTTGTGACAGAGGCAAAATAAATTCTTGTTATTACATTGTTACTTTGTCTTTATTTCTTATTTTATTGTAATCAATCAAACCCCCAACCCGACTTTTACTTTCTGTTCTAAATCTGAAAATACAAAAAAAAATAACAAAATAGTTCTTCAAAATAATTGGGATAAAAGAAAAAGTTTTAAAAAGTTGTCCTGTGGGATCGACCCTTTCTATACTAGTCTTAAACAGAAAGTTTAAAAAGGATTAAACTCTAGGATAATTATCTTTGTGATTGTAAGTACTAAGTGATGCATTAACAATTTGGCGCCGTTGCCGGGGACAACAGATTGTTTTCTCGAACCCCAAAAAATTTTTGAAAACTTTTTTTCCTTTTTTTATGCCTTCTGAGTAACATTCCGGAAGTGTACTCCTCTTTCTGCTGAGTTTACATTCCAGTAGTACGTTTTTTTTTTGCACACATATTAACTGCTTATTTTGTGCATGCGACGCTCGAACGCTGATTTTCAAACGTTTGATCCAGAAATAGAAAGGACTTTTCATCGTTTAAACTGTCAAAGTCAAACAAAAATGAATGAGGAAGAAGTAGCTGTTAGGATCGAACAAGCCCTTACAGCTCAAAGAGAGCGAATTCAAGCCGAACAAGTGGAAAGAGAAGTCGCTTTACGCGCAGCCTATATGGATGAACAAGAAACGCTAGAGGCCAATAGGAGGGAAGCCGAAAGGAAAAAACAACTAAAAGATTTTTTTATTCCCAAAACTGCCTACATGTAACATCCTGTCATGCCTCCCGACATCCTTGCCCCCTAATTTAAGATCCGAACTCAATGGATCACCATGCTCCAAGCGAATCCCTTCTCTGGCAATAATGGGGAAAGTTGCCAAGATCACCTACAAAGATTCATTGACCTTTGTTCTTTGAATAAGATTCCAGGTGTTTCAGGAGATGCAATCCGTCTTCGATTGTTCAAGTACTCCCTTACCGGCCAAGCTAGTAGCTGGTATAACACCATGGAATGTGAGTATCAAGTCACAACTTGGGAATCCCTCCAAAACAAATTTATTGAAAAGTTTTACCCCCCCCTCTCACATATGAAATCAGGGGCCAAATCGCCCACTTCTCCATGTCACCGGGTGAATCTCTAGGAGAAGCTTGGGAAAGGTTCAAAGACCTAC
The DNA here is from genome assembly GCA_963693085.1 of Alisma plantago-aquatica. Taxonomy (NCBI): domain Eukaryota; kingdom Viridiplantae; phylum Streptophyta; class Magnoliopsida; order Alismatales; family Alismataceae; genus Alisma; species Alisma plantago-aquatica. Next base: position 34,955,438 of record OY856413.1, on the reverse strand, counting down.
TTAGGAAGTGTTCCCATCATGACATTATCCAAGCCCAACTCATTGAAATTTTCTATTGTGGCGTTGACAATGACACCAAGTTCTTTCTCGATTCCTCATCTAGAGGAAATTTCATGCACCAAAGCCTGACTAGTGCATGGGAGGTTGTGAAATGAGCCTCCGAGACAAGAGCTAGACGAGGAGTAGGTGGTATTCTTAGGGTAGCTAAGGCCGAAAGTGATCCTGACATCCAAAGCATAGCTGAAAGCCTTAAGTTGATCACCTTAAAACAAGATCGTTTGGAAGCATCCTTAGGCTATAGAGATCTACCTCAACAAATAAAATCTGTAGATTCTCTTTGTGGTATTTGCTAAGGTTATGACCACACCACACTTCATTGTCAATATCTTTACAACACTCCCATGCAACCCGAGTTTGAACAACAATTAGAAGACCTAAATTCAATTCACACCATTCCAGGTCAAGCCTACTACAATCCAAATCAAACTCGGAACCACCCTGGTTTCCAATATGGGAATGCTTATGGGGCTGAAAATTTCAACCAAATCCAAAACCAACAAAGACCTCCCTACCCTCAATCCAACAAACGACCACCACCCGGGTTTCCATACAACAACCAAAGAAATCTTGGGAGTCAAAACAATCATAGAAATAATTACCAAAATCGACAACCCTACCAACAATTCCAAAACTTAAACCTTCCACCCCCAAAATCTAACCCAATCTCAACCTCCCTAGCCGCCTCAAAATGCTCCCCCTCCTCCTCCCCCAAATCATCCTTGCCTGGAAAACATAGAACAAACCCTCGTGGCCATACAAGCCCATCAAAAGGCAACTGACGCACAGTTGGCCCGCCTATTTGCCCAACAAAAACCTCCCGCCGGTTCCTTCTCTGGGCAGACTGAAAATAACCCCAAGCACCCCGAATAGCTTAAAGTTGTCACCACTCATTCGGGAAAAGCACACTCCACTCCTCCCCCTGACGCCACTCCCACCACACCACTAGAAGTTGAGGATGATGATTTTGTTGTTGTTGAACCCGAACCTATCGCTAAACAAACCATCACCGAAACCCCACTGGTAAAAGAAGAGGAACCAATCTACAAACCACGACCTCCCTACCAAGCCCGTCTAAAGCAAACAAGGCTAGATGCCTGGTTCATGAAATTTAGGGATGCCATGAAGAAGCTACACGTTGACATTCTTTTTCTTGATGCTCTAGCTGACATGACTGCCTGGTCCAAATACATGAAATCTCTTTTGACTGGGAAGTATGCCACTGAGGAATATAAAACTGTCAAACTTGCTAGGACCACCTCCGACATAATCCAAAGTAAAATGCCTAAAAAATAAAAAGATCCTGGTTCCTTTAGAATAGGATGTTACTTAGGTGAAAATGCCTGTAGGAAAGGCCTAGCTGATCTAGGAGCCAGCATATCCATCATGCCTTACAGTCTATGCAAAAGATTAGGATTCCATGATATGCTACCAACAGCCATGACCATCCAGTTGGCGGACTCCTCCATGACCAAGCCCATGGGAATCATAGAAGACATTCCCGTTTGGGTTGGGAAAGATGCCTATGTTCCATGTGACTTTGTGATCATGGACATCAAGGAAGATTTATGTTACCCCCTCATCTTTGGCCGTCCCTTCCTAGCCATAGCCAGATCCTTGATTTATGTTGAGGGTGGAACCATTCTCTTAAGTTTAGGAAGGCAAACACTAGAATTCAGAGTCTTTGAGAGCATGAAAGGGCCTAGTTTCCAAGAAGAAGTTTATCTCCTTGATTGCATTGACAAACTATCTCAGCTAAGACAAGAATGGGAGCTAGTAGATGATCCTCTATACACAGCCCTTACTAACTCTCCTGATTGTAACTTTAGCAATGAACAATTTGACCAATGCATCACCCATCTAGACTGTTTTGAGGGGATCCCTAATGCTGAAATTCAGAGCCTTAAGATGATCTCCACAGTGGAGGGAGAACCTGAAGCACCTAAAGTCCCAGAAATGAAGACTCTCCCCATAGAGCTAAAATATGTGTTTCTTGATGAACAACAATTATGTCCTGTCATTATCAATTCTGACCTCACCATTGAATAGGAAAACACACTTCTGGGAGAACTTAGGAAAAGACAAATGGCTTCAGGGTACAAAATGACAGATTTAGTTGGGATTGATCAATCCATTTGCATCCATAAGATCCCTATGATTGAAGACAGCAAACCATCCCGAGACCCACAGAGGAAACTCAACCCAAACATGAAGGAGGTTGTCCGTCTTGAAGTTATTAAACTTTTGACTAGAAGAATCATCTACCCCATGTCTGACTCCCCTTGGGTCAGCCCTGTCCAAGTTGTCCCCAAAAAGGGTGGGACCATAGTCATTAGGAATGAAAAGAATGAGCTCATCCCCACCCGCACTGTCACAAGGTGGAGGATGTGTATTGACTATAGGAAACTCAACAAAGAAACTAGGAAAGACCACTTCCCACTTCCTTTCCTAGATCAAGTTCTTGAATGTTTAGCTCATCAACAATACTTTTGTTATCTAGATGTCTATTCGGGTTTTTATCAAATTCCCATTCACCCTGAAGATCAAGAGAAAACCACCTTCATATGCCCTTTTGGTACATACTCCTTTAGACGAATGCCCTTTGGCCTATGCAATGCACCGGCCACCTTTCAAAGATGTATGTCTGCCATTTTTTCAGGATTAACAAAAATGGTCATGGAAGTTTTCATGGATGACTTCTCCATCTATGGAGATAGATTCAAATCTTGCCTTAGAAACCTTTCATTTGTTCTTGATAGATGCATTGAGTCACACTTAGTCCTTAATTGGGAGAAGTGTTACTTCATGGTTAAAGAAGGAATTGTTTTGGGCCACAAAGTAAGCAATCAAGGTATTGAAGTGGACAAAGATAAGATTGAGGTCATCACCAAGCTCCCCCCTCCCTCCTCTGTCAAAGACATTCAGACCTTCTTAGGACACACTGGGTTCTATCGGCGATTCATTCGTGATTTCTCAAAAATCACCAAACCTCTCACCAACCTTCTTCAAAAGGAGGTCCCCTTTCATTTTGACCAAGCTTGCATGGAAAACTTCCTATGCTTGAAAGATGCTCTCACCTCCACTCCCATCATCTGTGCTCCTGACTGGGCCCTACCTTTTGAAATCATGTGCGATGCTAGCGACTTTGTTGTAGGTACCATTTTAGGACAAAGAGTTGACAAAAAACATCATGTCATCTATTATGCATCTAAGACCCTAGATGAAGCTCAGCGAAATTACACTGTCACTGAAAAAGAAATGCTATCCATTGTCTACGCATTTGACAAATTTTGCTCTTATCTTGTTGGTTCAAAGGTTATCGTTTATATTGATCATGCAGTCATTCGCTACCTTATGACCAAGAAAGATGCCAAGCCTAGACTCATAAGATGGATTTTGTTATTGCAGGAATTTGATCTAGAAATCCTAGACAAAAAGGGATCAGAGAATGTTGTGGTTGACCACCTCGGTAGACTTAGTTATAATCCTATTGATGAATATCCCATAAATGAATCCTTGCTCGATGACCAATTGCTTAAGGTAGACTCCCAATTTCCTTGGCTTGCCGATTTTGTGAATTATTTAGCTGCAGGTGTATTGCATCCCGAATACAAGGGACACTCTAAAGATAAATTTTTACATGATGTCAAAAATTACTATTGGGACGAACCTTATCTTTTCAGACTTTGCACCGACGGTTTGTATCGTCGTTGTGTTTCCCAAGAAGAAAGCATTGAAATCCTAGAGCAATGTCACTCTGGCCCATGTGGTGAGCACATGAGTTCCCAAAAAACCGCTAGAAAGGTTTTCCAATGTGGTTTCTATTGGCCCACCATTTTTAAGGATTCCTATGACTATGTGCTTGCTTGTGATCAATGTCAAAGGATGGGCAACATTTCTAAATGTGACCAAATGCCCCTAACATCTTGGCAAGAACTAGAAATTTTTGATGTTTGGGGAATCGATTACATGGGCCCATTTCCTTCTTCTTATGGGTTTTCTTACATCTTGGTTGCGGTAGATTACGTGTCCAAATGGGTTGAAGTTGTTCCCACAAAAACTTGCGACTGTAAACTTGTTAAAAAACTTTTCAAAGATATTATCTTTCCTAGATTTGGGGTCCCGCACACTGTTATTTCTTACGGGGGATCTCACTTTTTAGAAAAAAGTTTTGAAGCATTATTGAAAAAATATGGAGTTCACCACAAAGTTGCCATCCCTTACCATCCTCAGATTAGTGGGCAAGTAGAGGTCTCCAATAGACAAATTAAATCCATTTTAGAAAAAAAATGGTGGGTGCGCGCACTAGGAAAGATTGGGCGTTAAAAATTAATGACGCTCTGTGGGCATACAGAACAGCTTACAAAACGCCCTTTGGCACTACACCCTTTAGACTGATCTACAGCAAGTCATGTCACTTGCCAATTGAGCTAGAGCACAAGGCTGGTTGGGCTATCAAAAGCCTTAATTTTGACCTCTCTTCCGCAGGAGAAAACCGCCTTCTCCAATTGATTGAGCTTGATGAACTTAGGATGACCGCCTATGAAAATGCCAGAATTTACAAGGACCGAACCAAAATATGGCATGATGGTCACATAAGGCGAAAGGACATTAGAGAAGGGGACCGGGTTTTAGTTTTCAATTCACGATTAAGACTTTTTCTAGGAAAACTCAAATCAAGATGGTACGCCCCCTATATTGTCAAATGTGCCTATCCTCATGGTACATTTCTGCTTTGGGATAAAGTCCTAGGGGAATTTAAGGTCAATGGACACCGACTCAAAAGATACATCACCGCTGAAGACCTTGTCACTTTAGATTCAAATAAACAATCATCCCTACAAGATCTGATCTTGTCCGACCCCACGACTTCACCAAATCCCAATAACTGATCATTTTCTATCAGGCCACGACGTTAAACACGACGCTAGTTGGGAGGCAACCCAACGCTATCTTTCCTTTCATCTATTTCTTTTCTTGTTTTGCTTTCGTTCTGCTTTTTCTATAAACCACATGTATCTCATGTAGCACTCACAGGAGTCCTGGCATGTCGATTGCAGCACTATGCCCCTAGCCGCCCATCATATGAGGAGTATGGGGGCCTGTAGGCTTACCCGGATCCCAACTCTCCTTACTAGGGGAAACTTCCACCTCCACAGCAGTGATCTTCTTCCCTCCATCTCGGTCTAAGGGTTGCTTGGGATGAGCAAAACTTTAAGTCCGGGGTGGGGGTGGGTGGTACGTGATCCACCCTATTATCTTCCCTTTTTTCCGCATTTCTTTTCTGTACCTTTTATTATATTGCATGTACTTTTCTTTTTCTAGAAGTTTTGGCCTTTATCTAGTCGGTCCATTAATTAGACGTATATCTTTTTACCCCAAATTGAATTTTGTAAACTTTTTGCAAAGACTATTACAAATTACCATGTCACCTAGGATCCTTAATAACATCACTCCTCAGAATAGTTGGCAAGTCATAAGGAATCAATCAGAACCAAATATAATTTTTCCTATATTTAAATAATGGATTATCTTGTTATAAAATTTGTATGATGTGATTTATAGGAATACTCTAACTAGAGCAATGACACTCTCTGACAAAAATATATGGAAAAAAATTGAAAGTTATAAGCACAAGAACATCTCTTCCTTCCCTCTATTTTTCTTCTAAAAAAGAGAAGCAAAGAATCACCACCAGAAAAAAAATCAAGTCCGGGGTGGCATGCTTCCCAAAATAAAAACTCCATACCCCACAAAGGGGCGTACCATCAAAAGATGACAAAAGTGCACATGAAAACAATTGTGACCAATGTAGCCACAACTCCATAAATTCATATCCCTCGTCGAATAGAGGAGGGATCAATATATTTTCATCACTTCTTTCTTTGTTTTCACACTCCCAAATTCATCCTATTCTTGTGCAATAACTTTTAAAAAAAATTAATAAAAATTGAGAGTATCAAAGCAAAAGTAAGAGATGCCTATTTTTCTACAAATTCTTATTGTAGAAGCTAGATTTGACAATTGTTTTAATAGGGAATATAGAATTTTATGCTATGTGGTTCTAGGAGATCGGGTCACTTGGCCAAAATTTGGAGGTGAGGATTGTAGTGATGTTATTAAGGTGAGGATGGCATATTGGGAGTATAAATTGGACTTTATTTGTGATTTTACTTGCTTGAGGACAAGCAAAGATTCAAGTCTGGTGTATTTTGATAAATGTGTTTTCATCACTTTTATTTACATCTTTTAGATATATTTTTATGATTGTTTTGTTATTTATTTTCTTATTTTTATAATTAATTATATTATATTATATTTTTCTTTTCAAGAAGAATTTTAATTATATTTTCTTAGATTTTGTAGGAAATGGGATAAATATTCTTGGAGTATAATTACACAATTTGCAGCAGTCCTGTAATTATTGTATATCTGTCATCAAAAGTGTCATAACTCTTGCATCCAAAGTCCAAATTGAGTGTACAAGTATTCATTGGAAAGGAAATTCAATTTCCTAAAAGAATATCTTATTATTTGGACCGCTTTTGTGCTTTTTACGAGAGCGAAATACGTTCGAAATTGCTATTGCGGGAATCTGCATTGAAGAGAGTTACATGGTCAAGACAATTAAAGTCTATCAAATTCCTATTGACCAAATATTTAAAATTCAAATGATGGCTCCCTCTCTTTTTCCCCCTCTTTTTTTTGGATAGCCTACCCCTCCTTCTCCTATAAAGGAGGGGCACTTCCTCCTCCCAAGGATCATCTTTTGTATCATCTTTGTACAGGATTTCTGAGCAATCTTCTGGTGTTCTTATATTATTGTTCTTTCCATCAATAAAGAATAGTTTTTCCAAGCCAAGTGTTTCTTTCAATTGTTGTTCTTTTACTTTGCTCATTTAGATCTAGTGTCTTATTCCTATTATTCTTCCGTGGACTGGAGCAAGGGATTAAGCGTTGGCCATTTCATTGACTCTAGCCGAAGGAACTATCCTTTAGTAAGACTAGACTATGGCTAGAACTCTTCTTCCCTCCGTCTCCCTTTTCTCCACAAGCATGAGTGAGTAGACTTCTATTGAGGCAAGGGGAATAACCCCTTAGCCATGGTTTTAACAAATTTTTCTTAAACGACTAGATGGTAATCGATTTTAATTAACGGTTGATCTTCGGATCCCACGTTAATCCGGATGGAAATGACCATGGAAATCCAGATTTAGAACAATAAAATCGATTGCATAGACGTTTTGATATGACCGTGGATTTTCGTCTTTTAGGATGATAAACTAGGAATCATGAGCACCAAGATCAATGGACTCATGTGGAGTTTATCTCTTGTGAGTTTTTAAATTGGCAAACCTTGATCGAATCGTTGCTTAAAAATTAGTTGTTATCGCCTAGGCTAAGGTGGTGAAAACCCCTACGAGCCTCGATTCTCTCTCTTTGATTTCAACCTCCGTTGATTTGCTATCTAGTCTTTTTCCATTCACAATAGTATACTTGTGCTAACAATTGTTTCTTTTCCTTGTGACAGAGGCAAAATAAATTCTTGTTATTACATTGTTACTTTATCTTTATTTCTTATTTTAGTGTAATCAATCAAACCCCCAACCCGACTTTTACTTTCCGTTCTAAATCTGAAAATACAAAAAAAATAACAAAATAGTTCTTAAAAATAATTGGGATAAAAGAAACAATCTTAAAAAGTTGTCATGTGGGATCGACTCTTTCTATACTAGCCTTAAACGGAAAGTTGAAAAAGAATTAAACTCTAGAATAATTATCTTAGTGATTATAAGTGTTAAGCGATGCATTAACAAGTTGTCATTCCTAAAACTCTACTAGAGCCTTGGGCAGTGGCCCCAGCATTACAAATGGTATCAGAGCCAATTTCCCTCCAGTAGGTGAGGCCCACATGGGCATGGTATGCCAATCTTGAGCCGTGCGGTCCAGGCATGTAGGAAAGGGTTGTCCATGGTTGACGTAGCCACCCTTGCGCTGGTATTCTGTGATCGGGAGTTGGGTGTCCATGGGCCATTATGGGTCTGCACTGAAATGGGGAAGAGATTATGAGGCCTTATAGATGAGCCTTGACGAGGACGTCAAGAGTCTAAGTGGGGGAGATTGTAACATCCCAGGATTTGCGGCCTCGGATAAGTTGATCTTAAAAGGAATGATTGGACTATCCATATCACCAAGGTGCACCTCCTTTTCCGGGAGCTCATCACTAAAGAACTTCATAGTTAAGCGTGCTCAACTTGGAGTAGTACTAGGATGGGTGACCAGTGGGGAAGTTGATCCTGGCTTGCACGTGAGTGTGGATAAAGCGTGCAGTTAAGGCTAGTGGTGGTTTGTGGGGCCAGTCGTCATTCCTAAAACTCTACTAGAACCTTGGGCAGTGGGCCTAGGCGTTACACCTTGTATCTTTCCCATGCTTCCGTAAGGGTTTCTCCAAGGGCTTGAGTGAGCATTGTTATTTGACCGTTGATTTCATAGGTGAGTGAAGGAGGATAGAATTTTTCCAGAAAGACATTTTGAAGTTGTTCCCAATTGGTGATGGGTTCACATTGCAAGGAGTTGTACCAACTTATAGCTCTATCAGCAAGAGAATACTTGAAAAGAGGGATTCTAATGGCATAGTCGGACACTCCATTTTGCTTTGTCATGGCACATAGATCAATAAACCTCAGAAGATGTTCTTGACTATCTTCTCCTTGTTTACCATAGAATGGGCTATTTTGAAGCAAGGTGATCCAATGTGCCCGTGTCTCAAAGTTGGGAGCATTGATGGGAGGAGGTTGAACTGGGTGTTGAACATCAGTAGCTTTAGGGATTGAGAACTCCCTAAGATGCTTTTCCAGTTCTGCTGCTTGTACTGCTACTTGTGCTGCTAGGATTTCTTCTTGAACTGCAGCTCTGGCTTCTTACACGAGCCCTTCTCTTTGTGCATTAATGGCTTGAGCTACCCTTCGGGCTATTTCCTCCTCTTGAGCCATTCTTGCTTGATCCTCTCTGTTTTGATGATGAAAGGTCATGTCTATCTGTGGATCAAAGCTAGCAGAGAGCCTGGGACTATTCAAACGGTGCATACACTAGTCTATTGGATGTACCTAAAATGGAAAAGTTTTGGAAATGAGATCCACGAAATAGATTCAAATTCAAGTGAATGATCAATTGTATCAAAAGAAAAAGAAAAACTTCGATTAGCCTTAAAAGAACTAGATTTGACTAACTGATTCTGTTGTCCCCGGCAACGGCGCCAGAATTTGACTTGGTTTATTACCGCACTAACAAATTCACCCAGGGTTGAAATCCCGAAGCTTTTACCAAAACATTGTGCAATAATACCACCCGCAAGCAGACGAGTCTTATCGCAGTATAGTTGAGGATCGAATCCCAAAGGACAACATTTTTAAGAGTCTTTGTTAGTCGAGTCTAGTTCAAGTAAGACTAATATTTAGAACGATTGGTTGATTTGAGGTTAATTAAAGTAATTGCAGGAAAATAAAGAGCAGAATTTAAGTTGATCCAGATTAATGATATGGAATCGCTGGGATGGTCTCGGGTTGCACTGCCACTACACATGCAAACACATCCAAACATCAACCATCCAGTCAAGAAATAACTATCCAAATAGAACTGTTGTGAACCCTCCCTGAGGGATGTTTAGGTTCACGTAAGCATCACCTTAGGCATCAGATGTCTCATCGCCTTCCGGATCATGCACTTAAGGTTCTGAAGATACATATATCCAACAGAAGTTGTGGCCCTCCCTGAGGGATGTTTAGGCACACAGAAGCATCACCGTAGGCTATATGGCTCATCCCCTCGCGGATCATAGACTTACGACCTCAAGGAATCCCTTTCTATTTCTAGTCAGGGAGTCAACTGTGTTAATTGACAAGCAAGCAGCTGATTAATCTACAAGCAAACATCGACAATTAACGACAACGATACATATTTCCAACTGAAGTTGTGGCCCTCCCTAAGGGATGTTTAGCCCACATAAGCGTCACTGTAGGCTAGATAGCTCATCCCCTCACAGATCATACACTTACGACCTCAAGGAATCCCATTCTATTTCTAGTTTGGGAGTCAACCTCGTTAATCAACATTCTACCCTACATATAGAAGTTCTCATAACATAGGTAAGAACAAGATGAAAGCAAGAAGATAATCGATCCACAAACCTTAACAATTAACAACGAAATGAAAAGTTATATACATTGCCATGGAATGTTTAACAAGAGGACATGCTTGCATGGGTAGTAGGGCTTGTCCCCGCACCCCAACCAAAAGGAACTACTCGCTCATGATGTGAGAAATAGGAAGAACAAGAGAGAGGGAAGATTCCGCCATGACCATGATGCAGAAGGTAGTCGTAGCTCAGTGAAGATGATGCGGTCTTCTACATCATGTCGGAGCAGATCTAAATAAGGAACGAGGGACGCCAAGATAGATCAGGTAGTTTTTCTCACTCCTCTTTCCTTCTCTTTTCGGTCTCCTCGATCGCATCAGGATCAGTAGGTGAATATGCGTGATGATATGGATCAGACCTATGTTCAGGAAGCCTGTTGACGTCCCAGACCCGATGCCCAAATGAGGACCATGTTGGCCCTATTTATAGGCACTAGTCCAAGGTCCTCATGTTTTTGGTGTGAATCCAATTAAAACGGTTTTGGAGGACCGATTTTAGTTCTTAATGGTTTGGACTTGATAAATATTCACGTCCAAAAGGTCTTGGCCACTTTTTAATGACCAAACAGTCTTGCAGTCTTTTACCTCCAAATGGTCTCGCACGACCGGTTTGCAAGGTCATGCGGTTCTCATTCAAATGGTCTTAAGATCACCGACCACACGGTCTTCATCCAAACGGTCTTGCGGGATCATTAACATCCTCATGGTCTGCAAGACCGCACACAGGCCTCGTAGTCACTGGTTTGCGACCTATCAGTCTTGGTGTTTACTTGTGTTCATCAGGTCTGTGCTCAAACAGTGTCGGTGTCTCACGGTAGTCGTCCAAATGGTCTACGTTGATTGGTCTACTCTGATCGGTCTTTCATCCCATCAGTCTTGCATCCCAAAAATCAATCACCTCCTTGCGGTTTGGGTAGCGACAGCGCCGTTTGGTCTTGGAGGATCGATTGTGAGCAATCGGTCTTGAAACTGATCATCCCCATGCGGTCTTAAGATCACAACCATCTGTGTGGTTTGGATGGTCAAGGTTGCAGGTCCATAAAAGGATATAGGTCAAGCTTGGGCGAGATGAGGAAGAGGAAGGTGGTAGGGGCGTAGACGTGATGGTGGTAGAAGAGTTAGGGTTACAGATCGGGTGGTCGGAGAAATAAGACAGAGGATCGAGCAGATGCTGAGGAGATCCAACTGGTCATGGACAGATGGGTGTCCATACGGTCTTGAGACCATATGGAAGGGAGTGAATGATGACCGTGGATCGTTGATCGGGTGGTATAGAAAGCTCGTGGTCTCAAGATCATGTAGATGAATGGCTAAGACCAAGCGGTCAAAACCAAATGAGATAAACTGTTTGGATAGAGACTGATTGGTCAAGATCGATTGAGCAGACTGAATGGTGAAGACTGATTAGTCAAGGCCATTTGGTTAAGACCGAGGATGAGGGGATCTTGGTTGAAGGAAGATCTAAGGTTGAGAATGTGGGACCCACTAATTAGGGTTTGATGTGGATGATGGTTGATGGAAATGAAGGTGGAATGGGGTTAAATGGATGTGGGTGCCAGCTGATGGTTCAACCTCATCATGACCTACATAAAATTAACATAAACTCAGTTAATAATAATGATAATTGAACCAATTGAGCAATTTTGCATATTATGATATTTTGGATATGAAATCAGATGTATTGAGTCAAATTGAGCCCAAGATGGCGATTGAATTTCATGATGAATATGGATTCATCACTAGGTCATTAATTTCTCTAGATAATTAACTGCTAGTGTAGTGTAGTCTCTTTCTCTTGCTTAGTTAATTGTCTTGTTTATGCTAGTTAAACTTAACTTGTTAGGGTAACTTTGTGAATTTGATAATCTAGTTTCCTTCTTGCCTTTAATTTCTTGCCTCCTTAATTTAATCAAACAAACCATCAACAAACCCTACTCTCCGCATTAGACCATAGTCACCCTAACTTATCTCTAGTGCCCCCCTCCCTACAGATCGACCCCTTTACTTTCCTCTCACCTACACTACAATACTATCTTCTGTGCTTGCAGGTGATATATTTTGGTTTATGTGATTGTGTTGGTCTAGGGTCCACTTATAAATAGTGAAATATCCCAAGTGTGTGAAAACGCACCAGGGATTAAAGAAGAAAAGTTTTTTAAATATTAAGGAAATAATTATCATTCATCAATTGTGTTTCAATGTAGAAGTAATATATCCTTATATAGGCTTCTAAAAGAAAGACTAAAAGGGTGGTAACCAATGTGGGACTAAATTACGTGACTTTACAAAAGCCCTAGTAAAGAAAAGGCATAAAAAAATAACACAAGCTAGTAAAAAAGCCTAACTAATGACACGGCGATGCCTACGCTTGTAAGTGCGTAAAGGCAGAGCCTATCCTACATCAATACATGAGACCTCCTCCACCCCCTAATGCCACCTCACCCACCCCTATCCTACTTCTTATCGTCCCTTCAACCCCCAGCCCATGTCTTCCTTTAACCTCTATCGCTAAATCCTCCATAACCCGCATTCTCCCCCACCATCACCCATCGTTGCCTTCCCTTGTTCATTGATGTTGTCTCTCTCACTCCATGTTACCATTGCAATCAGCCACCTCCTAGTCCTTGTGTTTCATGGTGTTAATTGCTTTAAGGGAAGTCGATCCTTCCCGCTTCACACTCCCATGGGTCCCCTTTCAAATAGTACTAACTTTTTTGATGCATTGGACTATCTAATGCTCTTAACTCAAACCAAATGATTGAGTGTGCCTTTACGGAAATGACAATATGAGAACAGCTTACTATGTCATACTTCAAACATAAAGACATCTACAAGACAAGATATTCTAATTGTCATTCCCTTTTCAAATAAAGAGTTATCATTATTCCTTGTTTTACATATGACTAATCGGATTAATATGTTGGTCATCTACTAATTAGTGTCAATGCCTTTGATCTGTAGTAGTGTCATGGTATATTCTTGAAACAAGAAACATTGTGTTTGAGCCACTTTATTTATATTTTTATATATGATGTCATATTTTTTGTACATAATGCCTTTTGAATCAATAGATATACTAAATAAAAGGAATTCTTCCCGATCAAGGTGTTTGTATGTTGTCTCCAAACAAAAGGCTTTTGGCTCAAAATGTACAACCCCAGTTTCTTTGTGTAACATTTTCATGTTACTATATTCTATATGGATCCTTAATGTATTAGCAACATATGAGGATGTTGTTGATGCTATTTATATGAAACATCCTTATATTATATGCATATTCTTATGGGTCAACTTGTTACTCTATATATTTGTGGATCTTCACTACTTCTATATGTGCTTCTTGGAGATCTTATAATCTAGAGCTTCATGTATTCTATCTACCTATTTGTGTTGATGGTCTTCTATATAGCAACACCTTCTCTACTTTCTATCATTTGTCTGTGTTCTATTTGCACGTTGACTTTGTTTGAGACTTACGTATATCGACTTTCTGTCGTTGTGTGCCAGCATTCTATGGCTTGTCCATGATCTGTTTGTACGTTGACATGTTCGTGCTTTGTTTGCATAAACATTTATGCTATCTACTTATTTGAGTTCATGGTCTTCTATCCAGTAACACTATCTCTACTTTCTGTCATTTGTCTATGTTCTATTTGCACATTGACTTTGTTTGAGCCTTGTGCATGTCAACTTTCTATTGTTGTCTGCCATCATTCTCTGGATTGTCCACGATATGTTTGCACGTTGACATGTGTGTGCTTTGTTTGCACGTCAACTATTGTCGTTCTACCCAACAATCTCTAGGAATTGTGATCCTGAATGATGTGTCTTGCTACAATAGTGAGTGTAATGAAGACCCTGACACCTTCTTAATACTGTTTACTACAACTCCAGATGCCACTTCCTTTTGATCAAGAAGCTTTTGTTGCCTCCTTGCATACTCGCTACTTCGTACTATTTACTTGAGGGGGAGTATTTGTGTGATGAGTTCTTTATCCCAATATTAAGAAGGAAATACTTGCATGATCTTGGTTTATCTTTTTATTATGTTTCAATCTGTCTATCTTTTTGCAAACTGACTTGAGATTCTCCCCAGTTTCAGCTTCAGGGTGATTCATAGAGAGTCTAGTTAATTTAATTAATTTATTTATTTGAGCCTATTTCTATATGGGCCCAAGTGTGTCTTGGCCCATTAGGGTTTAGTATAATTTTTTTACGCTTCCCCCTTCTCCAATATATTGGAGGGGTTTATGTTATCAAATATATCAATTAGCCTTCTATATACTTTTTGATAGTTTTGAACCTCGTATTAGTTTTTGTCTCATATATCTGGACTCTGTCAAAGCCATGTGGGAGCATATGTATGTTACCTATGCCTACAAGAAAAGGCCTAAGTGGGTTTATGAGATTTATCAAAACTTAAGAAAACACAAGCTACTCCTAGTGTTGACTTGGAAGACCATTATCCCTCCTTTAAATCCCTCTGTGGGATCTTGAAGAACATCATCCTCATACTACTAATATTTGTGTTATAAAATAGTTTCTATTTATGTACCTCTTTGTTATTTCCTTTACATGTTGAGTTGATTATGTAAATATTCACACTTTATATAATAAAGGAGAAGCCACTCCAACTGGGTATGGTTCTGGCCCAATCCTTTAACATGGTACCAGAGCAAGCCCTAGGGTTGTAACCCTAGCCACCGGTCTCACCCCCTCCTCTCTCTCTTTCTCCTTCTCCTTCTCCGCTCCACCGACGTCATCACCACCACCATCAGGAACTGTTGTTGCTAGTTTGCTCCCCCATCGATCAATTCCCACTTGTCTCCATCCCTCTCCACCAAAGAGTAGTGGTTGGTTGAAGGAGAGGAGAACCACTCCTTCTATCTTGTAAAGAGAAGGAGGAAAAACTCCCTTCTCATGGTTATTTCCTCTCCATGTACTACCCGTACTTGGATGAGTGCCTGAGTTCTTTAGGGGATGTCGATGCGTCATTTTCGTGTCGTCTATTGACATACATGACGGTGCTAATTCATGTCACCCCCCAGTGCATCTTCCCAGGGCCTTACATCTCTTTAACAGAGCTAATTCCCATCAATTTCATCTTTTTGAGACTTGACACAGTGTGTTCCCTAAGTAACAGACGAGTTTACGACTACTAAAATGTATGCCTCCAACAGACACATGGTGTCTCATGAGTGATAGGTGTGATGATGGCTACTGAACTTTATGCCTCTGACAGATACACGACGTGTCTCCTAACTGACACGACATGTCAATGGCTACTAAAGTTTATGCCTCTGATGGATACATGACTTACCACCTTCTCACATAGCATGTCAAAGAGATTTAGAAAGTTTGCTTCCTGTCTTTGGCAACTAACACTACGTGTTGACATCTCAAAATGGCATGTCACATCTTCTTTATGGTGTGTTGACAGCAACCTACCTTGACTATTGTTGTTACCATGATCCAACTTCACTATGGGAGACAAAAATCCAGATGCTTCCTCTACAATCATATACAATGATCAATCTCATATAACTTGAGTGGAGCTTAATTAATTCATAGAATTATCTCCTCTGTATCAATGCTATGTATATTGTTCTTGAATATCAATAGAAGGTGGATATTATTTGAGTCAGAGCCTCCTGATGAAAGTAGCAAGACTACTCTACTTGGTGGAAACACAATGGACTGGTGAAGTCCTAGTTGTGGAATAACATGGAGCCCCATATTGCTTCCAAATTTATTTTCTACTCCACAACCAAACAAATCTTGAAAGCTACAAAGAAGCATTTCTATTATGAGAAGAATGCTCTCCATCTCTATATTGTTTATGATCGTCTCTTTGGAGAAAGAAAAGATAGTCGCTCTCTAGAGAATTATTTTGGTGATATACAATTCATCTCTCAGGAATGCAATTTCTACTAGCCGTTGAAGACTAGTGATCAAATGAAAGATAGTAATGATCTAGTAACACAAAGATTCCTATTTGGGTTAAATTTTATCTATGCTTCAACTAGGAGTGTTATTCTTGCCACAGACAGACTGCCAAGTCTTAAAGAAGCTTCTATGAGGATTCAATAATCATCCTTCTAATCTGTTTCTTGTACTTTAAGAGGCCAACACTCTGAGAATCATGCCCCTCTTACTATTTCCGCCAAAGAAATTGGATGAGGTGTTGGTCAAGGATGAGGTAATCATCCTAGGTACAAATGTAAGTTATGTGGGAAACTAGGTCATACAAAAGAAAAGTGTTATTCTAAGTATGGTCGAACCCTTATTGGTGTTGCACATTACACGACTACTTCCCCGAGACCATAAGCATCAGGAGACTCTAAACAAATTCAATCCTATATTAAAATCTCCAAGGAGGAGTATGACTGTCTTCTTCAGGCTACCCAACAAGCTTCCCTTGTCTCCTCTGTCATTCTGGTCTGAGATGTTGGTAACCAGGGGACTTCACGTGTTGCCTCCTATCCATCTTCTTCATGGGTGGTAGATTTTGATGCCTCTCAGCATATGATAGGTATGATATATATGCTTCTCTCTTCTGATTCATATATCTCACATTCTTCTGTGACACTTGTTGATAGATCTATTAGGAAATTCCATGCTTGTGGGACTGTACAAGCATCATCTGATTTGATTTTATAGCTCCTTTTAACTTAATATTCATTGATAAGTAGGTTGATTATTTGAAACGCTTAATAACATTTGGAGATTCTCTCTTTGTGGTATAGGATCCCAAGGGTTGGAAGATGATTGGTGAAAGATCCAAGAAAGGTGACCTCTACTTCTTTGAAGGTGGTTGCCCAGCTTGCCAGATTCCATCTACTGCGTCAACCATTTTTAGTTGTTGTCTTGTACAATGGCATTGTCGCTTTGGACATCCATCTTTGTAGACTCTTTAAAGGCTTGTTCCAAGCTTAGCATCAGTAAACTTGTTAGAGTGTCAGTCAATCCAATTAGGCAAGCATCATCCCATTTTGTTTCTGAGTCACACTGTGAAACACACTAAATGTCATTTTGATATTGTTCATATGGTGTTTGGGGTCCTATTGAAGAGCCAAGTTATAACAAGTTTCGATATTTTCTATCTTTCATTGATGATTTCTCTCTCATGACTTGGGTATACTTAAGTCTCAGGATGAAGTTGTGTCAGTCATTCAAACTTTTTATTAATTAATAAAAGTTCAGTTTCACGCTTATATATATATCCTTTGTACTGATAATGCCCTATAATATGTTCAAAAGGTTGTTTCCAACTTTTGTAATTTGGTTGGCATGGTTCACCAAATGACTTGCCCTCATACACCTCAACAAAATGGCATTGCTGAATGCAAAAACCACCACCTACTTGATCTAGCACTCACACATCTTTTTCATATGTTTATGCCAAAAAAGTATTGGTCTAATGCTCTTCTCACTGCTTGTTTTTTTATTAACTGTCAGCCATCCTCTATCTTACATGGAGCCACCCCCTTTTTAGTATTACAACCAAGAAAGAAACCTTTTCCTATTCCCATTCATGTTTTTTGTGACATTGCGTTTGTTCATATGCTCACAAGTTGTCTCCTCGCACGGTTCATGTTGACTCTAGGTCTAAATTGACCAAACCATTGTTTTGATGATGACTAAACCATTCCACTTCCTTGTTTCTAATGATTCTACTTGCATGATTTTAGATTAGGTATAAGCACACTCCAAATGCCCTAACTTGCACATTCTATCTTGGAGAGAAGACAAGTCAAAGTCAATACAAGTGCACATTTTTGGAATATGATGTAAATCCATTAGAATCATGTTGTAAATCACTTGTAATTATTGTATGACTTGTAATTAATCTTAGAAAAAAACCAGGAGCACTTAAATCGAATATTTAAGCACTTAAATAACATTTTCTAAAATTCATTATAGGCAGTTAATCGGTCGAGTTACAAACTCGACCGATCCCTTGATGGATTTTGAAAATGTACAGGCTCGGTCCCCAGTTCAAACTCGACCGATCCATTCGGTCAAGTTACAAACTCAGTCGATCCCTACACTGGACAAACTAAATAGTGCAATTGGTCGAGTTTCCGACACACAGAACTCGACCCATCGCACTGTATGAAAAAGTGTAGAAAAGTGTTTCTAGTTGTTGGAATATTGCAAAACTTGAAAAAAATATGTTGCAACATTCTAAACGGCTAGTATTCGTCCTTAAGTGTTCCCAAAGGCTTCTAGGAATCTCCAACTATAAATAGGACCCCTTGGCTTCATCCCATGGTTAGCCATGCACTATGAAGGTCCCTATTCTATAGTTGAGTAATCCTACAGCCTCCTCTCTCTCTCTAAACTTAATCACTTGCATCATCCATTAGAGTGAGTAGGAGACTTGTAAGAGAGCTAGTCCTGCATGTATATCTTGTGAGGCTCTCCCTTCCACCACCTCCCTATCTCTCATTTCAACCATGAAGATGAAGGTTCTCTCTCTTGGATAAGAGAGTTGAGGAAGAACAAGGGAAGGAGTCCCTTGGTGAAGATCAAGGCTAAAGACTTGGAGCAAGAGTGGGTAAGTCCTAGGTGAAGGCAGAAGACTCCTTGCTCAAGTGGGTAAGTCCTTGGTAAAGCTTCTTTGAGTGAAGGTGAAGTCAAAGGCTGAAGATCCAAGAAGAGTGGGTAATTCCTAGAAGGTTGAAGACTTCTACAAGAGTGGTTAAGTCCTTAATGAAGGCCGAAGACTCATTGCAAAGTGGGTAAGTCCTCAGTAAGGTTGAAGACTCTTTGTATTGGATAGGTAAGTCCTTTGGTGGGTCATGTGTTGTAACTCTTATAAGTGAATATATAGAGGAAGACACACTTAGAAATCCTAGAGGTTGACCTCTCTAGGTAGTGGACTGGCATACTCCTAGTTTGGAGTATGGAACCACTCTACATAGCTTGTAAGTTAGTGCTTGTTTAATCTCTCTCTCCCTTGCTATGTATATTTTAGTTGCACTCAAATTTCCTATTTAGCAACATTATTTTGTGATATAACTTGAAAGTCTAATGAATTTTTTTAAGTGCATTCAACTCTATTCACCCCCCCTGTAGAGCACACAATCACCCATCCTAGGATCCAATAGTTCACACTGTCTTTTTGGGATATTCTCACACACTAAAGGGATACAAATGTTATTGTCACTATCTTTGTCGTCTTTTTGTGTCGGCTGATGTTACCTTTCATGAATCTATTCTATTCATTAGGACTCTGTCCAGCATGAGGGGAGCACAATCTTGAGAGTGACCATAATTTGAGTATGAGAGAGAGACACCACTTCATGTGTCATGTGATGAGAGAGTCCAAGATACCACTCATGTTATTCCACTACCATCACCTCCACCTCAACCTATTCAACCTTTTCTATTGGTTTACACTAGGCTAGCGAGGAATCACCAAGAGGATCCAGTGTCCCCAATCCAACAAATTGACTCCTCATTGTCGGATGCTCCTAAGGTAAATGTTCCTACTGAGAGTTCTCTTGATGTTTCTATTTCATACTTACATATTTCAGTTGCAGCTCATAAAGGTGTTCAATTTTGCACTATGCGCCATCCACTCTCAAGACTTTGTTACTTGTCTCATCTATCATGTGCAGCCTGCACATTTTCTCTTTAGCTTGATTCTATGGTTGATCCTTGCTCCTATACAGAAGTCTGACATTAGATAGATCCAAGATATGGACAGTGAGATGGCAGCTCTTCATGAGAACTCCACCTAGGACTTGGTGGATCTTCCCCATGGGAAGTCAGTTTTTGGGTGTTGCTAGGTTTATACTAGAAAATAGAAACTAGATGGTTCTATAGACCACTTGAAGACTCATTTGGTAGCAAAGGACACTCATACACATGTTGTAGACTTCTTTGAGACTTTCTCCTCAGTTTCTTGGCTCAATTATGTGTCGCTCCTTATCTCTGTTGCTACTCATTGCGACTGGCCTCTTCTTAAGTTGGATGTAAAAAATGCTTTTCTTCATGGTGTTCTTCTTGAGGAGGTATACATGGAGCAACCTCTTAGGTATGTTGCTCAGGGGGTGTCAGAAGGTATGAAATTTGAACAAAATCGTTGTATGGCTTGAAGCAGTCACCACGAGCATGGTTTGATAAATTTAGAGTTGCACTTATGCAACACGGGTTCAATCGTGTCTCTACTGATCATCCTTTATTTGTGTATAATTTGACAAGTGGCACTATTATTATGGTCATGTAGATGATAGGTGATGACTCTATTGGAATTTTATAACATGAGGAGTGGCTGCAAATACAATTTCAGACAAATATTTGGGCAATCTTTGTTATTACCTTGGAATAGAAGCTCTATGTTCCAAGAAGGGCACAAACCTTAATGGAAGTATGTTCTAGACTTGTAGAGACAAGCATGACATAGTTTAAACTAGTCTTTACACCAATGGATTATCATACTAAGGCATCTATTTATAATGATAGTGATTTGTCTGATCCAACAAAGTATAGAAGTATTGTAGGAAAACTGATTTACTAGATAGTTGCTCATCCTGATTATCTCATATGTGGTAGGAGTTGTTAGCCAAATCAGGAGTGTTCCCAAGATGTCACACTAGATGGCAATCATTAGGACGTTATGCTAAAGGATCATCGTGGAAGGGTGACTGACCTAAATTGCACGTCTAAAAAGGAGTAGATCTAGAGTAGTCAGACTCTTAAATAATTAAGGTAGAGGTTGAGATGATCTCATGAAGGTTCTCAATCTAGAGTAGTCAGACTCTTAGTGTAGATAGATTTATAGTTATGTTAGAAATGTATAGGGTAGAGGTTGAGACAGTCTCACGAAGGTCGTCAATCTCTATCTCTAAGTCCATGAATTTGTTTATTGTGGGCTTCATTCCTGTTGCCTTGGTTTGCTGATGGAGCTCACTTCATGCCCCGCCTCATCTATCTTAGTGGATTCTCCATGCTCTTGTGTTGAGTGTTTACTTCGGCTTGGCTGTGGTTGCCCCCTTTTTGGGGTTTCTTCTTGTGGTTTCTTTTCAGCTAGTATATTCAGGGGCTCAATTGCTATGGTGTCATCTACCTCTGTTGCTTCTTCGTGTTGTAAGGTTGTACTTTTCATTGATTATTCCTTTTTTTCAGGAATGACCGCTTTTACTGTTGCATCATCATGGATGTCGGTTGTAGATTTAGTCATCGCGGTCTTTGGTACAATGGTGATGTTGTCACTCTTCAAGCTTTCTTTTCTCCTTCCTCTAGATCTATAACCTTTAGTGTGGGGGATTTATTTTTCTGAGTTGGGTGGCCAACCTTTCAAGGAGGTGTACAATTACTTTCTTCCTTGATATTTGATTTGTTGCTACCTCTTTCGATTGTTTCTTCTCTTCTTCAACCAGTTTGATTGTGCTTGCTCCCTTTTGGAATATCAATCTTATGATTTCTTCCTCTTGGAAGACCAACTTTTTAGAGTCATAGTTGCTTAGTTTTGGAAGGGGCAGATAGTATTTTGTCCAGCAGAATATGTAGGAGTAATTCTATTTTGACCTTGCCAAAACATTTGCGAAAGTAAGGTATGTGGCGTCTACTAGGTCATCTCCTTTAGAACTTAGGAAGTACTTCATTTTATTGGGGTATCCTAGTCGATGCACAATATAGGTGACTAGGCCTCCCATGCAAACATCTTGGGGGTTGTCAGGTCCCGCTGCCACTTCCAACTTGTCAATCAAAATATTCCTTATATTTACAATTTTGTCTTAGGTTTTTTCTATTGGGAAGCCTCTCGCATCTTTATCTTCGCGCGCCTTGTTGGCCCGTTCATCTTGCTCATCAGATTTGGTGAATATTGCATTGAGCTACCTCTCGGTCAGGACATATTCTTCCTCAATGATTTACACATGCAGTTTATATTCTCTCCCACACTCTACCTTTTCTTCATTGGTTACTGGCAGCTTTTTTAGTGAAGTCATGAACTCTAAAGTTAGATTGCCATATGAGGTCATCCTATTGAAGTAGATCTTATAAATCCCCAACTGGTTCCAACTCTATTTTACCTTATCATAAATTTTGAGTTTTTGTAGGGTCTCCCCGTCTCCGAACCTGGTGGCCTTGAATTTCTTCCTCCGGAATATGTCACAACAAATTTCTTTATGCTCTTCATCCCTAGCCAGAAATTGGTTATCAGGTTGTTCCTTGTATTTTATAGGTAATGTTTGTTGGGAAACACTTGCAATCATCATTTGTTGAGGTGGGCTTGCTTCTACAAATGTGCCCTCTCCAGATGTCTTGGCCACTTTTTAGTCTTCTTCTGATCAAGATTGATTGCAACCCTTTTCTTAGGATTATTCACTTATTCAGAAGGTGTGTACTCAGAGACTTTAATCCCCATCTAATCTTCCTCATTTTTTGATTCCTCAAGGGTTTCCTTAGTTAGCATCTTGAGTCTGTCTACCTCCAAGAATGCTCTAATACATTCCTCGGTAGGCTCTATGTGTATCTTGGTGTATGCCATTATTTCATCGTTTAGGTTCTCTATCCTTTCCATCTCTTATAGAGTCATTGATGGTTTCAATTTCCTGGTGTATTCAGACTCTTGGATTTTTTGGTTCTTTTGTTGATTTCCTTCCATATTTTGCCTTGTAGATACTTAAGTATCTCTAGCAAGATTAATTAGATAAGAAATGATAGAGCCTTGTTAGAATAATAATTGATAGTAGATAAATAATAGTCAGTAGTTTTAGAATGTTGAGAAAAGAACTATCACTAGGTGATCTCAAACGATGGATATCACTCGATGGATGATTGGATTAGAAATTGATGATGTATAAAACTTTATCGACAACCGATGGTTTAAATCTCTAAAACCAACAACTGATGGTCTCCACAACTAATGGTTAGGTCAGTGAGTGAAAAGAAAGTGACAATAGATGGTGGGATGCCCTGTTGACAGACAAAGGTCAATAGTCGATGGTTGAGAAGGGATTAGGGAGTGATGGTATAGCATACGAAGCCAAAAATTGATGGTCAATAGTCAATGGTTGTTGGTTCGGGTCACCAACCGATGGCGTCAGTATGTTTAACATGCGGTAGGAAGTACAGATTCAATAACAAATGTTCTCCACAACCGATGGATAGGTGATTGTAGATGGTCGATGGTTGGGAGAGAAAAGAGGAAACAAGCGAAGGTTAGAGCACCTCAAGCTATGCCCAGAACCACCGATGGTGGCACCAGGGGTTCAGACCGATGGTGAAGGTATTCATTGAGGACTGAAGATGGAAATCAATGGTCATGGGTTTGAAATGACACCTAGTGGTGGTAGAAATCAATAGTAGTTTAGAGATCATCAGAAGAAGTGAAGGATAATGTCGGGAAGATCATAGGAATAAAATACTAGGGTTTAAGTTAACCACTTGTTGGCGGTATTGGAATTTTGCCCTCGAATCTTATGAGTATTGTAGGTTCAACATGTCTTTAACCCAGATCTCCTTGTCATGGAGATCCTCCACTCCTCTACTTTGGTCGATGGTTTGGGGGTAGAAAACGATGTCTTTTGATGGCTTCCATTAGGTGTCGGGTCTTGATAACCTCCAATTTTGAGATGTTATCTTAGTCTTTTATTCAGTTTTCCACACCCTTTCTCAATTAAAATTAGACATAATCCCTAAATATCCCCTCTTATTGAAAATATACTATTAGACTAACTTTTCTCCTTTTTACTTGCAAAAAAGACACAAAAAATCATAAAAGACTCAACCGGTCCCAAGACCGCATGGACTCACACGGTCCCAAGACCGCATGAAGCCAATCGGTCCCAAGACCGCATGGACTCACACGGTCCCAAGACCCCATGAAGCCAATCGATCCCGAGACCGCATGGAGTCACACGGTCCCAAGACCGCATGGACTCACACGGTCCCAAGACCGCATGAAGCCAATCGGTCCCGAGACCGCGTGGAGTCACACAGTCCCAAGACCGCATGAAGCCAATCAGTCCCGAAACTGCATGGAGTCACACGGTCCCAAGACCACATGAAGCCAATCGGTCCCGAGACCGCATGGAGTCACACAGTCCCAAGACCGCATGAAGCCAATCGGTCCTGAGACCGCATGGAGTCACACGGTCCTGAGACCGCATGAAGCCAATCGGTCCCGAGACCGCATGGAGTCACACGGTCCCAAGACCGCATGAAGCCAATCGGTCCCGAGACCGCATGGACTCACACGGTCCCAAGACCGCATGAAGCCAATCGGTCCCGAGACCGCATGGAGTCACACGGTCCCAAGATCGCATGAAGCCAATCGGTCCCGAGACCGCATGGAGTCACATGGTCCCAAGACCGCATGAAGCCAAACGGTCTCGAGGTCCAAACGGTCTTGATGTCCAAACGGTCTTGAGGTCCAAACGGTCTTGAGGTCCAAACGGTCTTGAGGTCCAAACGGTCTTCAAAATCGTTTGGATCCAAAACTGACCAAACTGTTTGGACTTCACTTAAGGCCTATAAATAAGACCCCAAGGGTCCTCCAAAGGATAGGAAGTTTTCAAACGTCTAGAGGTTGCCTCTATCACTCCAGAGCAAATCCAACTTCCATCCTCCACCCAGGGGTTGCCGGTCTGAGATCCACACTCCATCTTGAAGCTACTTTCTCTCTCTCTCTGCCAAAGAAGGTGGGAAGAGGGGACCTCATCATCAAGCAACCTACGAAGCTAGAAGATCGTCTCTCTCTCTCTCCAAGGGGTTGACTTTCCTCTCTCCTTTGTGGGGATGACGCTCTTTCTCTCTCTTCTTGCCTCCTTCTTTGTCCTAGATATTAGCGAGTAGTCTCTCTCACTGGGGTGTGGGGAGTAGCCCCGCTACCCATGTTTTCATCTCATGTAATGTAATCCATAGTTTGCAATATAGAGATACTATCTTTTCAGTTCAACATCAAACGTTTAATGAATGCTTGTTGCTTGATCACCAACATGTGTTATCTTTTATCTTTTAGTATGAATTGTCTACATTTGTACTACTAGATTCGAAACTCATTTGAATGTTGGTTCTTGGTGCATGTATCCACCATGCATCTGTTTCGGTATCTAGGAGTGTCTCTCAAGAAGTGGAGTAAACTCACTCCCATCGTTGTACTTTCATAC
The DNA here is from genome assembly GCA_963693085.1 of Alisma plantago-aquatica. Classification (NCBI taxonomy): domain Eukaryota; kingdom Viridiplantae; phylum Streptophyta; class Magnoliopsida; order Alismatales; family Alismataceae; genus Alisma; species Alisma plantago-aquatica. The sequence goes on along the minus strand of OY856413.1, from coordinate 34,930,062 downwards.
TATGAAATGGAATCAGTTGACGTATGAAAGTACAACCTTGATGAGTCGAGGAACACACTTTGTGAAGGGAATGATGCAAAGTAGTTGACCATTCGTTCAGGGATGGCTGACTTTGTAACATTCCCGCACTTCTCATAGTTAGATCTCTGAAAGGAAACTAAGTCTACAAAGATACTAACTGACTAAACTCTTGTTGCAGGTTATGTTTTATTTTTCATGTCTTGATCCATGTGTAGTGGTGGTGAAAAACTGATCACACCCTAGTGACTTCTTATTATTGTTCAACATCCTTAAATTTACTTGCTTGCTTTACTTTACATGTTCTTAGTTTAAAACAACCAAACCAACCTTTCGATCTAAGTACCTACGATTAAGAGATTAAGTGAAGTTCTAATGTTTTCCATCTTGTTGCTCCCAACAAGACCGTTGTCCCAAGGATTCGACCCTTAACTATACTACGATAAGACTTCCACGTATCTTAGCATACGTGGGTGGAGTTCTCAATCTAGTATAAGCAAGGCTAAACTTAAAGACTTACCATCTTTAGGATTTTTAGTGGTGCACGCAATTCCACGTAAGTGGAAGCTCCATCAGGTCTCTTTGGGTGTTGCAGCTCTGAAGTGCTCTTTGCGGCTAGGGTTTATCAAATATGATGGATTGGTTTGGAGGTTTCTTAGTCCCTTTTATAGGTTTTCATCCTTTGGGAAACCATTGAATGTTTAAGAACCGGTGGTCTAGTGATTAACCATCAACCGATGGTGGCTCCGAGCATAGGTCATTCGGTGGCCTTTCTGGTTTATCAATTGATGGCTCAACTTCATAGTGAATACTTGATGGTTTTGTAGGTCTGATGGCTTCATAGTTGGTCAACTGATCATTGTATGGAACTCATCATATGATGGTTAGGTAGAAAGTCACACTCGATGGTTAGGTTGTGTTCGACATCTGATGGTTACATTGCTTCAATCACCCCATGGTCTTACCAACTGATCGTTACACTTAGTTGTGATGTAATGCAGCGGATCCCACAAAGGGTCAATGGTTTTTGTAAATGATTCCTAAAATAAAAGATAGGATCCAAAATTTTCTTAAATTTATTCTATGTACACTAAAAGTTACTAACCAAGGCAGGGATTGCTAAAAACCAAGATATGAGTTGAAACAAAATTAGTGAATTTTGATTAGTTGGAGAACAAAGCAAAGCAAAACTAAGTCTAGAAATTATGGACAATTTAGAGTCTAATAAAAGAAGTGAAAAACTTGAAAATTTAAAGAAAATGGGGAAATCCTTGGGTTTCCTCCCAAGAAGCGCTAATTTATAGTCCTTAGCTTGACTCTCTTTCTTGGCTCTTCAGGGTTCTTTGGGTGGTACAGGTTGAGGATCTTCTAATTGAGTGCAGACCTCCTTACAAATGTCTCATCTTCATAGTATATTTTCACCATGTGACCGTTCACCTTTAATGTACCTATCTTTTCACTGGTAATTTCCATTAATCCAGGTGGGTACATCTTTAGTACAAAGAGGCCTGACCACCTTGACCAGAGCTTATCGGGAAATAGTTTGATGCTCCAATTGAACAAAAGGACCTTATCTCCTTCAAACACATCCTTTCACTTTAGGTGGGCATCATGCCACACCTTGGTCCTATGCTTGTAGATGTGGGTGTTTTCATAGGCATGTAGTCTAAGTTCTTCCAATTCTTGTAGTTGCGGGAACCTCTTCTTACTTGTTTGATATGGATCCATTTTTAGAAACTTGATGTCCCAGAAAGCCTTTTGTTCCAGTTCTACTGGAAGATGACATGATTTTCCATAGATAAGTTGGTAGGGAGTAGTCTCTATTGGAGTCTTTTAGGCAGTGTGGTAGGCTTATAAAGCATCATCAAGTTTCATAGACCAATTCTTCCGAGTCTGACTAACTATTTTTTCAAGAATTGGTTTAATTTGACGATTGGATACTTCCACTTGTCCTAATGTTTGTGGGTGGTAAGGTGTTGTCACCTTATGCCTTGCTTTGTATTTCTTCATCACAGCCTCAAACTATCTCTCTCCAAAGTGGGGTCCCACGTCACTTATGATGGTGTGTGGGACACCGAATCTAGAAAAAATTGTCTTCTCGAATAGGTTAGGAGCACCTAGGAATGTTTTCTAGACATTTGGAGTGTTACAACATATATTTTTTTAGTTTTACAACACTCCAACTATTACAATCACTTTTTCTGTGTTTTTCATATAGTACAGTCGGTCGAGTTTTCATAAAGGTAACTTGATCAATTACATTATGCGACAAAGCCAATTTAAAACATCATTCGAGTTTGTCTTGGGTGAAACTTGACCGCTCACTTGAAATGGGTTTTGTTGAGTGCAGGGATCGATTGAGTTTTGTGAATGTGAAACTTGACTAAGTGAAGGAATTCTCAAAATACGTCAAGGGATCGATCAATTTTGTATCTCGACTGACAAATAGCCTATAATGAACTTTGGAAAATTCCTTCTAAGTGATCAAATGTTCGAATTAAGTGGTCTTGACTTTTTCTCATCTTAGTTACAAGTCATATCATCAATACAAATGATTACAAAAATCATCAAGGTGATTTGGAGTGTTTTCCACATAAGTGCATTTGCATTGCTTTTGACTTAAACTAGAACAAGCTAGGAATTGATAGAGTTGATCCTATTCATGTACCTAAGACCTAAAATCAATCTCAAACAAACATATTAGATACATATGAATGGAATTGTTAAGTCATTATCAAAATATGGACAATGTGTAACACTTAGGTTAACATCAATGAGTTTGTGCCTCTTTAGAAGTTTGCCCTTCATCAATAACTAGAGTAGACTAAGATGTTGTATATCTTGATGAAGGATAGAGAAATTGTGTCAAACATCCTTAATTTATGCTTTGAGGACTCTTCTCAGTGATGATTATTCTCCCAGTGACTAGAAGTCTACATTTGTGAATCTCAATCACTAGATTGTGCATCTCGAATAGGACCACTTGATGTGTTATCACTCTTTTTCTCAAGTAATAATAGTGTTCATCTTCATATTCTGGAGATTGTACCTATGAGGAAGCTAAACCATCCTCATACTCATCATTGGGAAAAACTATCAACTAATCCCATAACCTTTACATCATCAATCTTAGGCTCTATCATCGTTTATGTAACGACACTCGCCATCGTTAAGATAACAAGTGCCATTAACAATAATAAAACATGCGGAAGCAAATCATTTGCAGCGGAATTACTGAAAATCACTAAAAATTTAAAACTTTTTCAAAGAGATCCATTCATAGGAAAACTCTTTAACCAAGAACCAAAGTGTTTCCATTTCATCCTGGTTCACAAGTACACAGCCTGTACAATTCCTTTTTAAGGATTACAACATTGACTACCCTGTTACAAATATACACAGGCGGTATAAAAACTTTGAGGCACTATGCCAAAACTCCGATTGAATCATTTAAAACTCCGAGGACCTGAGAGTACAGAGACGACACATAGGACTACTATCTATATGACTTGACAGACAATATCTCCACCTGAGATCTGATTGCTATCCTTGTTGTTGTTGCTGCTGCTGCTCTTTTTCTAATCTTAGGGATTTCCTGCCTTGCCTCCCATGCATACCTAAAAAATTTTCCCACGGGGGTGAGACAATTGAAAATTGCCCCAGCGAGAGATATAACTCTCTGCCAAAACATTGTTATTGCAGTTTATTAAATTAAAACTGAGCAGGGGTTACTTTTACCATATCAGGTAGAATTATTCATCATAGAACAGAATAAGATAATCTCCTATTCTCAAGGAGAGCATTTCATCTACCCATGGTAGATAAGTAATTCATCTGTCTACTTTGTAGAGAATATAAAGAGACATAAATAACATTTATCTGCTAAGGAATGCACAAAGAAATGCAACATCAGCCAATGAATCGCTGTATTCAATCCTTAAGCAAACATGCTATACGACTGATTACATTTTACAATCATATTTAAGCTCTGAGGAGATGAGGTATACCGCTCATACTACAACCGGCCATTGCGAAGTCAAAACCGGTACCATACATAGGTCTAGGGAAGAGTCGGGTTCCCATGACCTCACTGCCTCCCGGTCAGTGCGAGAGAACCTACAGGACATCTCATGTCTCTGCTACATAGCTAGCCAGGGTATACTGGAAACTTCACTATAGAGGCAGTGTCAGCTGCTCTCTCTTCGCGATCATGAGATTTCATGTTTATCTCCATCGATCCGGTATTAACCTTGGGAGATGTGTACATCATCTGGCCCAAATCATCGGGAGATTAGTGATACATCTATCCCGACCTATTCATGAAGGATTTGAGAGGTTTCTTGTTTACCTCCTCACAATCACTTCAAGAGGACGTAAGGATATTTTTGCCCATTGACCCCCGTATATTCAAAAATATACGAAATTCAGGATATGCCACGGAGCAACCTGTTTCACCATCACCTATTCCTGACGATGATGGATCTATGGTCAGAGCACTACATGAATAGATTTCACTTGATTAATTAAGTACATTATCATATTCTTTTAGCATCAGTCAAGTTCTCAAACATATTTTATTCAGACAAATGCTATAAAGAGACATGTACCACTTTCATCAGATACTTATTCACATGGCTCAGAAGCCATTCACATCTTGTCACCTCTCACTAGGCAACAACTTTATTCACATGGCTCACAAGGCCATTCACATTTTGTCACCTCTCACTAGGCAACAACTTTATTCACATGGCTCACAAGGCCATTCACATCTTGTCACCTCTCACTAGGCAACAACTTTATTCACATGGCTCACAAGGCCATTCACATCTTGTCACCTCTCACTAGGCAACAACTTTAAAACAAAGGCTTACAAGCCCATACTAATCTTGTTACTTCTTTCTAAGTAACAAAAACATAATGGCACATATGGCCAATGAACTCTTATCAAATAAACATCATAGCTCATACCTGGCTATGATCATCACCTCATGAGACTTGCATGATTGTCACACATGATAATAGACTTATCAAGTTCACAACACATCATGCAAAACAGGGTAGCACCACTATTCCCTTACTAAGGTTAGGGTTTACCATCAATTAGGGCTTTTCATCCTTTTACCCAAAGCTAGGGTTAGGATCACCATTTCACATATAATTAGGGTTTCATATTTTTATTAACACTCCAACCCTAATTTATTGCTACACTCCTCTGGGAGCATTCATTGATATCATAAGTATTCATTCATACTTATTACATTCATCATGTATCATTAAATGATTATCATCACAAGGTATGAGTTTCTCTCTCATCCTTAGGTTGGAAATTAACAAAATGACCATGCTAGGTCACTTTCAATTCACCTCTAAGTCAAGCATAGAGCACCATGGCCGTGTAACCAAGAACGGCCGTGCAAAGGGAAGCCACCACGACCGTGCTGCCTTGCACGGTCGTGCAAAGTGAATCCACCACGGATGTGCTACCTAACACGGTCGTTCTACAAGAGTTCACCTCATGAATCATATTCAAGTATGAATTCTATTCTTTCATTAGGGATTAGGGTTTTACATACCATCTCCCTTCTTTAGAATAGAGATTGCGTATAGCATCACCCTTCATTAGGGATTTCATATCACATTGCCCATAATTAGGGTTTACTAATCATTCCCAATTAGGGTTTCTCATGAAATCACCCTCAATTAGGGTTTCACATGGACACACCCTCAGTTAGGGTTTCACATGGATACACCCTCAACTAGGGTTTCACTTGGATACACCCTCAACTAGGGTTTACTATTCATCCTAATTAGTGATTTCATATGTAGACAACCTCTTATTAGGTTATATATGGAATCAACCTCAATTAGGGTTTACATCATGTATTGGAATCCATGCATTTGTTATGCATTATTGATTAGTACCATTAAGGGTGTCTCTCACCTAATTACATTAGGTTTCCAAAAAGGTTTGATCAATTGGACCTTCAATAACATGAGGTATCCAATTGAATTAGGGTTTCCAATGTTGATTCCTTCAATCATTGAATTCATGGAACCAATCATCAATTGGACCTATACTCATACTTCAATTGAGTTTAATAGGACAACCTTAAACTGATTTGACCCTCAATTTATCATCAATTAGGGTTTGATTCAATTGAATTAAGGCTTGGAATTGATGATCCTTCAACACTAATCAATGCAGAACTAGTTGCATTGAAACCATTGAACCATCATCCAAATTGGGTATGACCTGACCCCAAACGGTCTTGAGGTCGTTTGGATGACCTCCAAGCGGTCTTGAGACCGTTTTCCCATCAAATCACTCAAATCTAAGCCATCCAATTAGAGTTTGGTTCATTGGATTGATCACCAAATCAGCATTACATTGTTTAACAGCTTGGTACCTTTAGACCTTCAAACACCTAACCATACTCAACCCTAGACCTCCAAACGGTCTTTGGTGACCACCAAACGGTATTGCGACCATTTGGATGAGCTCCAAACGGTCTTGAGACCGTTTGGCCCATCCAACCTTTGGATTTTAGTGAAAAATCATCAAGGATTGATCTATCGAGTTGATCAACAAATCATCATTTAGTAGCAGTATGATTTGGTACCTTTGGACCTTCAATTGGTCAACTATACTTGACTCCAGACCTCCAAATGGTCTTGGGGTGATCCCCAAACGGTCTTGAGACCGTTTGGGTGATCCCCAAACGGTCTTGAAACCGTTTGGGCTAATCAACACAAAATCTCAACTTAACTCATTGGAATTTCAGCACTGTTTTCAATTAGGGTTTGCCTAATTGATTAGCCTTCAACTCATGATTCCTTTGTACTTAACCCCTAAACTTTGGAGGGTCATTAACCAACATCATTAGGAACAGGAATCTCAAACGTCAACGCTTGGTCAGCTCCACAAAACGGTTTTGAAACCGTTTTCCCAAAAAGGTCAAGTTAATCAGGTTGAAAATCAGCACTTAATCCAATTAGGTTTCCCTAATTGATTAGCTTTCAACCTATGATTCCTTTTGAGTTAACCACTAAAATTTGGAGGGTACTTAACCAACATCATTAGTAACAGGAATCTCAAAAGGTAAACGCTTGGTTAACTCCACAAAACGGTCTTGAAACCGTTTTCCCAAAACGGTCAAGTTAATCAGGTTGAAAATAAGCACTTAATCCAATTAGGTTTACCTAATTGATTAGCTTTCAACCTATGATTCCGTTTGAGTTAACTCCTAAAATTTGTAGGGCTATTAACCAACATCATTACGAACAGGAATATCAAACGGTCAACGCTTGGTCAACGCACTCAAATGGTTTTGAAACCGTTTTCCCAAAAAGGTCAATTAAATCAGATTGTAAATCAGCACTTAATCCAATTAGGTTTCCCTAATTTATTAGCCTTCAACTCATGATTCCCCTGGAGTTAATCCATAAAATTTGGAGGGTCATTACTAAACATCATTATGAACAGAAATCCCAAACGGTCAACGCTTGGTCAACCATCTCAAACGGTTTTGAAACCGTTTCCCAAACAGGTCAAGTTAATCAGGTTGAAAATCAGCACTTAATCCAATTAGGATTACCTAATTGATTAGCCTTCAACTCACGATTCCTTTGGATTTAACCCCTCAAATTTGGAGGGTCATCAGACTACATAATTGGGAACAAGATTCCCAAACGGTCAACCCTTGGTCAACTCTACCAAACGGTTTTGAAACTGTTTTCTCCCAAACGGTTTGCAAACCGTTTGGTCACCAAACGGTTTGGTGAAACCGTTTGGTCCAACCAAACTATGAAACCGTTTGCCCAGGATATTTGGGAAGGCTTGTTCTTATGATGATGTCATCATCATCAAGCTCAAAACTCACGAAATCTCCTGTGGTTTCCATGGAAATTGTATCAACCAACCAAAGTTAATTTTGGAAATGTAGAAATGATCACCAATTGATAAGGAATTGATTGCAATAACAAAGTTAGGGTTTCAAGTTATAAAACCCACCTCCAATTGAGATCCAAAGCTCCATGTCCACGGAAAAAATGGTGGATTCAGCTCCTTTCACCATTACAAGGCTCGTCCTCATGGTTTGAGCAAAAAGAAATGGTTAGGATTGAAGAGGGAATCGAAATAAGAAGGAATCCATAATTTATTTTCGATTTCCACCATGGAATCATGAAGAACAAGGGTCAAGAAGCTTACCAACAGGTTGGGGCTCATCCTCCTATTGCTCCCAAGTCCCCCTGAGCTCATCCAAAGCAAAGGAAGAAGAAAGGGCCGAAAAAGTCTTTCAATTGATTTGGAAAAGGCACTTTTATAAGGAAATTGATGAGAGAGAAAATGCCTTATAAAAATCCAATTAATCCCAAAATGTGGCCGCCTCTTCCCCCCTCATCTTCCTTGGGTATGAGACATCTTCATGTGCTTTTAATTCTCCTTCATTATCCTCAATTTAAAGAAAAGCAAATTAATCACCTTAATGCTTATTATATTAATATCCCATATGTGAGTGGAAATTACTTTTCTTTATAATAAGGTGAGTGGAATTTCACCTACTTAAGATATTTTCGTTCCTTATCTTGGAAAAGGAACGTCCATCCTTATTAAAAATCAACCAATAACACTTTGGTTGAAGGCCCATTAATTAATACATTCATTTCTGCCCTAAATTGAATTAGGGTTTCACTTAGGATTCAATCTTGATTATTTTAATATCAAGATTCTCTCTCCTCCAACTTAATTCAAATGAGATGCCCCTCTCATTTTATTTGCTTTACATGATGCCAAGAAACATTAAGGACCTTATTGAAGTGGTAATTTGCATATTGAACCCTATATTTTGGGTAAATTGCACTTTACTCCAACACTAGGTTTTAATGCACAAGGATTGCTTTACAAGCTTAATCTTGGTGTCCAAGCTTGTGGAAACCATACTACTACATAATATTTATCCTTATGATGTCTCAACATCATAGGAACATCTTATCATGTGCAATTTGCAAGTTAACCCCTCAACTTAGGTAATTTGCACTTTAGTCCAAAATAAGCAATCATTGCTTCAACATTGTTCAAACAAGACCAAAATTGAAACATAGGTTTCTCTTGAGCCCTAATCACTTTTCATAAGATAAGATTAAGCATATAATCATTTTTCTTAATCAAAACACCTAGGGTTAAAGCATAACCCAGGTCAGGGATGTTACAGTTTAACTCTCACGAAATGTCACCTTGTTGTGTCCACTCGTGGTCTTTTTCACATGATCCAATAATATGTAGCCAAACTATTGATCTCCATAGCCTAGCAAGATATTGTACAAAAATATGGCATTTGATAAAGCCACAAAAACAAAAAAATAACTACCATATTTCCTTTCGAATAGTAGATCGCATCAACAACTATGTAATGGGAAGGATGGTTGTAAGGATTATACATATGGTCCCAGAGCAAGTCCAATGACTCTCCCTTATTGTAGTGTGTGTCTTTCTTCAAGTTTCACCTAGACAGTGTTAGCAGTGGCCTCCTATTTGATCACCATATATGGTAGTTGACTTCATCCTCCTAGTGGCAGGCAACAACCTCCTCGCCTTTATAGTAGTCCATGCGGACCACTAGGAATTCATGACATTCTAGATGAACATACAAGAAAGAGCTATCCCTTATACTCAGCATCCTAGTGCCGACTTGCTCTCCTAATTGTCTCTCCCTTACTATCCCTCCCTTTGACAGGTAGGACTTGCTCAGGTTCTCACGACCAAAACTATGAGAAGACAACAATTGTCAAAGCTTATTGTTGTATCTATGGAAGGCCCCATGTACCCCTCTATTTATAGGAGGGTCATGGTCAGGGTTTCTAGTCTGAGCGAAGTTGAAGAGATGGAATTTTATGAATTTTCTAAAACTTGGGAACTTTGAACCAGTCGGTTCACATGTTAGTTGATCGGTTCAACTCTTAAACTAGTCATTTTATAATGTTTCTCAATCACAATTGTATTGGCAATTAATTCTTGATTAATGCACAACATGACATCAACACCAATCCTTGATCCAATCACATTTGTCAACCAAATGGTTAGTGCACAAGCTGAACCGGTCTATTCACTACATCTGAGTCAATTGGCTCACTTAGTGAACCAGTCATTTCAAAGTCTTGATTGCCAATCTTGCTTAAGTTGAATACCTAACACTTCAGTATCAAGTTTAAACCACATTCATGAATAAACTCGTATTCTAGGTGCATCCTATGTGTGTGACTGTATAGGTTCCAAGTTACATTGGCAGTGAATGTCCATAACCAATTTATGACATCATAAGAAATGAGCAGTATCTAACAACACATCAATGCTATGCAAGTAATTTGGAAAGTTGGAGAACAACTTCAACCTACAACATGTGATCAGTGTTATAGTGATTATATAGTTCCTTTATCTCTAATATCCATATTGAACTCGATGCATGGAATATTCATCATCTTCAATGTTCAATCCATGTTTCTTGAACTGGAGCAATCCATGTTCCTTGAACTAGAGTAGATTGTCTGAGATATGTGTGAACTCAATATTGTATATTGTCTCACATGTGTGTGGCCATGTTTTTCTCAGTCTCTCTTATCAAGTGGCTGGGATATCAAACTCGTATAGAAGGGAAAAATGCAATATGTACTACTCATTGTCATTCCCATGTATTATAATGTATTTGAGCATCACCTTTATGGAAACCATTATTCAAGGTCACATTTGATTATGACAAAGTACGTCAAATGACAAGTGATGAGTGTAGTGATTTCAGGTCTAAGAACCACAATCACTACCATCACTATGAGAGTTGATTTTGACTGCCATTCCATTGTCTCGATGTATCACTCTCAAGATGGGTCTGTCTGATACATTATTCCTTAATAAGTATCTATGTGTTTGGTTTGATATCACATATCATGACTAATGAGATTTTCTCATCAACCAACACACACTCTAGTGTTATGTTCTATTATTGTCTATCAACCTTCCAAAATAGCATATGACCAAGGACATGACAATAATGTATGTACTCTTAACATTCGTACGATCTCATTGTTCAAGTCCTCAACCTGAAGACATACGCCATTGAGTAATATCATTCTTTAGACATATATTATGTTACATCATTATCTCATATCTAAATAAAATAGAATAAATTAGAAGAGTTCCTTTATTATTAATGAAATCATTTACAAGATATGCCATTACAATCATCGTATGATTGGCTCTTGTGGCACACACACACACATATATATATATACATATATATATATAGGGTATATCTTCGCTACCCGTGCGGGTAACTAAGATTTCGCTACCCGTGCATCAAATTTGTAATGGGATGACACATATATGTAATGAGACAACCAAATTTGTAATGAGACAACTGAAATTGTAATACAAAAACTCGTTTTGTATTACAGCGATGTTACAGTAATAAATATATATTTATTACTGTAACGACGCTGTAATACAAAACGAGTCTTTGTATTACAATTTCAGTCATCTCATTACAAATTTAGATTGTCTCATTACAAATGCATACCTTCCCATTACAAAAAGGAAGCACGGGTAGCGAATCTTAGTTACCCGCATGGGTAGTGAAGATATACCCATATATATATATATATATATATATATATATATATATATATATATATATATATATATATATATATATATATATATATATATATATATATATATATATATATATATATATATATATATATATATATATATATATATATATATATATATATATGTGTGTGTGTGTGTGCGTGTGTGTGTGTGTGTGTGTGTGTGCGTGTGTGTGTGTGTGTACATATACATGTGTGTATGTGTGTATACATATTTATACATTATATATATAAATACTTAAACTAAAAAGACAAGTGTATTTCATTGTATATGTGCTACAAGGAGTATGCATGTTTATATACAAGGGGGGAAACCCTATTTACATTATGATATGAGAGGGGATGAAGAAGTGAAAGAGATATGATAGAAAGAATAAATATAATGAATGTGTACTAAAAACTAATAGTCTATCAATATAATTCAATGTTAATATTAATTATTAATTTAATATCATGTGGGCCAATGGCCCGTGTATCAGATATTAAATTGATAACAACTAATACTGCACTTGATCATAGCCAAAAGGCCAAGAAAGGTCTCATTAATTGACAATCAATCAATAGATTAATTGTTAATTACTTAATATTGACATTCTAAAAAAATTAAAACTAACACGCCCCCGCAAATTCAGGGTGGATCAAACACCTTGAGTCTGGAAATGAGAATGTTATGTCTAGGCGATGGAAATGAGTTTTTAAGGACATCAGCAATTTGATCTGTCAAAAATATATGAGGTAAAGAGATGACACCAAGTTACAAATTTTGTCATATCAAGTGACAATCCACTTCAATGGGCTTTGTTCTATCATGAAAACTGGATTTGTCACAATGTAAATGGTAGTTTGACTATCATAAAAGAGTGGAGCACTAATATTCATAACAAAACCCATGTTCAAAAGAAATCATCACAAGTGGATGATCTCAGTTGTTGTTCTATAAATAGCTCTATATTCTACCTCACATCTAGATCTTATAGTGACGCCTTGCTTCCTGCTATGATAGGTAACTGGATATGGTTCCAAAAATAAAAAGAAACATGTCCTACAGTGTTTGGTGGTTGGGAATCTCACCTAACATGCATTTGAATATGTTCTAAGAGTGAGATTTGAATTTTTGCACATTACAAGTGATCTTTGTATCATTCCTTTAACATAATGAAGAAATTCAAAAACAACATAATAATTAGATTGAGGAGCAACATTCATGAACTGGCTAACAAAGCTCATTGCAAAAGAAATATCAAGTGTAGTGGTTGTCAAGTAGATGAGTTGACCAACCAATTACATGTATCAAGTACCATCCACTAGAGGCATCCCATCATTAGGAGTGAGCTTTCCATGTAGCTCCAGTGGTGTCTCAACTTTCCTATCATATGAAATGGTTTCCTTAGAAATAATTTCAGACACATACTTTTGTTGAGCTAAAAAAATACCAGAATGATTATCTTAAATCTCAAGACCCAAGAAAAAATGAAGGTGTTGGTATGTATGCACATAGAGCCATTTTGAGCGATTGTATGGAGTTGGATATTAATTAATCAATTAATACAATCAATTGGTTAATTAATTAATTCCATAATATTCTAATTAATCCATGAGTATTTTAATTAATGCAACCATTTTGTTTACCAAAGGGTTTAGGTAACCCTGCTTCCTTTTGTCTCCTATTTAAAGGGGCTTGATGACCGATGTCTGGGGTATACATTGAGAGAGGCTTTTCAGTTTACACTCATGTACGTAAACCCTAGTCGTCAGCATCCTCAGGAGAGAAAGGAGAGTACTGCGACGCTAGCACATCATCCCACATTGGCTACTCCTTGCTACCGGCTTAGGAAACATGATGTAGAGTTTCATTCTATCTGTGTGGACAAAGTAGAGACATAGACACTGAGACACCTACGTTCATAGGAAGTCAACGACTATCCATACGCGCTACGAGTGGCGTACATCACCGTATAAAAGGAGCGTTGTCAGATCTTCCCATGACGCATTTAGAGGATGGGAGAGAATTACCATCTGTGTAAGCTAGGAGTGTTGCATGCCATCATACATTGGTACATCGCCAAACTTGCTCTGTGACAAGGTATATCCCATAAATACTCTTTATGAATACAATGTTGTTGATGGGATCATGTTGCGGGTTGCGTAGAAATATATTTTGTTTTTTTGCTTCTACCGCACATGTTTCCTCCATAAAACCCAAGAGTGGTATCAGAGTAGTGTTGATCTACGATGTATTTGGATTCATTTCGATATGATCAAATCAATGTATACTATTTTCTATGGTTGCATACATTGTGAACTTAAAACTGCTAATATGCATATCTAAACCTAATTTCACATACACCACATGCTTCTATTTTTGACGTTTCGAACGAGGTCGACTATGGAAAATACTATTTTTTATAAGTGCACAGAAGTAAAATTTCATAGACCTTTCAGGGGATCTGCCCCTGAAACCCTGGTGAGGGGCAACCTCCCCTCAACTATGGAAACATGATTCTACATATGCCACAGTGTCCCCGCTCAGGGGCGCAGCCCCTGTGTACCATGCATAGTTTGCGTGGGAGTCTAAAATTTATTTAATGGGGAATGTCCTGGATTAAAAGGATTGCAATTATAGTATGTATATATGTATATGTAGATATATCTATGATATCATACACGTCACCTTTAAAATCTATTTTATGTGGTGAATGCATGCATGATTATGGCTTAGAATCCCCTTTTATGAATGTTGTGAATGAATGTGGTTGTGAATGTTGTGGATATGTTTCTTTGTGAATGATATGGATGTATAATGGTTGTACGTGGATTCTTTGTATAAAGTATTTAGCTTTCATGCCAAGTCTTATCTCTTATTTTAAAGTGTAATTGATTTTTTCTCTTTATATTTGTCCTCATATGATGTAATAGAGATAGGATTAGTTTTAATCTTTGTAAACTTGATGTAAGGAGGCCACTTGAAGATCCAAATCTAAGGAGCGTCCATGGAGAAGCAACCTAAAGATTCAATTCCAAGAAGCAACCTGGAGATCCAACTCCAAGGAGCATCCATGGAGAAGCAACTTGAAGTTCCAACCTCACGGATCATCCATGAAGTTGTTCATTGTAATGTTGATCCGAATGGGTTGATTCATAGGTGTTGTTTCATGAGATGCATAAGACCTTAGGTGGACCGTAATCCTTTTTGGCTCTAAAGGATTACAATAGTATGGCCATAACTGATACTTTTTTGTGTTTGTGATTGCATGTCTATCATTTGTAGTTGTAGATATAGTAGTATATGATACATACTATAAGTATGTGGTGTTTTGATATGAATATCTATTAATAAAACCCATCAATTAATAATATTAAGTTTTAGTTGCCTTCCATAAAGTAACATACATGAAAAACTTGATCGACTATGTGTGGGTATGCCTCTGGGTGGTACACTGTCTATCTTGTGGAAGTGTGATGGTGGGTGTGTGGGTCTACCTCCGTAGGGTGCACACTCATCATGTTCGATTATGGGTTGGACTTAACTAGAGAAACTTGATGGGATCAAGTACCTAGAGGCACACAGATGCATCATGGTAAGGATTTGTGCATGATCATCTATCCAGAGTTGCACATATGCAATTGGAAAAAGTTTCCTACCTTAGTATTTGGTCTTTAATGTCGGCGTTGGCTGGGCATTGATCCAATTATTTTGGATCTTGGCTCACTAGAAGGTTGTACATTGCAATCTTCCATATGATAGTGAGGGCTATCAATTTGAATAAAAATAGTGGGCGTGTAATTAATTAAAGGCCTAATTAATCTCATTTATCAAATCTTTACAAGTCAAAATGTCTTGGACTAAATGCAAACTTTTTCTTTTGTAGCAATAAAATGGCAAACAACACTCACACATTCTCATTGTGATCGGTCTTTGAGAAGGACAAACTTACCAGAATCAACTTTTAAAATTAGTTTAGTATGTTGAGAATTGTTCTCGCACAGGAGTGTGAGCTCTATGTCCTTGAAACACCAGAGCCAACGGAACCTGCCTCAAATGTGCCCAAGGTTGAAAAGGATGCTTACAAGAAGCACCTTGATGACGTCGTGGATGTCAAGTGCTTGATGTTGTGCTCAATGAACTATGATTTGCAAGAGCAGCATGAGAACATGAATGTCATGGAGATGGTAACACATCTCAAGAACATGTTTCAACATCAAGCAAGATAGGAGAGATATGATATCTCCAAGGCTTTGTTCGGAAACAAGATGAAAGAGGGAGACTCAGTTGGTACCCACATATTCACTTTGATTGGGTACGTGGAAAGCCTATCCAAGATGGGATTCCCCCTAGGTCATGAGTTGGCTACTGACATGATTTTGCAATCATTGCTTGAATTCATTTTGTCATGAACTACAACATGAACAATCTTGAAAAGCCTTTGTCAGAATTGTTGGGCATGTTAAGGAAAATTGAAGCACAGATGAAGAGAGACAAGCCCAAGTCTATGATGATGATTAGCAGGACAAAGGGAAAATAGATATATAAAATCAAAATAGATCATAGATATATCAATTTTTATTAAGATTAAGTCAAAATTATCATTTTACATTTTTGTTATTAAATGGATATAATAAGGCTATTATTATTGGAATTCCCTTAAAACTGAAGAAAGTTCCCGACCCTGCACAAATATGATCCAGACACATATATGATATATCATATATGTCATATATGTGTGGACATATGTGTATGTATCAAGAATGAAGAAAATGTGGATATGGTTTAATGGTAAAATTTATCCTTGCCAAGGAGAAGATGCGGGTTCGATTCCCGCTATCTGCCTATGTTGACAAAATATAATATGATAGGTAATTCAGTATAGTTGATTATGATCACAGTTTGAGCTTTCTAATTTCCCAGGGATAGGATCTGACACATGGTAGACTTCGCATATTTTTGATAGTTTAGTGAACCGTTGTACTGGTCTTTCCCATTTTTGGATTGGCACGGCAGCCTAGGAAGCCTATAAACCTTGCCCCCTTACCTGCATCTTCTAGGTCTAGTCAACCCTTGATCTTTTTCATTTGTACAGCACCTTCATGACTTGCATAGTGAGATCAGGCAAAAGATTGCATCCCACTATGGAAAAATATGTTGCTCATCGCGGGTTTTTTTTCAATATCTGGGATCAAGTCATGCTTCGGGTGAGACCAGATAGAGAAATTCCTACGGTATAAAGAAATTGCATGCTTAAAAGGCAAAGGCAAGGCTAAGAAAGGTTCTAAAGTCGGGCATAAGCCAAAGTCGTCCGCGCTCAAAACTAAAGGTGGGATCTCCAAAGAAGGCAGTTGTCACCAGACTGGACATTGGAAAAGAAACTATCCTCTCTACCTGGAGAAATTGAGGAAGAAGAAGTAGGGGATAGAGATCTCCACTTCAACTATATACGTTATTGATATAAACTTAAATATTTCTTCTTCATGGGTATTGTATACCGGATGTGTATCTCACATATGTTCAAATATGTAGGTTCTAAGCCTTTAAGAAAGGGCCAAGTCAAGTTGTGGGTCGCTAATGGAGCAAGAGTTGTTGCCACCACAGTTAGAGTTATTAGTTTATCTTTTCCTACGGACCTTGTAATAGAATTAGAGAATTTCTATTATGTACCCGCCATTAATAGAAATATTATTTGTGTATCTTGTATGGACAAGAGTGGATTTGAATTTTACATTAAGAATGGAATGATTTCTATTTCTAAAGATGGGATCTTTTATGGCAATGCCCCTATGTCTTATGGTATCTACTTGTTAGAACTTGAGACTAGAATATACAAAGTAAATACTAAATGGCTACAACTTGACAACTCAAACAAAACATACTTATGGAATTTCATCTTAGGCACATAAACGAGAAGCGCATATCTAGACTCCATAAGTATGGTTATCTAGACTCTTTTGATTTTGAATCATTAGAGACATGTGAGGATTTTTTATTTGGCAAGATGACCAAGACTCCTTTAAATGGACACAATGAGACATTTGATGAATGTATATTCATCATGATATTCAATCGCCATCTTGAGCTAAATTCGACTCAATACATCTGATTTCATCTCCAAAATATCACAATATGCAAAATTGCTTAATTAGTTCAATTGTCAAGATTATCAACTGAGTTTATGTTGATTTTATGCATGTCATGATGAGGTTCAACAATCAACTGGAACTCACCTTCACTCAAGCCTCTCAACCTCTGTCAATCTGTCTTGCACCAAACAATTTTCCCATTCAATTTGTCCAACCGGTCTTGATCCATTGGTCTCGGAACCATGAGCTCATTACACCTCCATCTTCACCAACATCATCCTTTATCCTCTCCATAATCTACCACCATCATCACCATTACCAATGGTCATGACCCTAACAGTCTTGACTCTAATAGTTTTGGCCAACCGGTTTCACCTAAACGGTTTGCCCTAACGATTTTGAGTGCTTTCCCCTTCATACGGTCTCGAGACTGTGTGAGGCCACACGGTATCAAAACTATGTAAAGCCTCATGATCTCAAGACCACATGAGCAACACCCTCCTAAGACCGTATGAGCGGCTACAGGATCATGAAGATCGTTTGCATCTAACAGGTCTTCAAGACCATTTGGGCATCTACCTTTCTTCACCATTAGATTGTAGATCAATGGTCCCCATCCATTCAATCAAACGATCTACCCAAACGGTCTTAGGATATCATTTTTCCTCCAAACGATTTTGCAAGACCCCTCAAGACCATTTGGCCAACCTTGCACCAAGACTGTTTGGAAGCGGCCATCCAAAAATTATGATGAAGCGTGCCTCTGCCATCATCACCTTCATCCATCTGCCTGCAAACCATAGCCCACAACAGCAGCGATGTCATTCCCTTTCTTATTCCACCGACCTCCTGCCTAAAACACCACTTGCGACCATGCTAAATGATGCCACCTCATCTACTTGCTCCTTCACCATCTGCTATAACTCCGACGGCGCTTCCGTCCTCACACCAGCAGCTTTGTCACCTCTGCCATCCACCTTATCTGCCTCCATCACCCGCACCCTTCACTGCCCACCTCTCCATCGTGCCACCTGCAAAATATCAAGACTGATAGAATGGCATCAACGAGACCGTTTGGAGCAATGCTGATCCACGAGACCGAGAGCGGTTGAATGATTGTTGAAGACCAGCTGCGCAGCGATCGATCTCCAAGGTCGATCAGATACCATCGATTGCTCAAGATCGATAGGCACAAACAATTTGGAAGTCGTGTGCACAAGATCGTATGGACTAGAGAACCTAATCACGAGACCGATCAAGGAGTCGCAGGACCGTTTGGAGTCCCAGATCGTGTAAGCAGCAAGAACGGTCTTGTAAGACCATTTGGAGAAAGATCCACGACTGCTAGAGCAGCAAACACTGAAGCAGAGACTGTTTGGATGATTATTAGTCTCCAAGACCGATTAAACTAAAGACCATTTGGAGCATAGAACTCCAAGACCATTTGGATGTCTAAGCATTCCAAACCGTTTGGATAAAAAGCACAAGACCGTCTAATCATATATGCAAAACCATTTGGAGGAAATACAAGACCGTTTGGTCATCTAAACGGTCTCTAAACCGTTAAAGCAAACTATGAAAATTGCAACATGGTCCAAAACATCAAGACCCCATCTGAGCCTATAAATAGGATCAGCAAGGTCCTCATTTGAGGCATCAGGTCCGGGACGTCGACAGGCTTCCTGAATATAGGTTTGATCCATATAATCACGCATATTCACATGTTGCTCCTATCATTTCGTTGTTAATCATTAATGTTTGTAGATTGGTTACCTGCTTGCTTTCATCTTGTTTTTCCCTATGTTGTGAGACCTTCTATACATAGGGTAGAATGTCGATTAATGAGGTTGACTCCCAAACTAGAAATAGAATGGGATTCCTTGAGGTCGTAAGTGTATGATCTGTGAGGGGACGAGCCATCTAGCCTATGGTGACGCTTCTATGGCCTAAACATCCCTCAGGGAGGGCCACAGTGTAACGATAGTCATCAAACTGACAAACACATCATTACTAATTAAGCGGAATAAACATAAATAGTAGATTAACAAAAATCACTAAAATTTAAAACCATTTTGCAAGGAGATCCTCGTACAGAATACTTTTACTGAAAGATCCAAAACTCATACATATCATGATTTACATTGTACAACATTATTTCATTTCATCTCGAGGACAACATATAATAGTTGCTCTATCAAAACACATATTGGAGCAACATAAAACCTCGAGGCATTCAAGACAAAATCTCAGATCATTCATGAAACCAGTATGAACCAACTCCAAGGACCTGAGAGTACAGAGATGACACATAGGACTTATATCTACAAGACACGACAGACGGTACACTCAACCTGAGTTGTTACTGCTATCCCTGTTGTTGTTCTTCTTCTTTCTCTATAGTACGGTCTCAATCCCCCTCGTGCACGTCCACCTAAAAAATGTGGATCCAACAGGGTGAGACAATTGTCCCAGTGAGAGATATAACTCTCCACCAACAATGTTATTATCACATTTAAATAGTATTAAACTGAGTAGAAGATAAGAAGTTTAGAACATTCACATATTTTAAAGCATTACAACTATTTATGATAGAGCAGTAAATCATCTATTCTCTTTATAAGGAATAGGAAGAACATGTATATCATTTACCCATCATACTATATCAACATATCAAGCTTATCTTGTGATACTCATTATCATGGAATGACATCCATGAATCATTCTCATTTCTATCTGTTGGCCTCAACCAATCTGCTAATCAAATATTGAATTGTACCAGTCATGTGAATGTACATTATCATAATCAGTTCCAAGTATTGGCTTTTCCAATCCTATGCAACTATTCCAGGTATTGGACTATGCCAATCCTTTGATAACAGTTAGGTGTTGGGTTATTACCAACCATGTGATACAGTCAGGCATTGGGTTATTACCAATCCTGTGATTAACAGCCAAGAATTGGGTTATTACCAATCATGTGATTAACAGCTAGGTATTGGACTCCACCAATCTTGTGATTAATAGCTAGGCATTAGGTTATTACCAATCCTGTGATAGCCATGTATTGGGTTATTACCAATCTTGTGATTAACAGCCAGGTATTGGACTCTACCAATCATGTGATTAACAACCAGGCATTGGGTTATTACCAATCATGTGAAAGTCAGGTATTGGGTTATTACCAATCCTGTGATTAACATCCATGTATTGGACTCTACCAATCCTGTGATTAACATCCAGGCATTGGGTTATTACCAATCCTATGACAGCCATGTATTGGGTTATTACCAATCATGTGATTAACAGCCAGGTATTGGACTCTACCAATCCTGTGATTAACATCCAGGCATTGGGTTATTACCAATCATGTGATTAATAGCCAGGTATTGGACTCTACCAATCATGTGATTAACAGCCAGGCATTGGGTTGTTACCAATCTTATAACAGCCAGGTATTGGGTTATTACCAATCCTGTGATTAACATTCAGGTATTAGACTCTACCAATCATGTGATTAACAGCCAGACATTGGGTTATTACCAATCATGTGGCAGCCAAGTATTGGGTTATTACCAATCATGTGATTAACAGCCAGGTATTGGACTCTACCAATCCTGTGATTAACAGCCAGGCATTGGGTTATTACCAATCCTGTGATTAACAGCCAGGTATTGGACTCTACCAATCCTGTGATTAACAGCCAGGCAATGAGTTATTACCAATCTTGTGATTAATAGCCAGGTATTGGGTTATTACCAATCATGTGACAGCCAGTTATTGGGTTATTACCAATCATGTGATTAACAGCCAGGTATGGACTCTACCAATCATGTGATTAACAACCGGGTATTGGACTCTAGAAATCTTGTGATTAACAACCAGGCATTGTGTTATTAACAATCATGTGAAACTATTCCAGGCATTGGACTATGCCAATCATGTGCATCACATCACTGAATACCACATCACCTTTACTAGGCATTATACCTTGTTCAAGCCATCATACTTATTCACATCCTTTATATAATACAAGTATTCC
The DNA here is from genome assembly GCA_963693085.1 of Alisma plantago-aquatica. Taxonomy (NCBI): domain Eukaryota; kingdom Viridiplantae; phylum Streptophyta; class Magnoliopsida; order Alismatales; family Alismataceae; genus Alisma; species Alisma plantago-aquatica. The sequence goes on along the minus strand of OY856413.1, from coordinate 34,908,272 downwards.
TCTTATCTCATTTAAGCATATTCACAACACTACAACCCTTATTTGGCTATAAGCATAAAGCATGTATGATTAAGATTTCATTATTATTATTATTTCCATTTATTATTATTATTATGTTACTAGGTTTCCATTTCTTAGTTTATTTGAACATTATCATTTCTGACATGACACTTTTATAAACATCTTGTTACCTATCACTAGGCAACAACTATTCTCATGGCTCACAAGGCCCATTAAACATCTTGTCACCTCTCACTAGGCAACAACTAACCACATGGCTCACAAGGCCCATTAAACATCTTGTCACCTCTCACTAGGCAACAACTATTCACATGGCTCACAAGGCTGTTAAACATCTTGTCACTTCTCACTAGGCAAAATATATTTGGGTTAGGGTTTCCCTTTATAGCCGAATACGGTTTCAAGTTCATATTATCAATCCATACCCTAATTCATTGCTCCACACATCTAGGAGCATACATTAATATCATAAGTATTCAATCATACTTATTTATTCTCATTATTTGTCATTAAATGATTATCAACACAAAGTATGAGTTTCTCTCTTATCCTTACTAGGATATGATTACTTCATACTTTATTAAGTTGGCTCAACCTTTCCTTCAAGGTACATTAGCCAACTTAATCAATATTCATTAAACTACATACCTCTTAATGTATGACTTGATATAAGACACTTTGTTACGACCCCACCTCCCGATAACCCCCAATTAAGGGAGACCGAGAGGTCGAAGCCGCACCCATAACTTCTGAATCAAAGGTTCGGCACTTAACCAAGAACAATTATTAAATTTCACCAATCTATACTGAAAAGTTGTAATAAAATTTTGCATACCTTTTGAAAACATTGGATTTCTAAACTTCTATCCATGTATGTATTCTACTCTAACTAATCCTCCTTGCATTTTACTTCATGTATTTCACAATATGACGATTTACTATTTGTCCATTTGGCTTGTACCTAAAATGCTGACAAACAAAACGTCGGTCAGCTGAAGCCGGTATGTTGGGGAAACAATAATCGTGCAATTATTCATAACAATGTATTGCAACCAATTACCATTTAACAAACAAGGTTACATTTTAAATATAACTTCACGATCCATGAGTACCCTATCCTCTGTGCTATCCCTGCAGTGGACCTGGACACTACCTTCCTTATGGTAGACCCCTATTAAACCCCTCATGGTCCCACCTATAGGTGAACCAGTTTCTAGGGTTGAGTCACATGGAACTACTCGTAAGTAGCCCACTCCTTAACTCATGGCAGGCTAATGGGTCTCATGGCACTACACTTGGTAGCCTAATTTCTAACCCACGATAACCTAGACCTTACTCTAGGTTACCCCTTTTTAGCCTTTACAAGTCACAGAGGTGGACTCTGATCTAGCCAGTTATACATGTATATTCATAGTGATAGTCATAGTCACTCTATAATTGCATGAAATAAAAGCATCCAACATTTATTTCAAGCCATGAGGGAAATGTCGATAAAATCCTCAGAAAACTAGTCGGGATAATCATAAGCATAACCACTACTTGTTTTGCTTTTATCAAGATCCTGCTTTTTGAGATAGAGTCAACCATGTACGGAAATCCAATCCAGCAAACAAGTAACACAAGGATCTTGAAATAAACATGCAATTTCCTTTTATTAAGATTTATCCAATCCAACTTACTTCTTAGGATTTCTATTTCTCTTTTTAGGGTTTCATTGCAATTAGGGTTTCCCTTCATCTTTTACTATTTCAAACCCTAATTTTATATCATTACTCATAAACCCTTATTATCTTATCTACTCTTCAATATTAAGGTTATCTTAACAACATATAACCCTATTCTCATATTTAAGGGCACCATTAACCATCAATTAAATTCATTAAGCTTCTTTTACATTAAAGCTACCATTTTTATCTTTTTAATCCGTGACAAGATTTCTATGCTCATTTATCATCAATTCAAAGTTCATTATGGTCTAATCACATATGAACTCTATTTTCCATTAATACTACCTTTTATTCATGAGAAAACCCTAATTACTACTCTTAGGGTTTTTATCCATAATTAGGAACTTTAATACTTGAAACAACATATTTTCACATTTTTCAAATTAATTATGATCTTATCCCCCTTTGACCCTAAATTAGGGTTTTTTAAAAACTTAATCATTCTCATATGGGGTAAAACCCCTAAATTATGCAATTTTACATCTAGATCAGGTTTGAATCTAAAATTATCATTCAATAGGTTATTAACACTTCAATTAACCCATTAAGCATACTAGATTCAACCTTTAATCACAAATAGGGTTTTTAACTTAACTTTAATGCACTTTTCATTAACTTATAGTACTTTTGCAATTAATAACGGAATCTGTCTTTGATACCATTTTTATTAGATTCCTCTCATTCTCCAGATCAAAATTCATATATTATTTGTCCTAATCGGAGTTACCAATATTTAATTATGAATTTTGCAATAAAACTTTACCTGGGCCAATCAGGAGATGCCACGTCACTCCTTGCCATGCAACTCGCAAGTCAGGAAAACATAACAAAATGACCGTTATGCCCTTGGTTAAGTTAGAGCGTCTTCATCCCGCTGAGGGGCATAACCATCCAAAGCACCTCCTTGCTTCTTCAACCTGGAGCAACCCGACGACTGTCGCCCTAGCCACCGAGTGCAGCTCTAGCTCCTCGTCTCGGACTCGAAAGCCATGGAGACTTCTTCCTTTACCTTCTCCAGGCCCCCGCACCCCTGTGGGTGCCCTCAACCCGCGACCACAGTGGCTGGTTCGGGCTGGGCAGCCTGCACCACACGGCCGACCAAAGTAGCCCTACTGCGGGGCTAAAACCTTCTTCTCCAAGGCACGAAGCTTGTCGGAACTCCTTGCTATGTCTCCTTTACGCCCTCGTGCACGTGGGGCACCTCTAGTCCAAGGCCAAGGTGACCGTTTCAAGCACGCCTAGCCTACATTGTTTGGCAGGTCATGCAGCCAGTTGCAGGTTGTTTTGCGTGGGATTGACGCTAGGGCACGATAGCGGATTAGCCTTGTGGGACCGTGGAGGCTTCCCGCCTCAAACCAGACCATAAACAACCCCTCGACTCTCAGGCATGGGGCTAAACCCTTATGGTTAGGGTTGATGGACGTAAACAAGAAGAAGGAGGGAGAAGAGTGATCAAGATTCCCCTGGGCTTGGCCTAGGGCTCTACATTTATATAGGGGAGGGTTATTGAAGCCCTAGGACGTCTATCCACAGAATAACAAGTCACTTTCTCCAAGGAAAAACAAGTTCCTTAGTTAGGAAGCATTCGCTCTCCTTTTTATAATTCCTTGGTAACCATATGCTTTGGTTATTAGGAAATTCAAGAATTATCTCTTTTTATCTTCCTTGTGCTTGGATTTAAACCCATTGTCACGAACTTAAGTTTTCCTTTTAATAGAAAATACTTCCTCAATATCACAAAATTCATTAATAATGTATCACATTACCCTTTTATTTTGCAATTTTGGTATTTTCTCTTTCTTTCCTCTTTATTGGGACTCCTTGGATCCCAAGAAACTCTATTATTTCGAAATCAATTTTATTGAACACTCATTATCCTTCTAGATGCATCTAAATGCATTATTTCTCATTATCATGTTTATTTCTCATTAAATTATCTCTTTTTGAGAATTTCTCTTTATTTCTCTTTTATTTTCCTCATTTCTTGTCCCTTTTAATGTTAGGAATCCTTGGGATACGAATTTCTACCAAGGATAACTCATTTATGCCTCTTTCCACTCATTTTCCACATTTTATCATTATTTTCAATTTCTTTCTTAATAAAGAAATACTTAATTAATCTTTTCTTTTCTTATTACCTTTTCTTTGCAACTTTGGACTCCTTGAAACCCAACGAACCCAAGAGGCACGAAATCCCTCTTTGGATTTGCCTTCTAGAGGTTTCCACATATTTCTTTTCTCAAATATTCAATTACTAATTGGATTTTCTTATTATTTGGGGCCAATAGCCAATAAAGCCCACAAAACAATCATCAAGGCTATTGTAAATGAAATCCATGTCTTAAAAACAAATTATATCATTATTTTTTCAAATATCTTTAATGTGAGAAATTACACTTCTTACCAAATGAACCCAAAAATTGGGGTTGTAACACACTTCATGTGTTACTTCATCAAGTACATTGCAAGGTGCTTTCCTTCATATGGGTTTTGAGGTGCTTCCACCATATCGAGTATGAGGTGTGTGCTTGCTTCCCATATCATCTTAGAGGTGTATGTGTGCTTACCATATCAAGTTTGAGGTGTATGTATGCTTACCATCTCGGGTTTGAGGTGTATGTGTGCTTAACATATCACCCTTGAAGTATATTTACGCTTCCATATCGGGTTTGAGGTGTATGTGTGCTTCCATATCACTTTTGATGTGTGTGTGTGCTTCACACCATATCGGGAAAAGAGGTGTGTGTGTGTTTCACACCATATCGAGCAAAGAGGTGTGTGTGTGCTTCACACCATATCGGGCAAAGAGGTGTGTGTTTGATCCATATCACTTTTGATGTGTATGTGTTCTTCACACCATATCGGGCAGAGAGGTGTGTGTGTGCTTCACACCATATCGGGCAGAGAGGCGTATGTGTGCTTCACACCATATCGGGCAAAGAGTTGTGTGTTTGATCCATATCACTTTTGAGGCGTATGTGTGCTTCACACCATATTGGGCAGAGAGGTGTGTGCGCGCTTCACACCATATCGGGCAGAGAGGTGTGTGCTTAAACCAATATCATTTTTGAGGTGTTTTCTTGACCTCATATCGTGCAAGAGGTGTATACTACACCACCATATTGTGCAAGAAAGTATAAAATCATATCCATATCGTTTTAGTGAAGTAGGTGCATCACCATATCGGGTTAGAGGTGCTTGCTTGTGTGCTTGCACCCAAAATCACTTGTATAAGGTGATACCATCATCTTCAAGCTCTAGACCTTTGTTCTAACTATTATAGTTCATGGAAACAGGTCTAATCAACTACTAGAACTCATAATGTCATCAACTATTACAGAAAATTTCGAAATTAAAACTAGTTCATTAAGTATATAGCAATTTAGGTGATGAATAATAACATGGTTGAGTTCAAGTTATATAACCCGCCTTAATAACAACTTCAAAGCTCCAAGCTCCAAAGATCCACGTTCCTAAGGTTTAAGATGAACTTCAAAACTCCTGTATATTCAAAGAATCACCATGTATAAGCAATTGGTGAAGAAGAAAATAAAGGAAGATCATAACCCTAAAATAATGCTTCATTCCAAGGTTGAAGATTATCATGGTCTCACCTTAGGGTTAAGTATGAGCTCCTTCTTACTCCTTAGCACCCTTGCATGATACACTACTATTCTTTCACGATACAAGGAACCTATGAACGATACCTTAGGGAAGGAGGGTGGTAAGATTCGAAAATTTCCACTAAGGGGTGAAACTAGGGGTATATATACTTGTTGTTCATGAAGGAGTGTAAAATGAGGTGTCATCAATTTGAGATAGTAGGTGCCATGTGTCCATGCATGGATGACATGTGTACATGCATTCATAAACATTTATCTTGACATGCAAAACAGTTGAGGATAATCTAGGGATGAATTTTCGTCCATTACTTATCCCTTTGAATAAAATATATCAACAAAATCACCACTTTATTCACAACCCGATACAACCTTTCTAAGGAAGTTGTAAACCGATACACTTCACCTCCTTGAGGTGCTTTGCACGACATCACCTTTTCCAAGAGTACACAAAATGATATGGGACTCCTCCTATGGCTCCTTGGCTGATAGGCACTCATATATAAGCTTTTCAACTTATAACAACTCAAGTTAGGGTTTCATATTCAACCCCTTTCTTGGTCATTTCATCACCAAGAGTACCATCACTCATAATTGATTCAAACATGGTGTATCCTTATTTATATCTCCTAGAAATGATACATAGAGGAAGTAGGGACACTCTAGAGGTGGTAATTTGCATATCAACCCCACATTTTGGGTAAATTACAATTTGTACCAAAATTGGTGCACAAGGTACTAACATTATTCAAACATGTTCAAACTTGGAATTTAGGCTTTAAACAAGCCACAACTTAGCATCATTCTCTCTCTTATGATTTTAAAACACTTAAGGCATGTTCTACATGTGAAAATTTGCAATATAACCCCTCATCTTAAGTAAATTGCATTTTGGTCCAAAACATGAGAACATTGCTCAAACGTTATTCAAACAGGACCAAATTTGGAACATAAGTGTGTCACATGATAACAAAACACCTTAGAGGATTATATTAAATTTCTAAGCAACTTTCTTAGCCAAAACAAATAGGGTAACCTCATAACCCAAGTCAGGGTCATTACACACAGCCTTAGTTGGATTTTGTATCTTCTTTGTTAATCGTCAATGTTTGCTTGTAGATTAATCACATACTTGCTTTTCAATTAGCATGGTTGACTCCTTGACAAGAAATTCTAATAGGATTCCTTGAAGTTGTAAGTGTATGATCGGTGAGGGGACGAGCCATCTAGCCCACGGTGATGCTTCTGTGTGCCTAACGCTTGTATAGGGGGCCCACATCTTCATTTGGATTTCTATATCTTCAGAGCCATAGGTGAGTGATCTGGATGGTGACGAGACATCTGATACCTAAGGTGATGCTTACGCAAGCCTAACGCCCATATGGGGGTTTTGCAGTAGCTCCATTTGGATGGTTATATCTTTCCTAGATGTTTGATGTTAGGATGTGTTTGCATGTGTAGTGGTGGTGAAACTCGAGACCATCCCATCGATTCCATATCATTAATCTAGATCCAACTTTAATTTTGCTATTTACTTTCTTGCAATTAGTTTAATTAACCTCAAATCAACCAATCATTCTAAATATTAGTCTTACTTGAGCTAGATTCGACTAACGATGATTCTTAAAAATGTTGTCTCTTGGGATTCGATCCTCAACTATACTACGATAAGACATGTCCACTTGTGGGTGGTATTATTGCACAAGGTTTTGGTAAAAGCTCGGGGATTTTAACCCTGAGTGAATTTGTTAGTGCGATAATAAACCACGTCAACATCCAGTGATCTGCTAGGGCTCATACATACAGATGTATGTGGACCTTTTAGATTTAATGTAGAGGAGGCTATCAATACTTCATTACCTTCGTTGATGACCTCAATAGGTTTGGCTATGTATATCTTATGAAATACAAGTCAGAAACTATTGAAAAGTTCAAGACTTTCATGAATGAAGTAGAGAAGCAACTTAATAAGAGTATTAAAACACTTTGATCCGATCGAGGTGGCGAATACTTAAGCTAAGAGTTTGAGGACCTTCTGAGAGGGTGTGGTATTGTATCATAATGGACTCCACCTGGTACACCACAGCATAATGGTGTGTCAGAAAGAAGGAATCATTCATTATTAGATATGGTACGATCAATGATGAGTTATGTCTAACTTCCAATATCATTCTAGGGATATGCTCTTGAAACCACAATGTTTACACTGAACCATGTACTTACCAAATCATTTCAAAAGACACCGTATGAGATATGGAATGAGAATCGTCCCAATTTGTCTATGTTAAAGATTTGGGGATGTGAATCTTATGTTAGGAAACAATTTCCTAAAAAGCTTGGACTCAAATCTGACAAATGTTATTTTGTTGGATACCCCAAGGAAACTCAGAGATATTATTTCTATACACCAACTGAAAACAAAGTGTTTGTTGGTACGACTATTGTATTTCTTGAAAAGAATTTATTTTCAAAGGAATCTGTGGGAGAAATGTAGAGCTTGAAGAAGTTTGAGATCAACAAGAAAGTAGATAACCCGAGGAGGTACATAAGGAACATGAAGATTCACAAACGGTTGTGGAATTTCAAGTTCCAAATATAACACATGAACCTTGTAGGTCTAGTAGGACGTGACTTGAACCTGAGAGATTTGGATTTCTCATGACTCAACACAGTGACGATTTGGGCATAGAAGAGGAGCCAACTTCCTATCTAGAATATACTAAGGGACTAGAATCTAAGAAATGGCTCAAAGCCATTAGATCTGAGATGGAATCCATGTACACCGACAAGGTATGGACCTTGGTGGATCTACCCAAAGGGGTAAAACCCATAGGGTGCAAGTGGCTCTTCAAGAAGAAGATCGACATGGATGAAAATGTTCAAACCTATAAAGGTAGATTGGTTGTGAAAGGATTCCGTCAAACTCAAGGTGTTGATTATGACGATACCTTCTCACCAGTTGCCATGGTTAAATCCATCAGGATCATGCTTACCATTGCAGCTTATCGTGACTATGATATTTCATAGATGGATGTTAAAATAGCATTTCTTAATGGGAATTTACTCGATGATGTGTACATGACACAACCAGACAGTTTTATCAATCTGAAGGAAGCCAATAAAGTTTGTAAGCTATAAATGTCAATCTATGGATTAAAGCAAGCATCTCTGAGATGGAATCTACATTTTGACAAAGTAGTCAAAAAAATTTATTTGCTCAAAATGAAGATGAACCTTGTGTTTAAAAAAGGGTTAGTGGGAGCACAGTTGTATTTCTCATATTGTATGTGGATGACATACTATTTATGGGAAATGACATCCCTACTATTCATATAGTAAAAGGTTGGCTGGGGAAGACCTTCTCTATGCAGGATTTAGGCAAAGCATTAAATATACTAGGAATCAAGATCTATAGAGATAGATCTAGAAGGCTTCTAGGCCTAAGCCAGAGCACATACATTGACAAGGAGCTAAATAGGTTTAGCATGGAGGGTTCTAAGAGAGGTAACTTGCCCATGTCCCATAGGGTTACGATCTCTAAAGCCCAATGTCCTAGTTCATGTGATGAACGAGCGTGCATGAGTAAGATTTCATATGCATCATCAATTAGATCTATCATGTACATGATGTTATGTACTTATCGTGATGTGTCGTATGCTTTGAGCATGACAATTTGATATTAGTCAAATCCATGTGAATGACATGAGACAGTCATAAAGAACATCCTAAAGTACTTGAGAATGACTACGGATCAATTCTTGGTATACAGTAGTGAGGAAGAGCTCGTGGTAAAGGATCACACGGATGCTAGCTTCCAAACTAACAAAAATGACAATAGATCGCAATTTGGTCATGAATAAGGATTGCCATAAAGATGGTTCCTGGGTGCATTGTGACACATGGGGATGACTCTGAGTGATGTAGATGGAATTTTTCCTTCCAGAGGAGTTTGATATTTTGGCCACTTGTTAAGTGAGACTGAGAAGTGCATGGCCATGCTGGTGTGATTCAATATGTGATATTGAGCTTACATATATCTCAGATAGTCTGTTGTAGTTCAAGGAACATGGATTGAAAGTTTAATAGGATGACAGTTCCATGACTTGAGTTCAATCCGGATATCAATGACAAAGGAACTATACAAGCACTATAACACTAGTCATGAATGCTAGGTTAAGTTGTTCTCCAACTTCTCCAAATACTTAGGTGGCAATGAAGTCTTGCTAGATTCCAATCATTGCTTGTGAAATCATAATATGATTATGGATATCACTGCCAACATAATTTGGAACCTACCGGGTTACACGCATAGGATGTGTTGGAATAGGAGTGTAATTATGGATTAGATTGGAATTGTTATGAATCAGATTGACTACTAAAAATTTTATGTAATCTAGTAGAATAATATTGGAATATGTTAAAATGTTTGAGACAATTAATTGGAATGATTGGCTCTAAGTGTAAGTGGAAGTTTGTTGGTATGTATGCCCATAGAGACATCCTGAATGATTGCATGGAGTCAGATATTAATTAATCAATTAATATGATTATTTGGTTAATTAATTAATTCTAGAATATTCTAATTGATTCATGAGCATTTTATTTAGCATTGTCTTTCTATTTATTGAAGGGTTTAGGAAACCCTACTTCCTTTCGTATCATGTTTAAAGGGGCTTGATGGCTGAGGTCTGGGGAAGACATTGAGAGAGGATTTTGAGTTTATGCTCACGTACATAAACCCTAGATATCACCATCCTCAGGAGAGAAAGGAGAGCACTGAGATGCTAGCACATCATTGCACAAAGGCTACTCCTTTCTACCGACTTAGGAAGCACGACATAGAGTTCCAGTCCATCCATGTAGATGAAGTAGAGATGCAGATGCTGAGATGCCTACATTCGGAGGACATCAACGACCATCCATACATGCTACGAGTGGCGTAAATCACCGCACGAATGGAGTGCCATCAGATCTTCTCATGACATGTTCGGACGATGGGAGAGAGGTACCTTCCATGTAAGCCAGGAGCATTGCACACCATCATGCAGCGGGACATCACCAGACTTGCTCTGTGAAAAGGTATATCCCACGAACACTCTTTTTGAATACATTGTTATCGACGAGATCATGTTGCAGGTTGTGTAAAAGTATATTTTATTGTATTGCTTCCACTGCGCATGTTTCCTCCACAAAACTCAATAGAAGGCCTCCTAGATCTTTCATTTGAAAATGGCTTGCTAAAAACTTCTATAGCTTAGTGATGCCAACAAGTGCCATCTCTAGTGATGACTGTGTCATTGAGATAGAGAATAAGAATGACATGACCTTTAATTGATATCCTAATAAACATTGAGTGGTCATGATTACCATGAATATAACTTGCTTGTTTCATAGCATGATCGAAACACTTAAATCATGGTCTAGGAGCATGATCAAGCTCATAGATGGATCTTTAAAGACAACATACATGTCCTAAAGGAGTTGTTAAACCAATTCAAGATTGTATGTATATTGTCTCTACAATCTCACCATGTAGAAAAGCATCATTTACTTCAATCTAAAAAAGACACCACCTGTGAGAATCCGCAACAACTAAAAGAGAACGAACTATAGTCATATGATAAATAGGGGCAAATGTTTCTTCATAATATATGCCATGCTCTTGTGAAATGCATGAGCAACAAGATGAGTCTTGATTTTATCACCTGCTCTATCTGAATGCCGCTTGATTTTATATATCCATTTACAAATTGGTTTTATTGAGGAGGTCAAAGGAACAACCTCCCATGTACTTGTCTACACAAAAGTTTAAAACTCCTTGACCACGACCTATTGTCATTTTGACTGATTTGTTGCTTGCTGATAGATATATGGCTCATTTTTTGCATATAAATCAGTCGTAAAAGTTGCAAAATCATTGTTAAAGTATGTGTAGGAGTGGGAGTAGGAGGGAGATATGTGTGGCTAATATCAACAACATGATTATTAGTATGACAAGGTGTATCAGAAGAGTGGAATGCAATAGGTGAGAACACCTCCTTGGGTTCCAATATAAAATTCAAACTCATGGTTATGAGCCTTTCATGTGTGACATTCACCTATACTTGTTCAAGCACTAACTCATAATAACTAATTAATAAGGAATTTCCATTAAAAGATGTTTGAAGAAGACCATCTGTGAATAGAAACTATAATAATGAGACTTAGGGGAAAAAGGTAAAAGGTGTCTTCAATGAATGAGACATGTCTAGATGTAAACATATATATAGCAGGAGGATGATAACAATGGCATCCCTTGTTCTTTGGAGTATAGCCAACAAAAACACAACAAACTGACTTGGGTGAAAGTTTGTCTCTCTCGTGTCAAAGAAGAAGGACGAAAATTGTGGACCTAAAAAATCTTGAAAACGAATAACTGGACTTAGAGAAAAACACCCTCAAATGGAGAAATTTACTCAAATATGAGTAGCCATCTTATTGATGGCGTGGACATATGTAACATCATCATCTTCCCAATATAATCGAGGAGCAAAAGCATAAAAAAGAAAGGATCTAGTTGTTTCAAGAATATGATGATATTTCCTCTCTACCACACCATTTTTTTGATGAGTGTGTGGGAAAAAGGCATGCCAATAAGTGCCATGATCCAGTAACATGGAGCACATGATTGAAGAAGTATATTCACGTCCATTGTCATATCTTAAAGCATTGATACGCTTATGATATTAGGTATAAATCGTATTGTTAAAGTGAAGTACATTGAGGGAAACCTTGTACAATTCTTCATTAAGTATTTTTATTTTCATCAATAATAGTAACATAGTGGCGGAGAAACATTGAGAGAATTGGTTGGTGTTGGTCCACAATATCAGAATGTGTAAGATCAAATAGGGAAAATGAATTACTTAATTATTTTGAAAGAGGTAGTTATATTTGTTTTGCTATTTGGCGAATAATACAAGGGCTTAATTTGGAAATTCAAAATAGGACTAAGACTCTTTACTTTAAAAGAATTCTATGACATGAGTCTGACATGTGGCCCAACGTCGATTCCAAGGGAAAATTGGAGATAAAGTGGAAGTAGTGGCTGAAATAGTTGAAGGAGATATTGAAATCGACACTTGATAAATCTGGTATAAAACTCCCTTTTGGTGTGCTTGACCAATGACCTCCTTAGTACCTTGGATAATGCACAATACATAAAGAGGAGTTATACTCCACTTTGTAACCCAGACTAAATATTGAGGATACATAAAATAAATTCATCGTGAGATATGGTATGGGTAGAACAAAAGGTACAATGATTTTTTTGCTTTATTGTTAAGTGTACTAGTCTGCTTACTGGTTAAATATGTTTCATTAGTAGTGTGATAGGAGTCCATATGAGTAGAATAAGAGCATGATGTAATAAATGTATCATTGTGAGTCATATGTATAGACACCCCAGAGTCCATATATCAAATATCATTATTTTAACCATTTTAATTTTAAAACCTAGATGATGCTACATCTACTTGATTGGAAGATTGCATATGTTGTAGCATATGCAATATTTTTTGAAAGTTCGGTGAAGAGGAGGTTGATGTAGAAGTTGTAGAAGCTTTTGAGGAACATGCTTCTTTACATTTTTTTGTTCTTTTTTAGGATGCAAACTCCAACAAGTTGTCTTGTCATGACCTAATTACTTACAATACACAGAAATCTTTAAATTATCCACTTTTGAAGAAGATACTTGAGAAAAAATGGTCGAGATAACCTACTTAATGGTGGGGATAAGAGAAACATGGATGAAAGAAAGTCTACTATTATAAAAGGATGAAGTCTTCATACACATATCAACAGTTATGATTTCCATCAATGCATCCTCGAGACATGGAACCACATCACAGACAATAAGTTTTTGTGCTTAAGTTTGGAACTCTAAATGAAGACCAATGGTAAATGTGGCCACACATCCCATTATCACACAGATAACGAGGTGTTACGCGAAAACGTGCGGAAATCACCATAACCATAGATTATCAAAAACACGGGTTAATTAAAACCGATTGCGGAAAACATATAAATTGTGGAACTATTACTTTCCAATCCTCATCCTGCATAGAAACATGTCATAAATATACATACATGAAATCTTGATACGTGTCCACAGCTCAGTAATAGTTGTTCATCCATCACATGAGTTCACCACCTGTTCATATACATAAAGGCCCACATCCATTCGACAGCAGGATATACAAACATCATCGATCGATCATCGTGAAACAACGTCAAAACACTGCCAAGGACCTGAGAGTACAGGGATGACTCTAGACTCTACTACAAAACATCCAAAACATCAGCATATGCATCGCTTGCCTTCTACTGCTCGTCAGGCTGCTCGGCCGCAACACCACGACCACGTCTACCTCGACCACCTAAAAATGGTGTAAACCAGCAGAGTGAGACAATTGAACAATTGTCCCAGTGGGAAACATGACTTCCCACTGCAACTACAGAACCTCAGCAAGATAGACTATATCAGCAGATATCTAATAACAGGTATAACAAGAGCAATAAAACAAATCATTCTTGCCGACAAGCTTACCAGCTGTTCAGAAGCATATAACCAGATATATCACAAGAATATGAATTGCAAGATAAGATGTATCTCTATGTAACATGATTATCAGAACAAGATATAATGTACCATAACCTGCAAGGTATAACAGAGATATTACACAAACAAGGCTCCAACCAATGTTTCATGTTTATCCTAAGCAATATATACTAAACGGCTGCATTACGTATTATTAGTATGCCCTGAGGATTTGAATCGTACCATTCAAATCCAACCTCTGGCTGCGAAGCCTGAATCCAGTGCCATACAAGGTCAAATGGAAGAGCCGGACTCCACGACCTCACACCTCATGGTCAGTACACGAGTACAACACAAGCAGGACCGTAGTCACATGCTGAAGTGGTCTAAGCCAGAGGGACAGCTCCATAGGCTACCCTCACTCTAGCCCGCCTTGGTACAGGTCTTGGCGCTAGTAAAACTGAGCCACGGGCCTATTCACCGTGCTCTGAGCCATGAACGCATTCATGCTCCTTACATCACATATCCTGAGCCATGGGCATGTTCACCATGCTCTATATACATATCTGAGTCTGTAACCGAAGTTACACTCTTACCTCCTCATTTTCAGGCTAGGAGCAACCTACACATATTCAACAATATGCGCTTCCAGGTTAACCCGTAGGAGAACCTGTTTCACCATCATCAAGTCCTGACGATGATAGATCTATGGCCAGGGAAAACTACATGATATAATTCCACTATAATTAATTAGTGTCTTTTAGATGGATTGCAGGATTCAACCAAGTTGTATAGCATGCAAGATATAACAGATAATAAAGAACATTATATTATTATTGAGACCTCATCATCCTGATCCATCACAAGGATCCAGCATCACATGTTACCACTTGGCCTCTTGCCAACCATCCAGATCCATATCACATAACATAGGATATCAATTCTTCATCATGTACTGTCACTTCCTCTCAAGGCTCACATCATCATCATGGGACAAACACATTACATATATAATCTCATAGAACAATTATCAAGGTGATGTTACTCATCACATATGTCTCATAGCCCTTTCATGGCTACACATCACCTGCATGGTTAGGATACACAATAACCATAGATTCAACATAAGGAGTATGCTCATTTATCATGAGTTATCGTTCCAGATAATCTATTTATCAATATTACACTATTGGATGATCAATCTTGTTAAGCACATTGTACCATAATCATGCCTACCCTTATCTCAGGATTATACAACAATCGAGGTATTTATTCTATATGGAGAGTATGTTGGATATACAAAGCAGCACTAAAATCATCACTATTACCATCCACTATCATTGTTGTTACCATTTTTACCATTATGCAAGCTACTAGTGTAACTATCATCATTCTCACTAGAAATTAAGCACAAGGGTTAATTCAAGCATGCCAGTACTATCATTATTGCCATCATTATTATGATCATCATCATTATCTACTATTATCTTCATTGCTATATCAAGCAAACTGTTAATGTAATTGCCACTTAGTCACATTATTCCAATCATTACCATTATTATTACTTTCTCTTACTAGCAAGGCATTAACACAACTAACATCTTTGTTATCCACATATGATCATCATGACTATGTCATTATCATGTCATTATGATTATTACTAAGCAAGACATTATTACCGAGATTTAGTTGTTCATAGACGTCTACTATCATGGTACTTGGGACCGTCACCAAAGGTCTAACTACCCTCACCTAAGATCTCACAACCCTCACTATAGCTGGCTTGCTCGGCTAAGCATGGGAAGCTGCACGCTGCGTTGCACCCTGTCTGTGCGCCCATTCACAAGAGGATCGGGCGACACGCGTGGGGAGGCTGCATGCTACGCTCAAACTACTGCTCGCGTGCCCCATTGGGCGACATCCACTTCTGCCCGCACGCCTACTCTGCCCGCTCGCTCACCTCTGCTCGCACACCCAGTTCTACATGCACGCTCACCTCTCGCCCGCACGCCCCTTCAAAGGAGGATCGGGCGACACCAAGCTCTGCCCGCGCGCTCACTTCTCAAGTGAACCGGGCGACACGCATGTCGCGCGTCAGGGAATGTTATGCGACTCACCCCATCGGGCACGCCCGTCCCATACTCACCACATGCCCGACATCCTAGGCTAACACCCTAACATCCTCACGACTGCTAGGAGAGAGAGATGGAGAGAAAGAAGGAAAGGAGAGAGGGAAGCACTCTCTACAAATCGTGCAACAGCATAAGGCCTATCGGCCTGCACGCCTCTAGGAAAGGAGGGTGTGTCGGCCAGCTACTCACTCCTGCTCGCTCGCCACACTTCTAGGGGTATCGCCCGATACACCCTCACCTATCGGCCAAGACACCATCTTAAACTTGTCGGGCAACACCACCAACTACTAAGGGAAACCCTCTTGTCCACCACAGGGACCAAGGCCTATCGCCCATCCAACAGGGTACCGCTCAACCTTGCCATAACAGCCAACAAAACTCATTGCTCGCCCTATCGCCCAACACATGGGCAGGGTATCGGCCAACCTCAAGGACATAACCCATTGTTCAACAAAGCTTACATGTCGTCCAACAAAGAGATGCCATATCGTCCATCTCAAAGGCCAAGGTGCCATGTCGTCCATCAAAGAAGGTATCGTCCAACAAATCAACCCAAGAGGGAGTATCGCCCAACACATAGTCACCATCAACCTCCAACTCAAGCATCACAAACCCTAGATCACTGGAAACCCTAAACCCTAAGGGTATATCGGCCACTAAAGGAAACTCAAGCATAAAACAAGCTAAGCTACTAAGTTAACTACTAACATATAACAAGGCTATTGCTAGAGGTAAAGGAATTAGGGTTAGAAGTCATGCAACCCGCCTTAAGCTCCAAGCTCCAAGGAAGAAGATGCACTCCAAGGTCCAAAGCTATGCTCCACCAAGCTACTCCAGGAAGGTGTGTCGTCCACCACTTCAACTCCAAGGGGTGTGTCGGCCAACACAAGCAAGATGGAGAGGGATATCGTGCCCTCAAGGTGGAGGGGAGACCAAAAGAGCAAAGGAGACTAAGGCAAGGAAAAGAGCTACATATATAGGAAGAAGGGGAGGAGAAACCAAGGTTTAACCATGCTAAGTGTCATCCACCCAAGGGACACTTGTCCTAGGGTTTTATCTAACACATTAGCAAGCCAAGAGACACTTGTCCAAGCTGGACACCAAGTGTCACCAACCAAGGTCAAGCCACATGGGCGACACAAGAAAGAACTCCTACTGGGCGACACAAACAAGCAACTGGGCGACACACCATGGTGTTGGATGACACAAAGCTCTCTTGGACGACACACACAACCTCAAGGTCGACACAAACTTACCTTGGACGACACAAGGCAAGCCATGGCCGACACAAAGCTCAAACAAGCCCAAACAACACATCTCAAGGCCCAAACAAGCTCAACTCAGGCCCAAAGAACTCAAACAACAAGCCCAAGCCTTCCTCTCAACCCTAGAGGAAGCAAAGAGGGGAAAACATCTCACAAGATGGAAAACTTGCACACAAAACCCTAAACTTGGGTTATTTGCAAGTAGCCCCTCGAACTCTCAATAAAGCACAACAAAACCCTAATCACCACTAAAGGTGATTAGAAAGCATCAAACCACCAAGATTAAGCAAAACAAACAGGGTAAACCCTAAACGCAGGTCAGGGTCCTTACAATCTAACCCCCTTTAAGGGATTTCGTCCCCGAAATCCGAAGAGAAAAGCGAGGGATACTTCCTCCTCATCTCTTCCTCAAGCTCACACGTGGCTTCCTCAACGCCACGACGCTGCCAAAGAACTTTCACAAGAGCCAGGTCATTCCTTTTCAGCTTCTTGATCCTTCTGTCAAGGCTCGCCATAGCACCTTCCTCGTAGGTCACATCTGCATCAAGCTCAACCTCAACTGGCTGTATCACTGTACTTGATTTCGGATGACTTTTCTTCAGCATACTGACATGAAACACCAGATGCAACCTGTGCAACTCTGGAGGCAACTCTAACTCATAAGCTACCTTGCCAACACGTGCTTTGACTGAGTAAGGTCCCATATACATGGGAGCTAACTTACCCTTCCATCCAAACCTTAGCACACCTTTCCACAGCGAGACTTTAAGATACACTTTGTCTCCTACCTGGAACTCCAAAGGTCGTCGGCGATTGTCTGCATATGACTTCTGTCTATCCTGTGCCACTTTCAACTGTTGTTGTACCACCTCGATCTTTTCCGTCGTCTGCTGAACTAACTCTGGGCCCAACAACTGATATTCACCTGATTCATACCAACACAAAGGAGATCTGCACTTCCTCCCATACAAAGCCTCATAAGGAGCCATGTTGATGCTTCGTTGGTAACTGTTGTTGTAAGCAAACTCTATCAAACTCAGATGTACATCCCAATTGCCTAGAAACTGCAAAACACAAGCTCAAAGAAGATCCTCCAAAATCTGAATAGTCCTCTCAGACTGTCTGTCTGTCTGCGGGTGAAAAGTTGTACTGAACCTCAACTGCGTTCCCAACGCCTTGTGCAATTGTTCCCAAAAACGACTTGTGAACTGAGGACCTCTGTCAGAAACTATCGTTGCTGGCACACCATGCAAACGTACTATCTCATCCACATTACTCGAGCTAGCTTCTCAGTTGTATACGTCGTCTTCACAGGTAGGAAATGGGCAGACTTAGTCAATCTGTCCACTATCACCCAAATGGAATCATGATTCCTAGTTGTCCGGGGTAGACCAACTACGAAATCCATATTTATATGATCCCATTTCCACTGCGGTATCGGCAAAGGTTGCAACGTACCTGCCAGCTTCTGATGTTCAGCCTTCACTTGCTGACACACCGCACATCTTGCCACGAACTCAGCCACGTCCCTCTTCAAACCAGGCCACCAGTACAAGTCCTTTAGACTATGATACATCTTGGTGACACCTGGATTCATAGCATACATCGACGTATGTGCTTCTTCAAGCACCAACTCCCTCAGATTATCAACATCTGGAACCACCATCATGTCATGATAGCAAACTAGTCCATCCTCGGACTCATGAAACCCATCGCGCTTGTCGCTGCCAAACTCTGATCTAATCGACTTTACTGCATCATCTGTCTGTTGTGCATCCTTGATCTGCTGTCTCAACGTAGGCTTGACGTGCATCTGTGCGAAAAGACCAGACAGCAAAGAAACTTCCATCTGCACATTCATCTGTCTCAGAGAAACAAACATATCTCGCTTATGGCATACCAGAGAACTCAACTGTGCCTTCTTTAAAGAAAGAGAAGAAGACTTCCTGCTAAGCGCATCAGCTACCACGTTCGCCTTACCAGGATGATACTCGATAGTGCAGTCATAATCATTGATCAACTCCATCCATCGTCGTTGTCGCATGTTCAACTCTTGCTGCATAAAGATATACTTCATATTCTTATGGTCCATAAAGATCTGACATACTTCCCCATACAGATAGTGTCTCCAAATCTTTAGCGCATGAACCACTGCTACCAACTCCAAATCATGAGTCGGATAGTTCTCCTCATGCTTCTTGAGCTGTCGCGAGGCAAAAGAAACCACATGATCTTCCTGCATCAACACGCAACCTAAACCTTTCTTGGACGCATCACAGAAAACAACATAGCCTTTCCCAGGCTCTGGCAAGATTAACACTGGAGCACTGGTCAGCTTCTCCTTCAAACTCTGGAAATCTTGCTGACATCGATCATCCCAAACAAAAGGTACATCCTTCCTGGTCAACTTCGTCATCGGTAGAGCTATCAAACTGAAGTCCTTGATAAACCTCCGGTAGTATCCTGCTAGACCAAGGAAACTATGAACTTCTGTCGGCGTCTTCGGCTGTTCCCAATCTGCAACAGATTCCACCTTCTTCGGATCTACCTTGACTCCTTCAGCGGATATCACATGGCCCAAAAAGGTTACTTCATCCAGCCAGAACTCACACTTACTGAACTTGACGTACAACTGATGTTGACGAAGAAGAGTCAACGCTCGATGAAGATGTTGCTCATGCTCTAGCCTATCCCGACTATAGATCAAGATGTCATCTATAAAGACTACAACAAACTGATCTAAGAACGGATGGAACACTCTGTTCATCAAATCCATAAAAGTTGCAGGTGCATTGGTTAACCCAAACAGCATAACCACAAACTCATAGTGACCATACCTTGTCCTGAAAGCTGACTTTGGTATGTCATCCGTCTTTATCCTCAACTGATGATATCCAGACCGTAGATCGATCTTCGAAAACACTGTAGCACCACGCAACTGATCAAACAGATCATCTATCCTTGGCAACGGGTACTTATTCTTGATCGTGACTTTGTTCAACTGTCGGTAGTCTATACACAACCGCATTGAACCATCCTTCTTCTTAACGAACAACATGGGAGCACCCCACGGCGACGTACTCGGTCGGATAAAACCCTTCTCCAACAACTCTTGCAACTGCTTCTTCAACTATGCCATCTCTGTTGGATCCATCCTGTATGGTGACTGTGCAACTGGCTATGTTCCAGGGACCAGATTGATCTCGAAATCAATCTCTCGAGGTGGAGGAATACTAGGAAACTCCTCAGGAAACACGTCTGTGAACTCTTGAACCACGGACACCTCCTCAAGACTAGGACCTTTCGCTTTGGTAACCACAACGGTATCCACCACGTGAGCTAGGAACGCCTCACATCCTTGTCGTAACAACTTATCTGCCACCATAGCTGATACTAAGCACGTCGAAAGAATCTTCCTATCTCCCTGGAAGACCCACTTCTCTCCAGCAACATCAAACATTGCTTGCTTGGATCCACAGTCCAAGACAACCTTATACTTCTCTAAGGTATCCATCCCGAGGATGACATCAAAACCATGCATATCAAGTGGTATAAGATCCACTTGAATGTGATGTCCCGAGAAAGACAAAACACAAGATGGGCACTCTCCTCGAAGCAAAGAGGAACCATCAAGAGGGGTTTCTAACAACAATCTATCCCTCTTACAGCTAACAGGTAGATGACAGTTTTCAAGCATACTATAGGCGATAAAAGAGTGTGTAGCACCCGGATCAACCAGAACAGATATAAAGCAAGAAGAAGACATATCAGAATGAAATAACTCCATCTGACCTGTCACCACTCATGGGTTGACTATCGCCTCCGGCTGATTCATGGCATAGAATCGAGCCGTTGCTTGCTGTCCACGACCTATGATTCCTTGAGCAGACGATCCAGCTTGAGACGCCTGACCGCGTCCTCGTCCTCTGCTACCACTGGGTTGTTGTCTCTCAGACTTCTAGAAACTCTGTCTCGGCTGCTGTGTCACTTCAACATCTCTATTCGGGCAATTAAGCCTGAAATGCCTGACTTGTCCACAAAGATGACATGCCTTATCCTCAAACCGTGACCTAGCTGGCCTTGTCACTGCCACAGAAGCTGAACTGTGCGCCTTTGACGGTGAAGAAACATAACCTCTTCCCTTACTCGGAGACCACTGAGATGGTACACCAGCACTTCTCATCGCTGACGGTGCCGAAAACCTGGGCTTCTTAAAGCCACCAAACCTTCTTCGTTGAAACTGAGTAGGTCTTTTAAGAGACATGGACTCTCTTTTCTCCCGTACTGTTCTCTCAATCCGCCGAACCGATTCCACAAACGTAGAAAACCGTTCTCAGTTTTCCAACGCAGACACCGGGGTCGTCAACTCAGCACTTAAACCCTTCTCGAAACGTCTAATCCGTTCCTCATCTGTTGCCGCCATGTGAGGACAGAACCTCAACAGATCCATAAACTTGGCTTCATACTCGGTGACGTTCATCGTTCCCTATCGCAACTTCTCAAACTGACTGATCTTCTCATCCAGGTACGTCTTGGGAAAGTATCTGGTGACGAACTCGCGTTGAAACACTTCCCAACAGATCACCTCACCAGGCCGCTTCTCTTCTTAGATGGTCCACCAGTGACCAGCACTACTTTTCAGAAGGTAGACAACATGCTTTACTTTGTCTGCTTCGGGGATGTCAAGGATCCGGAAAGCCTTCTCGAGACTTGTCAGCCACAGATATGCATCTGCTGGATCAGGCGTCCCAGCATAATCTGAAGCTCCAACTCGGCGAAGCCGCTCAAAGGTCTTCCCAATACACGATGCTTCTCCATGGAGAACCTGTGCTCGCGGAGGAGGCACTGGTAATCGCTCAACCATGAGATTCATCGTAGCCATTAACTGCCCCATAAGCTGTTGGTAGGCAGGGTGTTCAAGTATGGCTGGGTTAGGTTGGGGGACCTCAGGCACCTGATCTTCATGTGCCTGTCCATCTGCTCCATCAACCGATGCAGCATCACTATGCTCAGGAGCATGTTCTTCATGGTTTCCAGAAATCTTAGCTTTTCTTCCGCTGAGGGCAGAAGATTTTGTAAGATAGCCTGGAAAACTCATAAGAACATACTCAACATAGTCCTAGATCCCTGTAGACTCAGCGAACCTAAAGCTCTGATACCAAAACTTGTGGCAACACATCCCATTATCACACAGATAACGAGGTGTTACGCGAAAACGTGCAGAAATCACCATAACCACAGATTATCAAAAACACGGGTTAATTAAAACCGATTGTGGAAAACATATAAACTGTGGAACTATTAATTTCCAGTCCTCATCCTGCACAGAAACATGTCATAAATATACATACATGAAATCTTGATATGTGTCCACAGCTCAGTAATAGTTGTTCATCCATCACATGAGTTCACCACCTGTTCATATACATAAAGGCCCACATCCAGCCGACAGCAGGATATACAAACATCATCAATCAATCATCGTGAAATAACGTCAAAACACTACTAAGGACCTGAGAGTACAGGGATGACTCTAGACTCTACTACAAAACATCTAAAACAGCAGCATATCCATCGCTTGCCTTCTACTGCTCGTCAGGCTGCTCGGCCGCAACACCACGACCATGACCACGTCTACCTCGACCACCTAAAAAGGGTGTAAACCAGCGGAGTGAGACAAATGAACCATTTTCCCAGCGGGAAACATGACTTCCCACCACAACTACAGAACCTCAGCAAGATAGACTATATCAGCAGATATCTAATAACAGGTATAACAAGAGCAATAAAACAAATCATTCTTGCCGACAAGCTTACCAGCTGTTCAGAAGCATATAACCAGATATATCACAAGAATATGAATTGCAAGATAAGATGTATCTCTATGTAACATGATTATCAGAACAAGGTATAATGTAACATAACCTGCAAGGTATAACAGAGATATTACACAAACAAGGCTCCAACCAATGTTTCATGTTTATCCTAATCAATATATACTAAACGGTTGTGTTACGTATTATTATTATGCCCTGAGGATTTGAATCGTACCATTCAAATCTAACCTCTGGCTGCGAAGCCTGAATCCAGTGCCATACAAGGTCAAATGGAAGAGCCAGACTCCACGACCTCCCACCTCGTGGTCAGTACATGAGTACAACACAAGCAGGACCGTAGTCACATGCTGAAGTGGTCTAAGCCACAGGGACAGCTCCATAGGCTACCCTCACTCTAGCCCGCCTTGGTACAGGTCTTGGCACTAGTAAAACTGAGCCACGGGCATGTTTACCGTGCTCTAACCCATGAACGCATTAATGCTCCTTACATCACATATCCTGAGCCATGGGCCTGTTCACCATGCTCTATATACATATCTGAGTCTGTAACCGAAGTTACACTCTTACCTCCTCATTTTCAGGCTAGGAGCGACCTACACATATTCAAAAATATGCGCTTCCAGGTTAACCCGTAGGAGAACCTGTTTCACCATCATCAAGTCCTGACGATGATGGATCTATGGCCAGGGCAAACTACATGATATAATTCCACTATAATTAATTAGTGTCTTTTAGATGGATTGCAGGATTCAACCAAGTTGTATAGCATGCAAGATATAACAGATAATAAAGAACATTATATTATTATTGAGACCTCATCATCCTGATCCATCACAAGGATCCAGCATCACATGTTACCACTTGGCCTCTTGCCAACCATCCAGATCCATATCACATAACATAGGATATCAATTCTTCATCATGTACTGTCACTACCTCTCAAGGCTCACATCATCATCATGGGACCAACACATTACATATATAATCTCATAGAACAATTATCAAGGTGATGTTACTCATCACATATGTCTCATAGCCCTTTCATGGCTACACATCACCTGCATGGTTAGGATACACAATAACCATAGATTCAACATAAGGAGTACACTCATTTATCATGAGTTATCGTTCCAGATAATCTATTTATCAATATTACACTATTGGATGATCAATCTTGTTAAGAACATTGTACCATAATCATGCCTACCCTTATCTCAGGATTATACAACAATCGAGGTATTTATTCTATATGGAGAGTATGTTGGATATACAAAGCAGCACTAAAATCATCACTGTTACCATCCACTATCATTGTTGTTACCATTTTTACCATTATGCAAGCTACTAGTGTAACTATCATCATTCTCACTAGCAATTAAGCACAAGGGTTAATTCATGCATGCCATTACTATCATTATTGCCATCATTATTATGATCATCATCATTATCTACTATTATCTTCATTGCTATATCAAGCAAACTGTTAATGTAATTGCCACTTAGTCACATTATTCCAATCATTACCATTATTATTACTTTCTCTTACTAGCAAGGCATTAACACAACTAACATCTTTGTTATCCACATATGATCATCATGACTATGTCATTATCATGTCATTATGATTATTACTAAGCAAGACATTATTACCGAGATTTAGTTGTTCATAGACGTCTACTGTCATGGTACTTGGGACCGTCACCAAAGGTCTAACTACCCTCACCTAAGATCTCACAACCCTCACTATAGCTGGCTTGCTCGGCTAAGCATGGGAAGCTGCACGCTGCGCTGCACCCTATCCGTGCTCCCATTCACAAGAGGATTGGGCGACACGCGTGGGGAGGCTGCATGCTGCGCTCAAACTACTGCTCGCGTGCCCCATCGGGCGACATCCACTTCTGCCTGCACGCCTACTCTGCCCGCTCGTTCACCTCTTCTCACATGCCCAGTTCTACATGCACGCTCACCTCTCGCCCGCACGCCCCTTCAAAGGAGGATTGGGCGACACCAAGCTCTGCCCGCACGCTCACTTCTTAAGTGAACCGGGCGACACGCATGTCGCGCGTCAGGGAATGTTGCACGGCTCACCCCATCGGGCACGCCCGTCCCATACTCACCACCTTCCCGACATCCTAGGCTAACATCCCAACATCCTCACGACTGCTAGGAGAGAGAGAGGGAGAGAAAGAAGGAAAGGAGAGAGGGAAGAACTCTCTACAAACCGTGCAACAGCATAAGGCCTATCGGCCTGCACGCCTCTAGGAAAGGAGGGCGTGTCGGCCAGCTACTCACTCCTGCTCGCTCGCCACACTTCTAGGGGTATCGCCCGATACACCCTCACCTATCGGCCAAGACACCATCTTAAACCTGTCGGGCAACACCACCAACTACTAAGGGAAGCCCTCTCGTCCACCACAAGGACCAAGTCCTATCGCCCATCCAACAGGGTAACGCTCAACCTTGCCATAACAGCCAACAAAACTCATTGCTCGCCCTATCGCCCAACACATGGGCAGGGTATCGGCCAACCTCAAGGACATAACCCATTGTTCAACAAAGCTTACATGTCGTCCAACAAAGATATGCCATATTGTCCATCTCAAAGGCCAAGGTGCCATGTCATCCATCAAAGAAGGTATCGTCCAACAACTCAACCCAAGAGGGAGTATCGCCCAACACATAGTCACCATCAACCTCCAACTCAAGCATCACAAACCCTAGATCACTGGAAACCCTAAACCCTAAGGGTATATCGGCCACTAAAGGAAACTCAAGCATAAAACAAGCTAAGCTACTAAGTTAACTACTAACATATAACAAGGCTATTGCTAGAGGTAAAGGAATTAGGGTTAGAAGTCATGCAACCCGCCTTAAGCTCCAAGCTCCAAGGAAGAAGATGTACTCCAAGGTCCAAAGCTATGCTCCACCAAGCTACTCCAGGAAGGTGTGTCGGACACCACTTCAACTCCAAGGGGGTGTGTCTGCCAACACAAGCAAGATGGAGAGGGATATCGTGCACTCAAGGTGGAGGGGAGACCAAAAGAGCAAAGGAGACTAAGGCAAGGAAAAGAGCTACATATATAGGAAGAAGGGGAGGAGAAACCAAGGTTTAACCATGCTAAGTGTCATCCACCCAAGGGACACTTGTCCTAGGGTTTTAGCTAACACATTAGCAAGCCAAGAGACACTTGTCCAAGCTGGACATCAAGTGTCACCAACCAAGGTCAAGCCACATGGGCGACACAAGAAAGAACTCCTGCTGGGCGACACAAACAAGCTACTGGGCGACACACCATGGTGTTGGACGACACAAAGCTCTCTTGGATGATACACACAACCTCAAGGTTGACACAAACTTACCTTGGATGACACAAGGCAAGCCATGGCC
Source organism: Alisma plantago-aquatica (assembly GCA_963693085.1). Lineage (NCBI taxonomy): Eukaryota > Viridiplantae > Streptophyta > Magnoliopsida > Alismatales > Alismataceae > Alisma > Alisma plantago-aquatica. The sequence goes on along the minus strand of OY856413.1, from coordinate 34,881,704 downwards.
GACACAAAGCTCAAACAAGCCCAAACAACACATCTCAAGGCCCAAACAAGCTCAACTCAGGCCCAAAGAACTCAAACAACAAGCCCAAGCCTTCCTCTCAACCCTAGAGGAAGCAAAGAGGGGAAAACATCTCATAAGATGGCAAACTTGCACACAAAACCCTAAACTTGGGTTATTTGCAAGTAGCCCCTCGAACTCTCAACAAAGCACAACAAAACCCTAATCACCACTAAAGGTGATTAGAAAGCATCAAACCACCAAGATTAAGCAAAACAAACAGGGTAAACCCTAAATGCAGGTCAGGGTCCTTACAGTAAACTCATGTAAATGTCTATGGCCAGATCAATCATGTTGTTTGACTTGCACACAATCCAACTTTTACATGTGGAGAAAATGAAGGACACATTTACTCATAGTTAAATCCACATCATTGCTATATAAAATTGACGTATTGTCTATTCTGCTTAAGATGACCTTAATATCACAATGAAGTTGAAATTTACAAAAAGTTATTTTCTTAAGAAAATTGCGAGAAGTGTTGCTCCATACTCAAGAAGCGGAAGCCCCTCTTTCCCACTAATTATGTTGGATGGCATGGTGATTTGGTGAATTGAGTTCACAATATAAGATATACCTCGTCGATCATGAAGTTTCCATTCTATATATAGTTGATTAACTTTATCCATTTGACATGTTGGTGTCACTTTCTTCCATATTGCATTAAGAGCATTTGACACAATTTCCACAATTATAACATTGGGAGGTTTTGTTTGCCCAAAAAGATGGTCCTCTAAGTTGAGTCCAAATAGAATGGTCTTCGTTGTCGAAGATGACGTAGTCAATTGGAAAGAATCTTCAAATAGTATGTTGTATGGAGGGATAATATCATATCATTTCATCTCAGTTGTTATGAGATTGAATGGGTGTGTAAAAAAATATAAACAACAAAAGAACAGTTGTCCTTATTTTTAAGTATTTGATACAATGAAACATAAAATACATGCATAATTCATTGAATATGTGTTCCAAGAAGTATGTCAATTTATACATAGGAGAGGAGACCCTCATTACAATATGATATGAGAGGGGATGGAGAAGTCAAAGATACATAATAAATACAATGAATGTGTGATAGAACTAACAGTCTTTCTATATATATATAGTCAATATTAACTAAGTTGATAATCAATCAATATATTAATTGATAGTTAATTGATATTGACATTCTAAAAAATGGAAATTAATAGACACACACACATACTATATATATGTAACAACCCAATGACACATGAGAGAGATAACTCAAAATAAAGTGTGCAATCAACATCTAAACAACCATATTACCCAAAGAACGAGTAAAATAAAATCGGTTTTATATAGACAACATTAAGCGAAAACAAATTACAACAAGGTCCACAACCTATAACATATCACATATCTTACTAGGTATACACATCTGTATGGTTTCCATCTACCACACGCTTGTTACAAAGATTTGTTCTCATATATGAGCCATATATTGAAGCCACTTATATACAACAAAGGTGTACTTCCAAAACACATATGGAGTTACACATCATCTACAAAATACATCCCTTCCCAGACTTGAGAGTATAGGGATGACACATAGGACTTTACTGCATTATACTAGCAATGATCCAACCTTCTGCATCTACTGATCTCTGAGCTGCTCTTCCTCAAAAGCACAATCCTACCCACATCACTGAAGGCCACCTAAAAAGATGTGATGAACCATAGGGGTGACTCATGTCCCAACAAGAGATATAACTCTCAACCAATGATTATTATTATAGTAGGGCATAACACTATTAAACAGGATGATCAGATTTAGCTAAATGAATTATTTAAATCGATTACACAAGTAGATTAGATTTAACAACTCTAGCAGATAAGCAGATTATCATATACTTTTAGAAGGAATATGAAGAATATGTATAATAGTTTATTTCTCTTACCGCATTATATAATAATTAAGCAGTAATAAAAACAAGGCAAGGGTAAACATCCAATGTGAAGTGTGTTTAACCCTAAGTAGATATACTATACAGTTGTATTACATTTTTTATTATGCCCTAAGGATTTGAGTTGTACCACCCAAATCCAATTGACCATTGTTAAGTCAAAATCAGTGTCATACAAAATCTACGAAGAGCCAGAATCCAAGATCTTCTCTGCACTATTCGGTCAGTACGAGTATGCACCACTGACATATCAGTCAACTGCCACCAATGACATATAGTCAAGCTGAAAACACCTAACCCACCTTGGTACATGTCATGGCACAAGAAACCAGGGTATACAAACCCAATCACTGAGATATAACCGCAGTTGTCCTCTGATCACATCACATATATAATCACTAAGACCCGACCGCAGCCATTCTCAAACATCTTAGGATCTGGAGGACAGGGATGTACTCTCCAAGCACCTATCATACTCAATAGTATGCACTCTGAGTATCCCATAGGAATACTTGTTTCACCATCCAGCAAGTCCTGACACTGGGATGGATCTATGTCCACGACAACTGCATGATTAGGGTTCCACTTGATTATTTAAAGCCAATTGAGTATCTTTTGACTGCATCAGTCAAGTTATAAGAAAACCCTAAAAGGATTCTACAAAAGATAAGTTAGGTTGCAACTTCAGAAGATATAAAATGTACAAAATATAAGTTGATCACAGCACCACATGGCACTGGTTCATTGCTATACACAAGGCCATCATCATTTTCACATCACCGTGGGATGCCAATCCCTTATCACATTACCAGAGGATATCACCTCAAATAAGCACAACGTTCTACCAAGGTCATAAGACCATTCACATTAATCCCTACAAGAACATCATTATCTCTCCATACCTCATCGAAGCTCATATTCCCACACATGAATCGCATAAATGATATTCCAATTGAACATTAGCTTATGATCTTCATTCAACAACAAATTAGGGTTACAACATTAAGAGAGAGAAATTACTTTATCATTATGCTAATTACTCAAGCAAGCTATGAATTATCACCACGTACTCAATTTAGGGATAGGTTTGAACTTAGTTAACCGAGTTAGGGATTCAAAATAACAACTAACATAAAACCCTTATTATCATAATCTCCCACATTCTTATAAGTAAGAGAGTCACCTGCCATCATCACAAATTCAACCCCACAAGGAAACACATGTTCTGAGAATCTCATCGACCAAAGAGGAATTGACCTCACCGTCTTCTTCGATCGAAGAGGTGGATCATCCTCAGCGACCATCAAGAACATCATCGATCGAAGGGACGCAAAATCATATCTAAGAATCCTAAGAAATAAGCATCTTCATTGCCCAAATGGATTCAGACCCTTGGCGACCGAAGTTAACAAGGAGGATTCTCATCAACCGAAGAGCATAGATCAAGGCAATCGAAGATCATGGGGAAAACTCATAGACCAAAGAGGAATATATCACCTTAGATACCTCACAAATAGACCCATACTTAGTGACCCAAAACCATTGGAACCCTTTGACCACATAGTCCATATCATGAATAACATCAAGAGAGAGAAAATCACCTTCAACACATGAGCAAAATAGATTGATCACCACCATGAACTAAAAATCACCAAAGTGCAAATCACAAGAAGAAGGTCATCAATCAAAACCCTAAATTTGATCATCAACCATGACAAAACCAAACAATGATGCAAGAGAGAGAATATTGAATGTTTAGCAAGAACAGATGTATCCCAAAACCTCCATTTTCAAGCAAGAGAATAAAACCATGATCATGAGAAGAAAACCTCAGTTTAGCATGTACATGTAAGATCCAGAACCTCCATCATCAACAAGAGTTTGGGTATAAGAATTAGGGTTTGGGAAAGGAATTCATATACTTAATGTCATCACATAATTACAAACCCTAGAACATATATACCATTACCAAATTACTTAGAACCATGTTTTAGATGTAGATTACTTTCATGCAAGGATGAGTGTAACAATAATCGAGGAGAAAGTTATATAACTCATCTTGATCATGAAGAAAAAACTCCAACAACAACAACAATGCTCCAAGAGAGAGAAGAACCTAGCTTTATCACCACCTCACACCTAAGCTAGCATCACCTCAAAAGAGAAAAGAAAAACCCTAGTTTAAAGGAATCACAAAAGATAGAGCAAAACTCAAGGCTGAGAAGACAAGAAAGAGAGAAATCTTCAACTCAACTCGAACACTACCATGGAGAACCATGGCTTTGGCAAATAAGAGAAAGAAGAGAGGTAGGGTTGCAAGAAAATGAAACTAAAAAGGGTAGATCACTTACGAAGATCAATGAGCACCAAAGGATCACAAAAGATGAGGTGCTTCAACCCTAGATCACGCATGCAAGGGATCAGTCACCTTTCTCCAAGGTTGATCTCTCCTCCTCCATCAAGATCACAAGGAACAAGATCTAAAGAGAAGAGAGAAATAAGAGAGAGGGTGCAAAAGGATCACTTGCATGCAAAGAGGGGTATATATACCCAAGGGTAGGAGAGAGATAAGGGAGGTTAGGTGTTTGCACCACTTGTCCACCACATAACATCCATGTAAGCACTAAACATAATCATGAAACAAGGATCGTTAAAGCCTAAGAAGGCCATCGAACTCACTTGGTACATGAGACCATTGGTCGAAGAGAAATCCATGCGACCAAGACGCATCAAAACCTAGCGACCGCATAAACCAAACCATAAGTTTATCATCGACCCAAGAGAGGGTCTAAGGCTCATCGATCAAAGAGAACACAAAGTACGTCCACCTTAGAAACATCAACACTCATGATGTCATCACATCTCTCCTCATCAAAACAAGGTACAAAAAAGCACCCTAAGGCACAAATATTTCCAACATGGTAACAAAATATGTGAGGCACATCAAGCATGTGACAAATTGCAAGATAAACCCCAAACATGGGTAAATTGTAATTAGGTCCAAAACAAGCACATATATGTGTAACTAGATCAAACATATTCAAAACTGGACAAACTAAAAACATAAGCATCTCACATGTTATTAAAGTACATCACATGATTAGATTAAGGTTTTAAGCATCTTATTATGCTAAGAAAGAAAGATCAAGCATAAATCTAGATTAGGGGCCTTACAACCATAAACTCAAGATAAGGATTGTGCCCCCAAAATCATGTACAAAAAGAAACAGGTACTTCATATGCATCTCATCCTCTAACTCCCACGTGGCTTCCTCCATTCCATGATGATGCCACAAAATATTAAATAGAAATATATCATTCTTCTTCAACATCTTCACCCTCCTATCCAGGATCAACACATCACCCTCAACATATGAGACGTCTTCCTCTAACTCAACCTCCACCAGTTGCAACACTTGCTCTGTATCTGGATGACTCTTCCTCAATATAGAAACATGGAACACAGGATGCAACCTATGCAACTCTGGCGGTAACTCCAACCTATAAGCCACCTTGCCAACACGTTCTACTACGGGTTAAGGTCCCATATACCTGGGAGCCAACTTACCCTTCTTACCAAACCTCGACACACCTTTCCAAGGAGATACTTTGAGATGCACCTTGTCTCCCACTTGGAACTCAAAAGGCCCACAACGATTATCATCATAAGATTTATGTTTGTCTTAGGCTACCTTCAGCTACTATTGTATCACCTTGATCTTCTCTACAGTCTAATACACAAGCTCAGGACCCAAAAGTTGATACTCACTTGTCTCATACCAACAAAGCAAAGACCTACAATGTATCCCATATAAGGCTTCATACGATGGCATGTTTGTACTTTTCTGGTAGTTGTTGTTGTAAGGAAACCCTATTATATTGAGGTGCATGTCCCAACCTCCAAGAAACTGCAAAACACAAGCTCTCAACATACCCTCCAAGATCTCATCCTCTTTGACTGACCATCTATATGTGGGTGAAACGCTATATTAAACCTCAACTATGTACCCACAGTTGTATGCAAACACTCCTAGAAACAACTGGTAAACTAAGGACCTATGTCAGACACTATCCTTATTGGGAAACCATGCAAACACACTATCTCATCCACATATATATGTGCCAACTTCTCTATTGTATATGTTGTCTTCACATGAAGGAAGTGCACTGAATTGGTCAATCTGTCCACTATCACCCAAATGGAATCATGACCTTTGAATGTAATAGGAAGACCAACCACAAAATCCATAGTGATATGATCCCATTTCCACTACAGTATAGGCAATGGTTGCAATGTTTCCACAGGTTTCTGATGCTCAACCTTGACATGTTGGCACACTAGACATCTAGCCACAAACTCAGCTACATCATGCTTCAAGCCAAGCCACCAATATAGATCCTTCAAGTTGTGGTACATCTTGGTATTGCCTGCATGTGTCACATACATTGAGGAATGAACATCTTCCAGAACCAACTTCCTTAACCCGTCCACATCTGGAACCACTATCCTGCCATGGAAATAAACTATCCCATCCTCTGTCTCATGGAAGCCATCATGCTTCTCACTATCAAAATCTGATCAGATATGTTGTATCACAATATCATCACATTGTCCATCTCTAACACGTGTTTAACCCTAAAGAGATATACTATACAGTTGCATTACATCTTTTACTATGCCTTGAGGATTTGAGTTGTACCACCTAAATCCAACTAACCATTGTTAAATCAAAATCAATGCCATATAAGATTTAGGAAGAGTTGTAATCCAAGATCTTCTTCGCACTACTCAGTCAATATGAGTCTGCATTGTAGTGACATATCAGTCACCTACCACCAACGACATATAGTCAATATGAAAACACCTAGCCCACCTTGGTACAGGTCACGGTGCTAGAAATTAGGGTATACAAACCCAAACACTGAGGCACAACCACATTTGTCCTCCAATCACATTACATATATAACCATTGAGACCCAATTGCAACCATCCTCAAACACCTTGGGATCTATATGACAAGGATGTACTCTGCAAGCACCTCACGTACTCGACATTATATACTCTAAGTTTCCCATTGGAATACTCATTTCACCAACCAACAAATCATGGCACTGGCAGGATCTATGTCTAGAATAACTACATGATCAAGGTTCCACTTGATTAGTTAAAGACAATTGAGTATCTTTAACTACATCAATCAAGTTATAAGCAAACCCTAAAAGGATTCTATAAAAGTTAAGGTAGGTTGCAACTTCATAAGATATAAAACATATAAAGTAGAAAGTTGATCACATCACCATATGGTACTAGTTCACTTCCATACACAAGGCCATCATAATTATCACAACACCATGAGATACCAATCCCTTATCACATTACTAGAGGATATCACCTCAAATAGTCACAAGTCTCTACCAAGGTCATAAGACCATTCACATTAATCCCTGCAAGAACATCATTATCTCTCCATGCCTCATCAAAGCTGATAATCCCACACGTGTCACATAAATGATATTCCAATAAATTAGCTTATGATGATCATTAAATAGTAACTTAGGGTTACAACATTAAGATATAGAAAGTACTTTATCACTATGCTAATTTGTTATGAATGCATTTGAGCTTAATTGGTAAACTAGGATTTACCTAAATGATTACATGCTTATTTAGATTGAACATTGTTTAGACTTGATTAATGATGGTATCCCACTTGTTATGTTTCAAACCTAACAAAGAACTCTAATCATGATTTTAGTTTGAAGTATTAGGATTCGAGAAGTGTAAACCTTATTAGGGTTTTGATAGTACATGATTTTAGAATTTGATCATAATAGTAGTATGGTAAATAATTTTTCTTATTTTCTATTTAACTTGGATATGATATGGATAACTCGATCATGAATGTTAGAGCACAATTTCAGAATATATGTATGTTCTTTGAATGTGGTTCTTAGTCTAACTATACTTTGACCGACCATGTTGACATAGTGATGTTCAACAGTGTAGTGTTTGATTTTTAATTATTTATTGGTAGCTTGGAATGATCTAATTTTTTTACTGGAGCTCTTAAATTACAATTAAGACATCATAATAAATTTGAATAACTTTTGAAGGATGTTTGGCCTCTTAAATAAACAAATTACAATAACATTTTTATGACAAAAAAATCTACTGAAATAAGAGAAAGTATAGTAAGGGTCAGTGTGCAAATTACCCAAGCACCTCAAGCTCTATATGAGAAAGCTAGCACCCAAGTAGCTATCATATTTAGTTGTCCATTCCATAGATATGAAATCCTAGTTAGAGGGAGGGAGAGTTAGGGTTTGAGAGTTGAAAGTGGTGAAATTGTTGATCTAGGGTTTCACTGTCTGAGATATGATGAAATCAAGAAGTTTAACTTCTTAGCATAGAATTTCATGATGAATATTCTCTCACATGTCAAGATTCCTCCCCTACTCTAATTTGATTCGAAATAATATCAAATCTTCCCCTTTTCTCACTCTCTCTCTACGAATCTCTATTTCTAGGGTTTCCAAATTGAAAGGAAGAAGAAAACTGTGATTTGCTAGTGTTTTGATATGGATTCGAGATTTTTAGATATGGACTAAGTTTTTAATGTCTTTTCACACCTTAGGGTGAGTGGGTACTTCCTTTAAATAGATGATCGCACACAAATGAGTAAATAATCAACAATCTTCAATTGCTTAGTATGTGACTACAAACCCTAAATTGTCTTTTTGATCTAGTTGTTGCAAAATGATATGAAATGGATTATTACTCTATTTTGATGAATTTCAAAATTATGAAATCATATTATAAATGGATAAAATCCATCCTAATGAGAATTCCCTAAGTAATTTCAGAGGTTATAAGAATGACTGAAATTTAGGTTTTTCGACTATGACTGAAATTGTTGTATAATTAAATAAAGAAATGTCTCTATCTAAATCTTCTTATTTATGAATGATTGGTTATTTGAATATGTAGTGCATATATGTCAGATATTATCTTGGATGTCGTGTGATGTCATCAATGTTTGCTTGATATCTCAATAAAGAGGGTGGAATCCTAGTTGAGTGGAAAGTTGGAAACTTGCTAATAGATATTGTGAAATCCATTTGAAGTGCCTCTCTTGATATCATAGACTTTATTTATTCAATATTATTCTATATGCATGATATCTCAGTGAATGGCGAGGAAATCCAAATTCAGCTCAATTTTGGGGTTTCATACATATTTTGATTGTATGTGATTTGTTGAAAGTAGTCTTTATTTAGTGAATGCTTATGACACATTAAATCCTTATGCAAGTCATGTGATAAGTGAATGAGGTAAATGAAACCCTAAGGATAGGGTGTTAGTGAATCAAGTATTGTGATATCAATGCTTATAAGTATGAGATGTGGTGATGCTTAATAGTCCAGTTGTGGTAAATATCATCAGATGATATATGAAATGAATGACATATAAAGCTGCACGAAGATATGTTGATGTGATGATTGAATTGTATATTTAAAGAATGAATTAGACATTTAGATGCCATGACATTGTAAAATCCTCACATGGTGAGGCCTGCATTGTAGGGAGGAAATGGTTTCCCGACTAGAGGTAGTCCAGATCGAGGTAAGTCAAAGTGCACAATAGGGTGTGGGGGTCTTAATCAGTATGGATGACTCCTTATAGTTGTGTGGTACCCAACACCAATCAGGGATGTCAGTGGTACCTATGTTACATGTTGTAGTTATGAGTAGTCAGTAGGTCCACTGATGCACAACAAGCCTGAGGGCTTTGACTCACTGCCTGAGTATCCAGGTTGAGAGGTGGAGTCTGAGATATCTGGCTGCTCCAATTAGCTATTGAGAGCCAGACATGCCAATGCCCACTGTAGACGGGGTCTTACTTGAGATATTAGGAACCAGGGCATGCTTCTAAGCCTTGTATAGTGAGATCGTAGCTTGTTGTGATTTTTTCACATGTTGTGGTACACCTCATGTGGGTTCAGGGCATAATAAGATGTATGAGAGGTTAATCAAGTGTGTGTAGTTATTCAATTATTCTTTGTATGATTCTGAATTATTAGTTCTCTTTGTGATTAATCAAGCATGTTCATATATCGATTCACTCTTGTGGATATCTAGAGTATCATGTCATGTTTATGTTTGTGAATGGTTATTCTCTTTAAAGCTTAGTATTGTTATAATCGATATCAGCTTCTCAATAGTATATATGTAATTATATGAGTGCTTTAAACTATTTCTTTGAAGTACTCATTCACTAATTGAGTAGGCTCACCCCTCTACTCAAAATTTTTAGGGATAACTTGTGGATAGAAGATGTCAATGCATTAAAGTAGATATGTCACATGAGTTAAGTATGAGATTAGTTAAGTTCAGTCAATCCTTGTCACTCTAGGTCCTTGTATCAAAGTGAGAGAGTTGTAAATGACGATGTGTATCTGTAACATCCCAGAATTTGAGGCCTCAGATATGATGATCTTAAAAGGAATGATTGGACTACCCATATCACCAAGGTGCACCTCCTTTTCAGGGAGCCCATCTCTAAAGAAATCCATAGTTAAGTGTGCTCAGCTTGGAGTAGTACTAGTATGGGTGACCAGTCAGGAAGTTTATCCTGGCTTGCGCGTCAGTGTGGACAAAGTGCGCAGTTAAGGCTAGTAGTGGTCTGTGGGGCCAGTCGTCATTCCTAAAACTCTACTGGAGCCTTGGGCAGTGGGCTCAGGCATTACAAATCGTATCAGAGCCATAACCCCTCCAGTAGGTGGGGCCCGCATGGGCATGTGGCATGCCAGTCTTGAGCCGTGTGGTCCAGACATGTAGGAAAGGGTTGTCCATGGTTGACGTAGCCACCCTTGCATTGGTATTCTGTGATCGGGAGTTGGGTGTCCATGGGCCATTATGGGTCTGCACTGAAATGGGGTCAGATTATGAGTCCATATATTTGAGCCTTGACGAGGACGTCAAGAGTCTAAGTGGGGGAGATTGTAACATCCCAGAATTTGAGGCCTCAGATATGATGATCTTAAAAGGAATGATTGGACTACCCATATCACCAAGGTGCACCTCCTTTTCAGGGAGCCCATCTCTAAAGAACTCCATAGTTAAGCGTGCTTAGCTTGGAGTAGTACTAGGATGGGTGACCAGTCGGGAAGTTGATCCTGGCTTGCGCGTCAGTGTGGACAAAGTGCGCAGTTAAGGCTAGTAGTGGTCTGTGGGGCCAGTCGTCATTCCTAAAACTCTACTGGAGCCTTGGGCAGTGGGCTCAGGCATTACAGTATCTTTGTTTCCTTTATGAGAGAGAATGTATCTAATTATCATGTCGTATGTGCATGAAGTGTGAGAAACAAAATGAACGTTTAAATTTGTATCTTTATTGTTGACATCAGATAAGTGTAGTCATGTTTTAAATTGCCTTGAATATTTAGATTATGTGATTGAATGTGCATAAACAAGGAGTTTGAAATCAAAGAGAAAAAAACAAGGGTGATCAAAATTATGTTTAAATCCTCAAACTTATGTCCTATTCTCATTATTAGTGGTAATCGTGGGATGTGGGTGTAATATAATTACTCAAGCAAGCTATAAATTATCACCATGTACTCAATTTAGGGATATGTTTCAACTTAGTTAACCAAGATAAGGTTTCAAAATAACAACTAACATCAAACCCTAATTATCATAATCTCCCACATTCTTGGAAGTAAGGGTGTCAATTTCCATCATCACAAAGTCAATCCTATGAGGAAAAACATGTCCAGGAAATTTCATCGACCGAAGAGGAATGGACCTCACCATCTTCATCAGTTGAAGAGGTGGATCATATACAATGACCATCAAGCACATCAGTGACTGAAGAGAAGCAAAATCATATCTAAGTGACTGAAGATGAAAGCATCTTCATCGATCAAAGGATCATGACCCTTGGATACTAAAGATAATTAGGAGGATTCTCATCGACTGAAGAGCATAGGTCATGGTAACCAAAGATCATGAGGAAAACTCATCGACCGCAGAGGAATATATCACCTTAGTAACCTCACAAGTAGGTCCATACTTAGAAACCCAAAACCATCAGAACCCTTTGACCCCATATATAGTCCATGTCATGAAGAACATCAAGCGAGAGAAAACCACCTTCAACACATGAGCAAAATAAATTGATCACCATCATGAACTGATAATCACCAAAGTGCAAAGCACAAGAAGAAGGTCATCACCCAAAACCCTAAATTCAATAATCAACCATGAGAAAATCAAACCATGATGCAAGATAGAGAAAATCAAACATTTAGCCATCACAAATGTATCCCAAAACCTCCATTATCATGCAAGAGAATAAAACCATAATCGTGAGAAGAAAACCTCTGTTTAACATGTACATGTTCCATCATCAACAAGATTTCATGTACAAGAATTAGGGTTTAAGAAAGGAATTCATCTAATCAAGGTCATCACATAACTACAAACCCTAGAACATAAATATCATCACCAAATTAGTTAGAATCACGTTTTAGAGGTAGATTATTTGCATGCAAGGGTGAGTATAACAATTATCGAGGAGAAATTTCTATAACTTGCATTGATTGCAGAAAACAAAACTCCAATAGTAAGGATGCTCCAAGAGAGGGAAGAACCTAGCTTGGTCACCACCTCACGCCCAAGCTAGTATCACCTCAAAAGAGATAAGCAAAACCCTAGGTCAAAGGAAGCACAAAAGAGAGAGCAAAATTCTAGGTCGAGAAGACAAGAAAGAGAGGAAATCCTCAACTCAATTTGAACACTACCATAGAGAACCATGGATTCAGACAAGAAGAGAAAGAAGAGAGGTAGGGTTGCAAGAAAATGGAACCAGAGAGGGTATATCACTTACTAAGGTCAAGCGGCACCAAAGGATTGCCAAAGATGAGTTGCTCCAACCCTAGATCACACATGCAAGGGACCAGCCACCTTGATCCAAGGTTGAGCTCTCCTCCTCCAATAAGATCACAAGGAATGAGCTCCAAAGAGAAGAGAGAAAGAAGATAGAGGGTGCAAAGGGATCACTTGCATGCAAAGAGAGGGGTATATATGCCCAAGGGTAGGAGATAGATAAGGGAGGTTAGGTGTCATGCCACATGTGCCACTTATCCACCATATAACATCCATGCAAGCACTAAACATAATATGCAACAAGGGTCATTAAAACCTAGGAAGGACACCAACCTCACTTGGTCCAGGAGACCATCGATCAAAGAGATATCTATGTGATCAATACACATCAAAACCTAGAGACCGCATAAACCAAACCCTAAGTTTCTCATTGACCCAAGTGAGGGTTCAAGGCTCATCGATCGAAGAGAACACAAATCACATCCAAGCCCATAGACCATAGATATGAAGACCAAGCAAACATTAGGGTTATTGCTAAAACCCAAAAACTCAATGGTCAACAAAAGGCCAACACCAAACTAGGGCATCCAAGTAAACCCTAGAAACATCAGCACCCATGATGTCACCACATCTCTCCTCATTAAACCAAGGTACAACAAAGCACCCAAAGGCACAACTCTCTCCAACATGGTACCAAAATATGTGAGACACATCAAGCATGTGTCAAATTGCAAGATAAACCCTAAACATGGGTAAATTGCAATTAGGTCCAAAAGAAGCACATATATGTATAACTATCTCAAACATCATCAACATTGGACCAAACTAAAAACATAAGCATGTAACATGTTATTAAAGCACATAACATGATTAGAATAATATTTTAAGCATCTTATTATGCTAAATAAGAAATATGTAACATAAATCTAGGTGAGGGGCCTTACAATATACATATACATATACATACATATCCAGGGCGTTCGGCCTCCACCATGGGCGTGGGAGGGGGAGAGAATACCTCTCTTAATCACACACACACACACACAAACACACACACACACACACACACACACACACACACACACACATATATATATATATATATATATATGGGTATATCTTCGCTACCCGTGCAGGTAACTAAGATTCACTACCTGTGCATCAATTTTGTAATGGGAAGGTATGCATTTGTAATGAGACAATCCAAATTTGTAATGAGACGGCCGGAATTGTAATACAAAGACTCGTTTTGTATTACAGCGCTGTTACAGTAATAAATATATATTTATTACTGTAACAGCGTTGTAATACAAAACGAGTTTTTGTATTACAATTTTGGTCGTCTCATTACATATATGTGTCATCCCATTACAAATTTGATGCGCGGGTAGCAAAATCTTAGTTACCCGCACGGGTAGTGAAGATATACCCTATATATATATATATATATATATATATATATATATAAAGGGAGCCGATCTTATATGGAGTACAGACTCTACGGACCATTGTAACATCCCATTTCCACTACTATCATCATTTCCAACTTTTTGTGGCATGAACTTCCATTTCCTCTTTTTTTTTACTTTTGATATTAGCAGAGTCCTACACTTCAAGTAACACAAACTTCTAATTTTAGGCAATTCAAAGATTTTATTTCTACAAAAATAGATGGGGGCAAGTAGATGACACGCTACTCTATATCAATTAGTCGTATGCAATTATACCTACTCCCATAGGTCATATCGACAAACAATTATACCTACTCCCATACGCACTTCCATTTCCTTGTTATCTCATCCCCACACATCCCTAACTTCAATTTCCATATTTTATCACATGTTAGCCAAAGTTCTTCCATTGAACCTATATTGAATTGTCCTTGGCATGGAAATCAACACCTTGTGCAAGGGATATGTGTGAGAGGGTCATATCTTCCATACAATAGGAAGTCTTAAATCCTATTAATGTTGTGCCTCGTCTCGCAAAGAACTTCATTGTGGCAATCATAGGTCTACATTAACATGGAGGGAGTCACCATGTGGATCATTAGTTTAAAATTTTGTATTTTAAATCAAACATGTCACTCTTCTTTTTGTATATAAAATTTTACTTTTCCAAAACTGTACCAAAATGTCCCATCTTTCGTCTACTTCAATTAATTGTTAGTTGAGTATTCATATATGATAAAAGTACATACAACAACACAGTTCCGGACATGGCTAGTATGGTTAGATATATGATTTTTCACTAAAATATTTAACATCTAATACTAGTAAGTGTTTATGGTGATTGCATGTTTGTTATATGTATTAATAAGCATTATTAATCATACACAAATATCAAAATGATGATGTTGATCTAATCAATGTGGTTGATGATGGGAATCTTGAGGTTGAAGACAATGGGAGGCCACAAGCTGAGAGGACTTTTAGTGACGTTGATCCAATTAATGTGATTGACAATGAGATCCATGAGGTTGAAGACAACAGGAGGCAAAACGTTGGGAGGACCTTTGAGTCATTAGAAGAAGGTGAATCTTTTTTACTACATTTATGCTAAAGAAATAGGATTTTATGTGTGTAAAAACACTGCAAAAAGTTGTGGCAAATAAAAAGAACTTTATTGGAAGGAGTATGTATGATTTAAACAAGGCCAACAACATGCTAAATATGCTTCTTGTGATATTGAAGGTCACATAAGTAAAGTGGGTAAAAGAAACAAAGGCTTAACATGAGAAGGATGCCTTGCTAAATTGGTGTTTCATAAGGATGGTACTAGGAAATGGGATGTGCTTCCATTTGTTGAAAATCACAACCATACTTTTTCTACACCTCAAAAAACTTCATTTATAAGATCTCACAGAATGGTAAATCCTGCAATCAAGTGTCCCCATGACAATTTTCAATAAGCAAATATTAGATCATCCAAGTAGTCAAATGTTCTTGATATAGAAAGTGGAGGCTACCATAATATTGGGTGTGCTGAATATGATCTTAGAAATTATGAAAGAGATAAAAGGCAAGAAATCAGAGAGCAAGATGCACAAATTTTAATAAACCAATTTAGAGAAAAAAAGGAGATCAATAAATCATTTTACTATGTGTACAATGTTGACAATGAGAACAAAAGATTAACTGATGTTTTCTGCGAGATGGGCTCTCAAGAAAAGCATATTCAAGATTTGTTAGCATTATTATATTTGATACAACTTACAACATAGATCAATATTCTCTTGTATTCGCACCATTCACAGGGAATAATCACCACCGACAGTTAATAAATTTTGTTTGCGGACTAATTAAGGATGAGAAGACTTCCTCTTTCACCTGGTTATTCAAAAAATTTCTAGAGATAATGTTTGGAAAGCAACCAAATGTTATTATTACATATAAATATCATGCAATGACGACAGTGATTCGAAATACTTTTCTAAGTGCACATCATAATTATTGCATTTGGCATACCCTTGATAAATTTCCCAAAAATTTAGGCACTATATCTAAAATTTCTTTGTTTATGGATACTTTTAATTCATGCACTAAACACTCTAATATCCTCGATGAATTCAGAATGAGGTGGAAGGATATTATACACAAAAATGGTTTGCAAGAGAATGGGTGGTTGCAGTCTATATATAACCTAAGGCATAAATGGGTTCTTGTATTTTCAAGAGACATCTTCACTGCAGGTACATTACATTTTTTACAATGTTAGTATGAGTTGAGATTTCATCATGTTTAGTACTTTATATTTGACCTTAACCTTGTAGGAACAAAAAGAAGCCAATGAAGTGAGGGCATGAATTCATTTTTAGTGGGTATGTTGGCAATAAAATTTCTTTAGAAAAGTTTTTTGCTGCATAGAAAGGGCTATTAGGCATCAAGACATAATGAGAAAAAATCTAAACATGACACAAAATACACAAAACCCAAACTGAGAATAAAACTACATGTTCAATTTCAAATGACACCAATTTATACAAGAGCCAACTTTCATAGATTTCATGATGAATTTGTTGGAGAGCCTTTATTATTTTACTGAATCAATCTAGAATAATAGCCATGAAAAATCCATGATCGTTTGAAACTATCAACATTTTACAACATCTCATTATTTATACCATATTAATTTTAAAAACTCGATGATGCTACATTTGCTTGACTGAAGATTGCATATGTTGGAGAATATGCTATATTTGTTGAAAGTTTGGTGGAGAGGAGGTGATGTAGAGATTGTAGCAGCTTTTAAGGAGCATGCTTCTTTACATTTTTTGTTCTTTTTTAGGATGCAGAAACCAACAAGTTGTCTTGTCGTGACCTATTTAATTACAATACACACATATCTTTAAAGTAGCCCCTTTTTGAATAAGATACTTGAGCAGAAATTGTTGAGATATCCTACTTAGTGGTGGGGACAAGATCCACATAGATGAAAGAGAGTCCACTATGAGAAAAGGATGATGTCTTCATACATGTCTCAATAGTTATCATCTCCATCAATGCATCCTCAAGACATGGAACTACATCATGGACAATAAGTTTTCGTGCTAAAGTTTGGAACTCTGAATGAAGACCAATGGTAAATCCATGTAAATGTATGCAATCAGACAAATCATGTTGTTTGACTTACACACAATCCAACTTTTACATGTGGAGCAAAGAAAGGACACATGGACTCATAGCCCTCTAAATCTCTATCATTGCTATGTGAAATTGATGTATTATTTGTTCTGATAGAGATGTGACCTTAATATCACAATGGAGCTTAAATTTATGAAAAGATATTTTCTTAAGAAAATTGTGAGAAGTGTTGCTCCACACTCAAGAAACAGAAGCCCCTATATCTCACTAATTATGTTGGATGGCACAGTGAGTTGGTGAATTGAGTTCACAATATAGGATCTAACTCGTCAATCATGAAGATTCCATTTTATATATACTAGATTGATTTTATCCATTTGACATGTTGGTGTCACTTTCTTCCATACTACATCAAGAGAATTTGATAAAATTTCCACAATTATGGCATTGGGAGGTTTTGTTTGTCCAAAAAGATCATCCTCTAAGTTGAGTCCAAAAAGAATGGTCTGGATTGCCAAAGATGACATAGTCAGTTGGAAAGAATCTTCAAATAATATGTTGTATAAAGGGATAATATCCTCTCATTCCATATCAGTTGTTATAAGATTGAATGGGTGTGTAAAAAATATAATCAATAAAAGAACAGTTGTCCTTATTTTTTAGTCTCTAATACCATGAAACTTAAAAGACATGTACATATCATTGCATATGTGTTACAAGGAGTATGCCCATTTATACATAGGATAGAAGACCCTCATTACAATATGACATGAGAGGGGATGAAGAAGTCAAAGAGACATAATAAATACAATGAATGTGATAGAAATTGATAGTCTTTCAACATAAATATAGTCAATGTTAACTTTAGTTGACAATCAATCAATATATTAATTGATAATTAATTAATATCAACATTCTAAAAAAATGGAAACTAACAAACACATACACATTATATATATATATATATATATATATTTATATATATATATATATATATATTTATATATATATATTATTATAATAATAGTAATAATAATAATAATAATAATAATTGTGTACCTCAGTACATGTATCCTATATGTATCCATCATCATTTATGATGATTACACAATTCCACACTATAATCTAACGTTACGGTTGAGTTGTATACCCCTTAGATAACATTTGTATCTAAGTCACCTCAATCTGACATTCTTAGATCATTCGATTAAAAAAATGTATATTTGCTATTCAATGGTAAATTATAAGGATTACAGAATTGTTAAATGATATATTGTTATATCTCATGATATACATGAGATATGGTTGTGACCTTTTAAACACATCTAATCAAACTAGTGTTGATTCAATCAATATAGTTACATTTCATTCTACATATGTCATTTTTATGATTGGTGTACATTGGTTACATCTCTCTCTCTCTCGCCCACTAAAATAGTACATGTGGAGTATGTTGATAAGATCCAACTGCATGGTTTGATTCAACACTACATATATTAGATATCTTTAAAAAATAATAACCACATCTCAAATAGATCGTGAGATATAGCAATATATTATTCAATGATTTTTGCAATTTTTGCAACTTATCGTTGATTAGAAGATACCCATTTTCTTTCATTAGATTATCTATGAATATCATATTGTGGTGATTTTTTGTAGACATCTTATCTAAGGGGTACACTTTACATCCATAAGGTTGGATTACTCGGTAGAATGTTATAATTATCATAAATAAAAATAGGTACATGTAATCTATATGTACTCAAGTACACAATTCTTTTAGCCTATATATACTATATATACATATATATGTACATATATATAAATATATGTATATATTTGTGTGTGTGATGGTCAATATGCCATAGTTATTAAATGTGAGAAGCATCTTCCATGTTTCAACAACGATATTAGAAAATCACTATATCGAGTAACAACATGTGAAAACACTTAAGCTAGTAAATACTTTCTACGGGTGCCATGACTTTAGAAATGCATTGACCCTTATGAACATACTTCATAAAAGAATTCAAATGTAACAACTAATATAAAGTGACTTAAAATAAATTGTATACTTGTGTGACCTAAATGCGTATAGATTTTTGATAAATTTCTTGACATTTAAATTTCAAGACTCTACTTGCATAAGTTTGAATGGAACTGTATAGAAAAATTTCTCAAGAAACAAACTTAGTGTTTCACTAATATATTTTGTATATTAGTATTTTGGTCACCGAATGTTGTAGTCAATGGGATCAAAATTGAGTTAAATAAAAATATTTTGAAAATATATCAATAAGTTCTTTTTCTAAATAGAAATAAGTTTTTTGTCAGGGGAGGTGTGATGATGAAATAAATGTGTATTATAATTTAGAAGAATATTAATATTTACTTATTAAGTACTACAATATTCAACTTTGCCATATTTAAAAAACACTTTGGTATATTTGAAGGAACGTTAAATGTTCCTTGGTGGTTATGTTGAACCTGGTATCATGGAGATTTGTATTAATTTATTTTTCTATATGAAGAATTTTAGAGGAGTATGGAGAATACTCACGGGCTAATCAAATTTTAAAATAAGGCATTTCACTTTTATTTGTTGGAAATATTATAAGTGGTCAAGGTTTTTTCTTTATTATTGTCAAGTATTGACTCAAGACCATAAGAATTGCCACCTACAACTTTCTGAGCAAGGAAGATTCAACAACATTAAAATGCAACTAGGAATGAATCCAACAAATAAATGACAGAACTATAGGTCCTTAATGCAATCAAAGTTGGAGGGAATATTTTGGATCTCAAAACCTCTCTCTAAAAGTATATACTATGTATAACAATCACGCATCAACATTATCATAAAACTCATTGAAATCTTAACCATGGAAGGTTCCATGTTTCAAGTTCAACAAATAACCGCCTCTAACCTTGATTAAAGACCCAAATGATAAGGTGTAGGTGAAAAGGCTCTTATTTCCAACAAATCCTCGTGTTATAGAGATGACCACAATCCCGATACAATTAAACAAATGATTAATTTGATTATTGTCTTGTCAGACTTGATGATATATCTAACCAAGTTAGTTCAATTAAGATCTTTTAGTTCATTGGTTCTTTGGTTATAGATATGTCAAAATATATTTTGTCTAGTTTATCGAGTCAATTGATTCACCACAATTTAAACACATAAAATTATGCATAATACATACACAGGGGCAGATCCAAGGGGGGCGGGGCAGGGGCAACGCCCCCCCCCCCCAAATTTTTTTAAGTAGTGTATATATATGTACATATATGTGTGTGTGTTTTTATGACATATTGATAATATATATTATATATAGTAAATACTAGTCACAAACATGGACTTGGTGTAATGGTTTGTGATCGCAACTATATCCCAGAGGTCTCAAGTTCAAATCTTTGTGTGTGTTTTACTCATTTTTCACAACATAATGTAGTTGCTATATATATTCTCTTTGACACAACAAAACATAAAATTTGACTTGGTATAGTGGTTAACATGCTTATTGTTGTACTTAAGATCATGAGTTCCAATCCTATGTTGAGTATTTAAATTTTTCAGCCCCCCTAGCCACCAACTCCTGGTTCCGCTACTGTACATAACTATCTACATAGTTGTACTGAGATTTCAAAATTATTTATTTGTATGTATAAATTTTATGAAATTTATAACCTTTATATTTATATGCAAGCTGCTACGTAAAAATGTCTATAAGTCTTTTCAATAACTATCATTATAAAAGTGTCACCCGGTAATCAAAATATATGTTAACTAACCAATCGAAACTAATTTGATTAAACTTAGTTTAGTCAGTCTAATGGTAGAAACTTTGAATCTGTGGCTGATCTATTACTAGGCTACATGAGGCCTTAGCCTCACATGCGTTCTTGAAAGATTACAATTAAACTAGCACTTCTCCCTGATATTCCAAATTTTATTTGGTTGTGGTCTCACCTGCATTTAGGAACAATTCGTTGTTAGATTGGTGGTTGTCCCTGATACTCTCCCAGCCCAACAGTCACACATGGGTATAGCTCTTAGTTTCATGCAATCACTGCCAAACAAAAGTCTGACTCTCATACTGACGGTCCAAGCAACAAAATGTCTCGATTCTAAGTTTCTAACTTCTACCATGTGAATAGTGGGTGGTTATTGTATAAAACATGTGGTGGCAAATAAGATTGTACATTGGTCCAAACGCGGACCAAACCAATTTGAACTGGACTGAACAGAGTCTCGGTTAACAAAATCCATGAATTCAGTGTCGGACTGGATCGAAAAAAATGAAAGACCGGATGGGGTCCTGCCCGGATAACCAATACTTATTCTTAATTATTAAATATAACATAACTATGTTAAAAATAAATAAATATATAAACTATAATGCATTTTTGAGTTTGGTAACACAAACCAAAATTCATTCATGAATTCTTACGAATCATGAGAGTAATAGGTTAAAAGACTATTGGAAACATTACTAATATAATGCATACACATAATAACACATTCGAGACTAACTATTATAAATTTATAGCACACAAAAAATTAACACTTATAAATATTAAAAATATTATTTATATGATAGTTAATAAGTACTACATTAATTTATTAACAATTCACTTCAATATGCAACGACCTTTACGTTTTTTATTACCACAATGTAATGCAATATTTATATTTATTTAGCTGCTAGTCGATGTCTCTATAAGTACAACGATTAATGCTATTAACATTTATTATTAATGACATCAGTGTGCATACCAAAATATTAATATAATTATTAGTAAATTTTAGAGTCATTAATAATCTAGATATTTTTTTATAATATCCGATCCAACCAGTTCAGACGGATTTCTACCCATTTTAGACCAAATCGGACCGAATCAAGGACCGAATTCAAGTAAAATTTCAGACCATATGACCAAAAGTCAAGTCGCTCCAAGACCAAACCTAGACAAAATAGTCGGTCCAGGCCAGTCTACCGGTCTGGACCGATATATGTACAGTCCTAGCAAACTGATATATAGAAAATGACGAGTTATGTGCAAATAAGAAAAAGAAAGGAAAGAAAACTAAAATGTTTAAGTAATTAACATATAACTTTTCAATAAATAGATATCATAAATGTATTGAATTGCTACATATATAAGAAACATAGGATATGGAAAAAAAATTGTTTAATCAAAAAGAAAAGGAAAAGTATTAAATCCCATTAGTTCTGAACTCAACTATTATGTATGGTTCAAATCAAGGTCTAAATCTGTTGGTTCGACTAAATGCAAGATAAAGATAAAGTTGGCTCAACTAGTTAATTGGTTAATTGTGTGGTCCATTTAACATAAGGTATTTGGTTTAAAGACATATTATAGGGATAAAAAAACTCACTGAAGACACATCGGTTAAGGACTAGCCTTGCGAAAAAGTTCACACTATTTTGTGTGGTATGAGGAGACTTGCCATCTGGCAAGGAGAGTTTCATCTAGTGAGAGAAAGCTCCAACTTCTATCTAGGAAAACAACAGTCTTTTCAACAATAAGTGGGTTCCCTTCAGCAGATATTACAACTTCAGAGGTTGTTTTC
Source organism: Alisma plantago-aquatica (assembly GCA_963693085.1). Lineage (NCBI taxonomy): Eukaryota > Viridiplantae > Streptophyta > Magnoliopsida > Alismatales > Alismataceae > Alisma > Alisma plantago-aquatica. The sequence continues at coordinate 34,858,647 of OY856413.1, read as the reverse complement.
TGACTTACTACCATCCCTCCATCTTTACATCATTGAGGCTCCAGTAACAACAACATACATACTTCATACTCACTATCGGATATCTCCAAACACATGCTAGAGAGTCGACGCATGTCTGATCATACTTTTTGTGTTGGTTATAGTTTATATTGGTCCCCTCATTTGAAACATCTCAATAGATACAACGACAATTAGGTCGGCTACCAGGAACTCTTCAAGTCTCTAGTTAACACAACACCATAGCCATGGAGTTTTCCAGCTCCATCAAGTACTGAATCTACCCTTATAGCTACTCCTTGAGCACTCAGATCATTTTATAGATTTTGTTTGTTCAAAGCAGTCATCTCAACATAGAGAGGAATTCATGTGTAGAACAACATCCGATCGAGAAGTGATTGTGTAGTTGCTTAACATGAGGACAGGAGGCCATATCAGTAACATCCTCAACAAAAGATGTAGAACCAGAGCCAAAAAATCCCTACACATCCAACGAGCTTATATAATTGAAGGATGTGTATGAAACTTGAAGACATTGAAAAACTGACCCTCATACCACACAATACTAACTATGGCTACATATTTCCATTTCATGGATTACATGCTCAATTCAGATACCATAAAAGCCATCTCCCTACCTAAAGAATGGAGGTACCACAAGATTGAGATAAATTTGGGCAAGAACACCATTCATATTGGCAACAAGAAGTTCACAGTCACCATCACACTTGACAAACAATAGATTATGCATATAACTGAAGGATGGGCGGATATGATTGAAGAACTACACCTAAATAAGGATTGGATAATCTATCACAGACCAATAGAACACCACACCCTCATAGCTTGGGACATTGATTTCTTTACAGAAACTCCTACAAAACCACTTCCTCTCTTTAGAATGTCAGGAGATTCTGAGTTTGAATGATCAGACTCAACGGACCAACTCTTTGATCGGGCAGAACACCAACCAAAGTTAGGTACTTTTGCAAATCCGATCGAGATAGAAACTACAACAAAATCTCTTTCAAACACAACTGAAGCAGACACAACATCATCAGAGGTCTCTTCTCAAAATATCATGTACACTTATATACCATCACATATTAATATTTCTAGTTCCCATTTTAAATCAGATATCACATCCCCTAAGGGATCTATTGATATCTTCACACCCGTTGCACCATCATATGATCTCACTTTCCCTCCCCTATCTTCTACATAGACTACCAATTTGTCGGTAGCATCTTTTGACCAAGAAACAAACCCTCTAGAATGGATGATAGTTAGACACCACCGTAGATGTTCACAGACAAACACTATATACAATAAGTGCTTCCACCATGGACATCATAAGTCCTAATGCACTTTTCCTCCTCTATGCTTTGTCTACAAATTGCACGGGCACCTTTCATATTCTTACCCACTTAGATATCCACCTTTCCATCCTCAGCGCTTGACGGTGCATGGAGTCCATTTCCATGTAAATTCTTTGACTATAGATAGATCATGACAAGATAATCACATCTATGCCTCTTCCCAACATCCTCAATTTTTAATACAATCTTCACAAGACTGTAATCCCTTCACATGCCTTTACATCCCTGGCACAGAACCTGTTTTACCGCCTCCATCCACTGCTCACCCTTTTGACATATCCAATGCCCAATCATATTCTAAACCTTTCGCATGATCCTCGTCACCCTTTCAGATCAATCGAACCCCCACCTCATATACCCTCATCACACAAACCTTTTGCATCAAGTGATTTCGTCCACATAAACAAACCAACTGAGAGTATTACCCCAGCCTCACCTTTTCTTACCATGGCACCTTCAATTCATTTGGAGCAGGAGCTCCCTATCGATCTCCCAGATAACATGCACCTCCTATGTATCTTCACTGGTCATAGCATTATGATAACTATCTCAAACAATATTGATAACAACACAGTTAACATCCTAGATGTCACCCGCACTATAGCCCTTCTTCTCCTGGGATATACTGTTCTAAAACAAAAAATCATATCTCCATCCCATTTTCTATATTTGATGCTTGCAGGAACAAAGTTAGAACATATTTTTGGCCTAGCCATGATGATTCCTTGTGGCACTAGTTTTGTTCAAGCAACCATTTCTAAATGTCTCCTGAACATTGATCATCCCTACCTGAATCTAGAGGATTGGGATGGGTTTCCATCTTTGACCTCTCCCCACGCTTATGGGAGGTCAAGATCTTTCACGCTATAGCCCACTTTAATGTCATTAAACTTCAATTTGTTAGTTAAGACACCTTGCACCGTACCAACTATATCAAAGCCTTTTGTGTGTTCTCAGTCAAACAATCTATCACTATTACTGTCTCTATAAAACCCAGACTAGGGGAGAAGATATACACCATCAAACTCTTTTCCAGAAAACCTACACACTCATCCACCACCTTCTCTTATATCACACACCACCCACCCTCATGGTATTGTCCAATCAACAAGGCAAAAAAAAACTAAAACATTTGTTGCCTCTAGAAAACTGAATGATAGGAAAATGGTATGGAAAAGAAAAAAGTCTTTGTATATCTTAAATGGTAACTCCAACCCCAGTAATACAAAAAAGGCCTAGAATAACGTCACCATTTGTGGAGAGTAATACAACAGATTCACATTGACACATATCTTGAATCTACACGATAGATATCATTTTTGTCAATTGTACACATCTTACACCATGAAGATATCCTCAGGGAATGTTTGTGGTGCATCCAATGTTAAGAGAACAAAATGCATTTGGTGTTCCATCTATAAGTATGATGTTCATATTATTACCATACAAGAACAAAATTGACACTTACCTCGTATGCACTAAAATCCATAGGGGGTAAACACATAAATGAATGGTGTCACATACCTCCAGTGGGATTTACAGGTGGTATTATCATAGGAATAAATAAGAATATTTTCAACATCTCACAACACATTTACCATGAATACAATATCACATTATAGATTACTAGCATCCACGAATCAGGAGACTGCTTTTTCACCAGGATATATGGAGAACCTAGCCATGATAAACATATATACATCTATCAAATCACAAGCCTTTTCCAGAAATACTCAGACAAGCTATGACTTATTGGAGGAGATTACAACCTTATCACCCAAGACTCTGATAGATATACCTACTACAGAACTCCAGCCACTCTAATAAAATTTGACAAACTCCTTAGAGATAGTATTATCAAGCACTATATAATTAGCATCATCCCATCAAATGCAAAATTCACCTAGAACCACAACAATTCACGGGCTAGAATCAACCATTTCATCTGCTCTCCAATCTAGAAAGACCTTTGCCCACACTCTTATGTCACGGTCATGCTTAAACCTATGTCATAAAATTTTCCCATATATTTTAACACCACCAATACTTGCCAGGGTCACAAGCCTTTCTGTATTAATACTACTAGATGTTGGACCCTACATTCCAACAAAGATGTGGCATGGCTCAAATATCAACAGTCAACCAAGGATCCATGATGCCACATATAGAACTACACTAAATAGACAAGATCAGTCCTTAAAACATGGCAAGAAAATAAATTTGGGAACATTATGCATAAACTAGCTCATCTTGAACAACAACATTTTATTGCTAATAGAAACCATAACTCTGGTCCAACTATATCTCTATCCATCAAATCATAGATTGATCACATCCAAATATTATTGATATTATATGGAAACAAAGAGCAAAATTTAAATGGGCTACAGAACGTGATCAAAATACAAAATACTTCCATAAATGTTGCAACAATTGTACTAGAATAAATGTCATTACTAGTCTCCCTATCAGTGGGACTAGTACATCAAACAAAAACCTCATCACGAACCACATAGTTACACACTTTTGTAACATCTTCAACACTGGGCTCATACCAACATTTCTGGCATCCATTTATTGGGATCAACTATGCCATAGAACCATTTACTCACCAAAAAATACTATATAACCCTTCACATTAGAAGAATTAAAGAGCACCATCTTCAATCAGGAAAAGATAAATCTCCTAGACTAAATTGACTCAACACAGAGTTCTATCATATCATGTGGGATCATTTCAAAGATGACTTCATGCACCTCCTCAACATGATCCACATTGACAAACACATCCATAAACATATCAAAGTTCTCAACCATACCAACATAGTCTTGATAGAAAAAAGTAGAACAACTAACAAAATCTAACAGTTCCAACCCATAAGCCTGATCAACATCTTATAAGATACTGATCAAAATCCTCAGTAATCATATCAAACCATATTTACAAAACATCATAGATAGAAACCAAAATGCCTTCCTCAAACATAGGAACATACATTATGGTTAATGAAACTTTACACTTGTGCCACAAAAACTAAACACCTATTCTTACACTGAGAAAGTTTTTTTGAGAAAACTTTTGATTATGTCAAGTGGCAATGTCTCATACACACTATGCAGGGCTATGGATTCCCAAAATTTGGATCAACTGGAAACATGCATGCTTATCAACAAACACTTTTCCCACCATGATTAACGGATCACCTTTTGAACATTTACACAACTCAAATGGACTAAGACAAGGTGACCCACTATCACCATATCTCTTCATTATGACCACTTCACTTCTCACAAATATGATCAAGATGGGGACAAATAAGGGCCTTATCCAATCTCCCATAGAATGTTTTGAAAATGTTATTTGGTATGCGAATAAAACCAAAAGACAACACTATTCTCAACTCCATTCACATTATTGATATTTTCTCATACATCTTGGGACTAAAGATAAACCTTGCTAAATAATCTATCATTAGTATTAACTCCCCACCTAAAACTATTCTTAGATACTAAACACTTCTTAAATGCAAAACTAATTTTTTTGGGTTATGTACCTTGGTTTTCCTATCACCCCTTACCCTATTCAACATTGAATATTGAAACAAGTTATTGACAAAATCAGCCACAAACTATCATCATGGACAAACAACTTTCTCAGCATGGCATGCAGACTCACCTTCTCAAAAACTCCATCACTCTTATTACCACACATTATCTTAGTTGTATACCATTACCTAGAAAATCTCTCAAAACTATAGACTCCCTCTGGAGAAAGTTTTTATTGAATAATATCACCACTATCTTATAAAAATAGAAGATACACATGGTAAATTGGAATACCACATGTGCACTAAAAATTTATGGAGGATGGGGCATCATTAACCTATACACACGTGATTTGTCTTATTACAAAAATTGTGCATGCTCTTTCCTCAAACACCACAAACATTTGGAAACCATTCATCACCTACAAATATTATAGGAGCATGAATAGTTGGTGGAATATAAAAAAGAGCATAACATCCCCATTGTCGAAATACATAAACAAACACATGAACACAATCATGCATATGATCAACACACCACCACATGTCACCAAGCATGTCAAATTTTGGAATGATCCATAGTATCATAACATGATGATAAAATATATTGGGCACTTTCCCACAAAATCTAAAAATATTAAAACTACTAGAGCATTAAAACTCGTCACTAGCTATAGAAGAAATTCCCTCAAACAACTGCTTACACAAAACTTAATCGAAGACACTATTTTAGATATCCTACATGTCCCAGAGTACAACACCTCTAACACAACATTTCTTAGAAGTGGGGAAAACCATTATACTCCACATAATGCCTACCTATTTCTCAATTATAGAGGCATAACTATGAACTTATCACACTGTTGGAAAATCAGAAACCCATTAAAAACAAAAATCCTCATTTGGCTTATCATGCACAACAAAATTTTGATAGAACAAAATCTTAGAAAAATAGGTTTCAATGGACCATCTAGATGTTATATGTTCCTCTACAATGAAGAGACTACAAAACACCTTTTCATTCACTTCTCTATCATCTCATATATCATTGATTGTTTTTACCTTAGGAATTTAGACATATCAGATAGGCAGATCTCCTTTCTGATCAACAACCTTACACCATTAAACCAATCACAGGAGCCTGACATACTCATGGTGGTGATTATATGGCATATTTGGATAGAGAGATATTCTAGAAAATATAACAACATTTTTCACACACCACGACATATGATCACAAAGATTGAATACACATATTCTCTCTTTCTACATTACAGAAAATTCTATGATGTCAACCATGGAGAAGGGAGGTGAAGACACCTAGTTGACTATATTCTGAAATAGCAGTAGCAGGGGTGATGCTTCACTCTAGAGGATATCATGGCAAATGATACATGCTTTTGATCTTCTTTCTATTCCAACGTATCATGAACATACTTGTAGTTAATTTCTCAGCATCGGCCTATTTTTTTAAGGGGTGCCTCCCCCATAACACTTACAACTATCTTTCTTCCTTGCAGTAGCTATAACAACCTTTTTAGATTGTATTGTAGATAGTATATAACGCACTCCTAGTGTCATTTCTAGAGTGATCTACATTTTCTACTAGTTTACATGTGTTTATGTTCGCAAACTTATTATCTATATATATGACCTTTCTACCAAAAAAAATTGAGGAGACTTGCCATCGTATGCCTAGCCTTAAATTTTATTTTACTCACATGAATAAGCCTAATATAGTCCACATAGGAGGGGTTCTATTTGCTGAATGACTTATTTTATTGGGCTAAAATCAAAGCGTCATATTGCTAGTAGGTGCCTTTTTGGATCCGTCGTGTTTGGTTGGGTGTAATTCTAGAGGATGGATGAAAACACAAATATAGAATTAATCGAGTCTTATGTATAAATTGGGCAAAAAAACCACATAAAAATGCACGTGGTTGGTTTTCACAAGAGGCCAACCTCCCAATGCACATATATACGTGGAAGGACAAAGAATATCATATAGCTTTGTGATTTTAGAGTAGAATACTTATGGCATTTTAATTGAGATCCATTCCTCCTAAACAAAAATAAATAAATGAAGATGGTGGATATAAATTATTTCTTACCAAACAATTCCACTACTAATAATTTCATGTCTTTTGAACATTGTTTTCACAGTACCAGTTGGAAATCAATTACACCCAAGCCCCTTTAAAACTATTACAAAATTATGTAAATATATCTATTAAATCCCATACAAAATAATGTGTTTTTAGCCATCACTATCTGATGTGGTTTGTATGCTTTTAGTTCAACACGAGAATCTCCCCCCTCTAGCCTCCCTTTTCCTCCTTACCTGAAGTTTGGAAAATATTTTTCTATGATTAGATTTTAAAGTGTCATCAATGTAAAAAACACACAAAAAAGTTGAAATAATTTTTGAAGCATGTCTAAATGAAGTTCTTCAAATTATGGATATGAAGGTGATTATGAGTATCTTTTTCTTCATGTAAGGCTTTCTTGAGATTCTCTCTTAACTATTTTATGCCATTTATAGTTTACATAACTCGAACAATTTTCATGTGCAATGAGTACATGTTATTTTTCTCCTATAGTAACATTGGCAATCAATTCATTAAAGAAATACTATCTACAAGTGGCCTCACCCATATGAGATCCATGGGTCCTCCACTGCTTTAAACCTTAAATTAACATCATTGAATAAATATGACATGGCTCTCAAAAAAGACACAATGAATATATAGTTAACACAACGTACCAATATAATAATATCCTCATGTCCTAGCCACAAGTAATTACACCAAATAGGTTTGTGTGTGTATAATGATGGATATGATATAGTAATTGAAGGAGAGAAGACACTACCCATGTCCTGAACATGCATTTTTCTGAATAGGCTTGTGTGTGTATGATGAAGGATACATTGTAGTGATTAAATGTGAGAAGCATGGTGACCCGATGCCACATGAGTGAACTCAAAACAAAGCACAAAATCACCATCTAAACCACCATATTACCAAAAGAATGAGTAATTAAAACTGATTTTTATATTATTATAACTGAGCGGAAACATATGACAATAAGGTCCACAACCTATAACATATCTCATGTCATACCATGTATTATCATCTGTAGAGTGGCCTTCGGCCACACACCTTTTACAAAATATTTCTTCACATATACAAGCCACTTATACAAGTCTTATGTACAACCAAGGCATACTTTCCAAAAACATGTATCAATGTACATATCATCTACAAAAGGCATCCTTTCCCAGACCTGAGAGTATAGGGACAACACATAGGACTCTACTACGAGACTGGAAGCTATCCAACCTTCTGTGTCTACTGATTTCTGAGTTGCTCTTCCTCAATAGCATGATCATGCACATGTCATTGATGACCACCTAAAAAGATGTAGCAAACCACGAGGGTGAGATCCATGCCCCAACGAGAGAGATATAACTCTCAACCAATGATTATAGTTACAACTGGATATGATGTTACTAAGAAGGATGGGCAGATTCAACTAAATGAATTATTTAAACCAAGTCCACATGTTAGGCAAACGTAACAGTTCTAACAGATAAGATTATTACCATATACTTTTAGAAGGAATGTGTAGAATATGTATAACAGTTGATTTATCTTACCACACTATATAATAAATAGGTAGTAATAAAAGCAAGGCAAGGGTAAACATCTAATGTGAAGTGTGTTTAACCCTAAGCAGATATACTACATAGTCGTATTACATCTTTTATTATTATGCCCTGAGAACTTGAGTCGTACCATCCAAATCTAATTGACAATTACTAAGTCTAAATAAGAGCCATACAAGATCTAGGAAGAGTGGGACTCCAAGATCATCACCTATACTACTCGGTCAGTACGAGTCTACATCGTAGTCACATATCAGTCAAATTGCCACTAGAAATGTATACTCAAGCTGAAACATCTAGCCCACCTTGGTACAGGTCACGACGCTAGAAACTAAGGTATACAAACCCAATCATTGAGGCACAACCAGAGTTGACCTAAAATCACATCACATATATAATCACCAAACCCGAACATAGCCATTCACAAACACCTTAGGACCAGGATGACAAGGATGTACCCTCTAAGCACCAACATACTCAACAGTATGTGCTCCAAGTTTTTCTTAGAAAAACTTGTTTCACCATCCAGCAGGTTCTGACACTAGAATGGATCTATGGCCAGGGCAACTACATGATTAGTGTTCCACTTGATTAATTAAATCCAATTGGAAATCTTTTAACTGGCATCAATCAAGTTACAAGCAAACCCTAGAAAGATTCTACAAAGCATAGGTACAATGCAACTTCAAAAGATATAAAATGTGTAAGGCATAAAGTTGATCGCATTACTACATGATATTGTCTCACTGTCATACACAAGGTCATCACCATTATCACCTCACCATGACATACAAATCCATTATCACATCACTAGAGGATATCACATCAATAGATCTCAAAGCCATTTCTAGAGCATAGAACCCTTCACATTATTCCTTGTAAGAACATCATTATCTCTCCATGCCTCATGAAGGCTCATAATCACCGCACATGTGACACATGAGCGATACTCAAATCAAACACTAGTTTATGAGGTTCATTCAACAACAAATTAGGGTTAAAACATTAAGAGAGAGAAAGTACTTTATCATCATGCTACTTACTAAATCAATCTATGCATTATCACTGTGTACTCAATTAGGGTTAGGTTTCAACTGAGTTAGGGTTTCAAATCAACCACTAACATCAAAATCAAAATGTTATCATAGTCTCCAACTTTCTTGGAAGAATATTAGGTCAACAAACACATCATAAATTCCATCAAAGAATGATGATCTATATAGGCCATAAATAGTCATCGATCGCATATAATTATACACACCACATGTTACTGAAATGGATCAGCCCATTCATATCGACCATTGAAAACACATGGACATATAATCTTCTTTGACCACTGAAAATGAGGCCACACATGTTCATCGGTCGCTGAAGGTCATTCACAATAGTGACCACTGAAGATTAGGATTTATTCCCCTTCAATTGACCACTAAAACTTGCTACTTTTAGTGACCATATGAACTAGGTCCAACCACCTCATTGACCGCATAGGATCCACCTTAAGTGAGCAAGATCAGATAGGAACATCATCGACCGATGAGAGAACATCACCCCTAGAGACCAAAATCATCAAAACTCATCGACCACTGAGACCACATCATGAGGAACATCAAGAGAGAGAGAGAGAAACACTATGAATACAAGATCAACAAGCTAATTAACACCATGAAATCAAAACCAATCAAGGAGTGAGGTGCGTCAAGGAAAACATCATCCAAAACCCTAAAATCCGATCATCAACATAGAGGAAAACTAAACCATGATTCCAAGAAGGGAGAACCAATGTTTCAATCATCAAAGTATTCAAAACGTCCATCATAAAGAAATAAAATAGAATCATGATCATGAGGAGAAAACCAATGTTTAGCATATGCTTGAAAAACAAACACCTCCAACATCAACGAGAGTTTGGGTACAAGAATTAGTGTTTATATAAAGGGGTTTATATACTCAAAATTTTCAAATAAACATAAACTCTAGCTCAAGATGTCATCATCTTACTACTTAGAACATGTTTAAGAGGTAGATTAATTGCATGCAAAATTAAGTGCGACAATAATCAATGAGAAAGTTATATAACTCACCTTGATAGTGAAGAAAAACTCCAAAAGCAAGATGCTTCAAGGAAAGAGAGGAAAACCCAATCTTGACCACCACCTCACAGTCAAGCTAGCATCAACTCAAAGAAGAAGAAGAACCCTAGATTAAAGGAGCATGAAGAAGAAGGAAAATCCTAGGTCAAAAAGATAAGAAGGAGGGTTTCTTCACCTCAACTTGAACACTACCATGGAAAACCATGGATTCGACCAATAAGAGTGAAGTCTCTCAAGAATCACCACCATGGAGAACTATGGGTTTCACTAAGAGAAAGATGAGAGTGGTAGGGTTGCAAGAAAATTAAACCAAGAAGGCTAGATCAAGGAGCACCAAAGGATCACCAAAGATGAGTTACTCCAACCTTATATCACAAATGCAAGGGATCGGTCACCTTGCTCCAAGGTTGAGCTCTCCTCCTCCACCAAAATCATAAGGAACGAGCTCCAAAGAGAAGAGAGAAAGAAGAGAGAGGGTGCAAAAGGATCACTTGCATGCAAACAGAGGGGTATGTATACCCAAGGGTAGGAGAGAGGCAAGGAGGTTTAGGTGTCATGCCACATGCATCACTTGTCCACCATATAACATCCATGCAAGCACTAAACATAAACATGCAACAAGTTTCATTAAAACCTAGGAAAGCAATCGATCTCACTTGGTCCAGGAGACCATTAACCAAAGAGATATCTAAGAGACCAAAGCACATCAAAACCCATCGATCGCATAGGTCAAAACCCTAGCTCTTAGCGACCAAGGAAAGAGGTCAAGGTCTCATTGATCAAAGAGGATACAAGGAATACCCAGCCTCATCGACCGTAGAAAACAAGGTTGAAGGAAAACCAAAGTGGTTGTTGGAAACCAAAAACTCATTGGTCAACATATATGGTCAACACCAAAATAGGGCATCAAAGCAACCCTAGAAACATCGACAATCATGATGTCACCACATCTCTCCTCATTAAACCAAAGTGATAAAAAGTGCCCTAAGGAACAAATCTCTCCAAGATGGTGCTAAAACACATGAGGATCGTCAAGCATGTAACAATTTTCAAGATAAACCTTGAATGTGGGTAAATTGCAATTTGTCTAAAACGAGCACCTATAAGTGTAACTAGCTCAAACATCATCCAAAATGGACTAAACTAGAAATATAAGCATGTATCATGTTATTAAGGCTCATCACATGATTAGGTTAAAGTTTTAATCATCTTATTAGGATAAGCAAGCAATATCAAACATGGTCTACATCAGCGGTCCTACAACCATAAAACCCTAACAAGGATTCCACCCCCAAAATCCTATGCGAAAAGAGACGAATACTTCCTACACATATCATCCTCTAACTCCCATGTGGCTTTCTCTACAGCACGGTGATGCCAAAAAACCTTAACCAACACTATATCCTTCTTCTTCGACTTCTTCACCCTCCTGTCTAGGATCAACACAAGACCCTCAACATACAACACATCCTCATCCAACTCAACCTCCACTAGCGGAAACACTTGCTTTGTATCTGGATGACACTTCCTCAATGTAGAAACATGGAATATTAGATGCAACCTGTGCAAATAGGTAGTAGCTCCATCATGTAATCCACCTTCCTAACATGTTCCACCACAAGGTAAGGCCCCATATACCTGGGAGCCAACTTACCCTTATTCTCAAACCTCAACACACCTTTCCAAGGAGATACCTTGAGATACACCTTGTCCCCCACCTGGAACTTCAAAGGCATGCACTGATTATAAGCATGAGAGTTTTGTCTATCTTGGACTGCCTTCAGTTGTTGTTATATCACTTTGATCTTCTCTATAGTTTGTTGTACAAGATTGGGACCCAAAACTTGATACTCACTGGTCTCATACCAACAAATCAGAGACCTACAACGTCTCTCATACAAGTCTTCATATAGTTCCATGTCAATACGCCTTTGGTAGCTATTTTTGTAAGAAAACTTTATCAAACTGAGATGTCAATCCCAACCTCCAAGAAATTACAAAACATAAGCTCTCAATAGATCCTCTAAGATCTAAATAGTCCTCTCTAACTGACCATTTGTATGTGGATGAAATATTGTACTGAACCTTGTATACCCATGGTTGTATGCAGACGCTCCCAGAAATGACTGGTAAATTAAGGACCTCTGTTAGACATTATTGTCATCGGGATATTGTGCAAACGCACTATCTCATCCACATATATATATATATATATATATATATATATATATATATATATATATATATATATATATATATATATGCCAACTTCTCTATTGTATACGTTGTCTTCACATGAAGGAAGTGCATTGACTTGGTCAACTTGTCCATTATCACCCAAATGGAATCATGACCTTTGGATGTCTTGGAAAGACCAACCATAAAGTCCATAGTGATATGATCCCATTTCCACTATGGTATAGGCCATGATTGCAAGGTTCCCACGGTTTTCTGATGCTCAACCTTGACTTGTTGGCACATTGGACATGTTGCCACAAACTCAACCACATCACACTTCAAGCTAGGCCACCGACATAGATCCTTCAAGTTGTAGTACATCTTGGTACTACCTAGATGCATCACATACATTGAGGAATGAGCCTCTTTAAGAACCAACTTCCTCAACCCATCCACATTTGGAACCACGGTCCTGCCATGGAAACAAATTGTCGCATTCTCTGTCTCATGGAAGCCTTCACGCTTCTCACTTCCAAACTCTGATCGGATCTACTATATCATAGTATCATCATGTTATGCATCCCCGGTCTGTTGCAATAAGGTAAGCTTCACTTGCAACTATGCTAACAAGCCTATCAACATGAAAGCGTCCAACTTCATGTTCATTTGGCGCAATGACACCAACATGTCTTGCTTATGGCACACCAGGGAACATAATTGAGCCTTATTAGTAAATGATGGTGAAGAAGACTTCCTGTTCAACACATCATACACCACATTCACCATCACTAGATGGTATTCTGTGGTGCAATAATAGTCCTTGATCAACTCCATCCATCGTATATGTTGCATGTTCAACACCTGCTTCAAGAAGATATATTGAAGGTTCTTGTAGTAGGTGAAAATCTGACACTTCTCTCCATAAAGGTAGTGTCTCCAAATCTTCAAAGCATGGACCACAACTGCAAGTTCTATATCATGTGTTGGGTATATCTCCTCATGTTTCTTAAGTTGGTGAGACGTAAAAGAAATCATGTTCTTATCCTACATCAGTACGCATCACAAAAAATGATGTAGCCTTTCCCTTGTTTTGGCAGAATTAACGTCGATGCACTGGTCAACTTCTCCTTCAAAAGCTGAAAGGACCGCTGACACTTGTCATCCCAAACAAAAGGTATACCTTTTCTTGTCAACTTGGATAGGGGTAATGCCACAAGAGTGAATTTTTTGATAGACCTCATGTAGTATCCTACCAAGCCTAGGAAACTGCAAACCTCTGTAGGTGTCTTAGGTTGCTCCCAATCTAGTAATGATTGTACTTTCTTTAGTTTCACACAAACACCTCTAACAGATACCACATGCCCAAGGAAAGACACCTCCTTCAACCAGAATTTACACTTGCTGAACTTGGCATACAACTTGTGTTGTCTCAAAAAAGTCAATGCTTGTCGTAGATGTTGCTCATGTTGTTGGATGTCTCTGGGGTATATTAGGATGTCATCGATGAAAAATAATGCTAACTGGTCAAGATACAACCTAAACACTATGTTCATCAGATCCATGAATGTTGTTGGTGCATTAGTTAGCCCAAACGGCATAACCACAAATCTATAGTGACCATACCTAGTCTTAAAAGTTGACTTGGGTATGTCATCCTCCTTGATCTACAATTGATGGTATCCTGACATCATATCTATCTTTGAGAATAGTGTATCACCTCTCAGTTCATCAAACATATCATCTATCCTCGACAAAGGGTACCTCATCTTGATTGTGACCTTGTTTGAATGTCGGTAGTCGATACACAACCTCATAGAACCATCTTTACTCTTCACGAACAACAGGGGAGCACCCCAAGGGGAAGTGATCAGTCTGATACAACCCTTCTCTAACAACTCTTACAACTACTGCTTCGACTCCTAAATCTCTATCAGTGCCATCATGTATGGTAACTGTGTTATCACCTGCGTACTTGGAACTAGATTGATCTCAAAATCAATCTCTAGGATGGGTCATTTCGAAAAACTCTTTAGGAAACACATCCTCTAACTCGCGCACCACTAGCACATCCTGGATACTAGGATTCCTCACCTTGATATACACCACATGTTCTAAGAAAGCCTCACACCCCTACCTCGTCAGCCTCTCTGTTGTCATAGCTGACACCAAGCACGTCATAAGAATCTTCTTATCTCCTTTGAAGACCCACAAAACATCACCTTCATGGAATGCCACCATCTTGAAACTACAGTCTAAAACTACATGGTACTTCTTCAAGGTATCCATTCCAAGAATTATATTGAATCCATGCATGTCAAGTGGCATAAGTTCCACTTGAATGTTATGTCCCAAGAAAGAAAGAACGCAGGATGGACACAACTCTCGCAACTCGAAGAAACCAACAAGAGGGGTTTCTAACTGAAGACTATCAGGTCTATGACTAATAGGTAAAGAACCAGAACATATCACATATTGGGTGATAAAAGAGTGTGTCATACTCGAGTCAACCAAAATAGATACAAAAGAAGATGCAGACAAATCAGAATGAAAAAGTTCCATTTGACATGTCACGGCATGTGGATTGACCACTCCCTCTGGATGACTCATAGCATAAAATCAAGTCGTTGTCTATTGTCATCCCCATCCTCTATTGGCCCAGAAGAACTTTCCTGTGACGCCTGACTGGGTCCTCTACCACCACCACTACTGAATTGCTGACATTGGGAACCTTGTTGACTCAGCCTCAGTTGTTGTGTAACCTCCTCTTCCTTCATAAGGAATAACCACTTCGTATGCCCATTTTGACCACCCTTGTAATAGGTCTTGCTCTCATACCACGGACTAGATGGCCATGTCAGACATACTAATGATGTACTACATGCTCCAACTAGTAAAAAACTATGACTCATGCCCTTGCTTGGTGACCACTGTAACTGTATTGTCGATCGTCATTGTATCTGAGGTGATGAAGACATCTACTTCTTGAATCCTCCAAAAGATTTTCCTTGAAACTAAGTTGGCCTCTTCTTAGTGTTGTTTTTACACTTCTCAACTGTCGATCACTCAATCCTTCTAACCAACTCCACGAATGTGGCAAAACTTCTCCATGTTCTCCAAAATATACATCATCATCGTCAACTCTCTACTCAACCCCTTTTCAACCCGTTGGATCCTCTCCTTACTCGTCACTACCATGTGAAGACAAAACTTAAACAACTCCATGAGCTTCACCTCATACTCATTGATCGACATCAATCCCTATTAGATCTTCTCAAACTGTGAGATCTTCTCATCAAGATATGCCTTCGTGAAGTATCGGCTCACAAACTTTCGCCAAAATGCCTCCCAACTGATCACCACTCCAAGTCTCTTCTCCTCCTCAAAGGCCCACCAATGGCCAGCATTGCCCTTCTGTAGATACACTGCATGCTTCACCTTGTCCTCTTCCGGGATATTGAGGATCTTAAATGCCTTCTCTAACTCTATCAAGCACATATCATCATATGTTGGGTCTTTTGTGCCAGCATAATCTATCGCCCCAACACGCCACAACCTCTCAAAGGTCATCCTAGAACTTGGGGATTCCACATTGGGAACAATAGCCCTTGCTTGAATTATGGGCACTCTATCCGCCATATGCAAAATTGTGGCAACTGTCCAAACATAGAATGAAAAGAGGGATTGGCCATGGTTGCTGGGTTGAACTGAGGCACTTCAGGCACTCCATCTACTATGGCATGCCACCTCCTGGTGTAACAACACTACTCTCAACATGTTCTTCGTGCTCTCTAGACATATATACATAAGAAGAAGATACAATCATATATGTTAGAGGATACAAGAACATACACAACCATGTTCCTATGTCCTTATAGTCTCAGTGAAACTAAAGATCTTATACCAACCTTATCATATAGCGACCCGATGCCATATAAGAGAGATAAATCAAAACAAAGTGTGAAATCACCATCTAAACCACCATATTACCAAAAGAACGAGTAAATTAAAACTAATTTGTATATTACCATCACTGAGTGGAAACATATTACAACAAGGTCCACAACATGTAACATATGCCATACTAGGTACTATCATCTATACAGTGCCCATCTTCTAGACACATGTTACAAAAGATCTATTCACATATACAAGCCTTATGTACAACCAAGGCATACTTGAGAAAAACAAGTATTGATGTACATGTAATATACAAAATGCACCCCTTCCTGGACCTGAGAGTACAAGGACGGTACATAAGACTCTACTACGAGTGGCAATTTATACAACCTTTTGCATCTATTAGTCTTTGAGTTACTCTTCCTCAACAACATGATCAAGGCCACGTCATTCACAACCACCTAAAAACATGTGGTGAACCACAAGGGTGAGACCCATGTCCCAGTGAGAATATAACTCTCAACCAACAATTATAGTTACAACTAGATATGACATTACTAAGCCAATGAGCAGATTTAGCTAAATGGATTATTTAAGCTAAGTACATAGGTTACACAGATGTAACAGTTCTAGCAGATAAGCATATCATCATATACTTTTAGAATTAATGTGAAAAACATGTATAATAGTTGATTTCTTTTACCACATTATATAATAAATAAGTAGTAATATAAACAAGGCAATGGTAAAAATCCAATGTGAAGAGTGTTTAACCCTAAATAGATATACTCCACAATTGTATTAGATCTTTTATTATTATGCCCAGAGGATTTGAGTCATACCACCCAAATCCAATAGACCATTGCTAAGTCGAAATCAGTGCCATATAAGATCTAGTATGAGTCATAATCCAAGATCTTCTCCTGTACTACTTGGTCAGTATGAGTTTGCACTGTAGTGACATATCAGTCAAACTGCCACCAATGACATATAGTCAATTTAAAACACCTAGCCCACCTTGGTACAGGTCACGACACTAGAAACCAGGGTATACAAGCCCAATCACCGAGGCACAACCATAGTTGCCCTCAAATCACATCACATATATAATCAAACCCGACCACAACCATTCTCAAACACCTTGAGATCAAGATGACAAGGATGTACTCTCCAAGCAACCTGCATACTCAACTATATGCACTCTGAGTTTCCCTTAGGAATACTCATTTTACCATCTAGTAGGTTATAACACTAGAATGGATCTATGTATAAGGAAACTACATGATTATGGATCCATTTGATTAATTAAAGCCAATTGGGTATCTTTTAAATACATCAATCAAGTTACAAGCAACCCCTATAAAGATCCTACAAAGCACAGGAAGAGTGCAGCTTCAGAAGATATAAAACGTATAAGGCATAAAGCTGATCACATCACCACATGACACTGTCTCATTGCCATACACAAGGTTATCACCATTATCACCTCACCACAAGATACAAATCCCTTGTCACATCACTAGAGGATATCACATCAATAGAGCATAGAGCCATTACCAAAGCATAGGACCCTTCACATTATTCCTTGCAAGAACATCATTATCTCTTCATGCCTCATCAAGGCTCATAATCACCACACATGTATCACATGAGTGATACTCAAATCAAACACTATTTTATGAGGTTCTTTCAACAACAAATTAGGGTTATAACATTAAGAGAGAGAAAGTACTTTATCATTATAAATAGTAGTTGTTTTAGTAAGTGAAATAAGAGTGTTGGGTCTCCTATATATAAGAGCCAGAGAGTACATGGGCTAATTAGCAAAATGGGAAAATACAATGGGAATGAGCCCAATTAATCCAATATACTAACACGCCCCCTCAAGTTGGAGAGTAAACATTGTGAAGTCCCAACTTGATGTCCATATACTTGAATAAAGCAGGAGGAAGAGGTTTGGTAAGGATGTCTACAACTTGATCACCTATCCTAATGTGAGGAGTGATAATTTTCTTGGCTTTGACTAGGTATCGCACAAAATGGCAGTCAACTTCAATGTGTTTTGTGCGCTCGTAGAAGACTGGATTATTAGCTATGTGTATAGCCACCTAGTTGTCACAATATAGAGTGACCCATTGTAGATCACAACATGCATGAGCCATGGCCCAATATTCTGCCTCGATACTAGAGCGAGCTACCATAGCCTATTTTTTACTCTGCCAGGAAAATGGCTGAGTGTCAAATATGACACAATAGCCAAAAGTAGACCACCGATCTTTAGAATCACCAGCCCAATCTGCATTTGCATATCCAGAGATGGTGATGAGCTTGAAGTTCAGACGTTTGTAGAGAAATCCTCTTCTTGGAGCACTCTTTAGATAGTGAAGAATGTGTTGAATGTTGGACTAGTGGACCTGGAGTGGTGCACTCATGTGTTGGCTAACTATCCCAACAACATAGGTAATATTTGGTTGAGTAATAGTTAAGTAAATCAACTTCCCAACCATACGACGATATTTCTCTAGGTCAGCAAAGAGTTCTCCCTCATGCATAGGCTTTGTATGATAGTCCATGGGGGTAGAACTCGGTTTGGATTCTTCCATGTTGGCCTCTTGAAGTAGGTATAAGATGTAGCGTCGTTGTGATAGACTTATCCCTGAGGCTGAGCGGAGGACTTTGATTCTGAGGAAGCATCGCAGGGTGCCCAAGTCTTTTGTATGGAAATGTGCATGCAAAGACTTCTTGAGTTGGGATATCCCCATCATATCATCATCGATGATGACAATGTCATCAACATAGACAACAACAAGAACATGGCCTTTAGAAGACTTCGAGAAGAACAAGAAGTGGTCCGTGGATGATCTCTGAAAGTGAAGTTGAGTTAGGACATCACTTAACTTATTGAACCAGGCCCTTAGAGACTACTTGAGGCCATAGAGAGATCATCACAGATGACATACTTTTCGAGAAGATGCCCCATCAGTAACAAACCCAGGCAGTTGTTGCATGTAGACTTCCTCCAGGAGATCTCTATGAAGAAATGCATTCTTGATGTTGAATTGGTAAAGATGCCAATCACGGTGAGTTGTAAGGGAGATAAGGATGCAGATAGATGAAATCCTTATTACTAGAGAGAATGTCTCAAAGTAATCCACTCTAAAGGTTTGAGTGAATCCTTTGGAAACCAAGCATGCCTTGAGCCTTTCAACAGAACCATCTGACTTATGCTTTACAGAGAAAACCCATTGACAACCTACAATATTTTTGCTTGTTGGTGGAGTTACAAGATCCCATGTTTTGTTTAGGTGTAGAGCCTTCATTTCTTCCATCATGGCATATTTCCAACCAGGATGGTGTAGAGCATCTACTGGACACTTAGCAACATATGTTATGTCCAGGGCAATAGTAAAGGATGATGCAGAAGAAGAAAGACGTGCTAGACAACAAGTATTAGAAATGGGATGCTTGATAGTGCAAGAGTGTATACCTTTGTGTAGTGCCACTGATAGATTGGATTGGTCTGGAACTGATGATGATGAAGCAAATGTAGTCGGTACCTCATCTACCATGTTCCAGTTTGGTGTTGGGGATGGTGGAGATGGTGGTGGCATTGGTGGGATGAATGGATCGGGTAACGAGACCACAATATTGATATGATCAATGGGGGTGAGTTAGATGAAAAGAACATTTCATCCTCATGAAAGGTGACATTTGCAGAGATATAGATTTTGCCAGAGTTAGGTTCAATACATTTGTATCCTTTTTTAGAACAAGGATAATCGAGAAATGTCATTCGGATAGCCCGGGGGGTTCGACCTTGGGATCAAAATTATGAACAAAGGCGATACAACCAAAAACTCAAGGCGGCAGGGGGAACGGTTTAGATTGAGTGTAAACAATGGAAAAAGGAGTGTGATTTTTGAGAATAGAGGAAGGTAGGCAATTAATAAGAAAGCAAGAAGTGAGGATGACATCAGACCAAAAAGACTTAGGCGAGTTGGCATGAATGAGAAGAGAGTTTGTCAGGTCAAGTAAATGATGATTTTTACGCTCATTAATCCCATTTTGTTGTGGAGAGTATACACACGAGAGTTTATGAATCATTCCTACCTCACGGCAAAAGGAGGCGACAACCTTTTGGGTATACTCAAGGGTGTTGTCAGTTCAAAGAATCTTAATAGATGTTGAAAATTGAACTACAACCAACTTGTGAAACTCACGAATTAATGTAAAGACTTCATCACGAGTAGGAAGTAAGTAAAGTCATGTCATTCTAGAGAAATCATCCATAAATGTAAGACAATATCTATATCCATTGTAACTAGTAGTTTTGAATGGACAACAAACATCAGTATGAACTAAATTAAACATACAAGATGATTGTTTATAGATATGGGCCGGGAAGGACACGATGATGTTTCCCTAGCTGACATGCATTAAATTGAATAGAAGAACATAAAGATAAAGAAACATCTAATAGTTTAAGCTTGTCTAAAGGTAGATGTCCATGATGTAGATGTAGCTGAAGTGGTCATCGTGGAGGCAAGAAGGGCTTGTAGTTGGTTGGAGGGGGATAGAGAAGTAGTAGAGATCACCAGAGCATACACCCTACCCAATCATCGTCAAATTCCTCCAATCCTATAAAATAAAACTAGATGGACCAAAAGTTACAAAACATTTGAGAGAATCAACAATTTTTGCTACATACATCAAATTGTATGGAAAGTTTGGAACAAAGTGGACAGTAATCAACTTGACTTTAGAAGAGATAGGAATAGTGCCACATTGAGTTACTCATTTAATTGACCCATCTACCATGGTGACAGAGGAATGATGTATAAATGAACTGGATGTGATTAAAAGATGGGACATACCAATCACATGTTGATTTGCACCCGAATTCATAATCTAGTTAGAACTGGAAGCAAGTATGGATGCCCCAACATTACCTTGAGAAGTAATGCCTAGATGGGTGTAAGAATTGATTGTAGGTAGATCTCCTACTTGCCAATCTGAAGAGGCAAAAGCAGTAACACTATTGTGGAGGGGAGAATCTGCATAATATTGGGCAACTTGGAGAAGACGTTTGTATTCCTCATGAGATAACGAGACATGAGAAGCTTGAGAAGATGCCTGTAGTAGAGGAGGTACATGACCAACTATCAGAGCAGATGTTTGACCAATGTGGGAAGGTGCTTGAGCAACATGGTCAGAGCCTCTGTCACATCTTCTATTGTAGTGTGTTGAATATCCATACTTCGAGTGATAGACATCTTCTATGTGGCCCAGCTTGCCATAATAGGTGCACTATGGCCAATGGCCTCATCCACGGCCATGACTTTTGGTTGCCGCAACCATTGTTGATGGAGGTTCAAATTCAACAGTAGGAGGAATGCGAGGAGAAAGCATTTTAGGCTGGGTCAGACGTCAATATGCCTTATCCATAGATGGAAGGGTTGTACCAACTAGGAGTAGCTATCGAATGATAGCAAAGTGAGTATGAAGCCCATTGAGGAAGCACCCAGTGAGTAGAGTCTCCAGCTCCTTGGTGATTTTTGTCGACTTTGTTGAAGAGAAGAAGTTGAGCTGATTTACTAAGGCTTTTATGGCATTATAAGTATTTGGAAAAGGGACGATCTCCTTGTTGTTCAGAGAAGACCTTGTCCATAATGTTGTATATGCACAAGCAATTATCCTCCTCAGTGAAGATCTGCTTCATCTCCTCCCACGTAGTCTTGGCTTTTTGATGCCACATGTACTTGATAGCCACCTTGGTCTCCATCCATGCCCAGAGCCATGAGAGCAATTGACTATTGCATGTCACACATGTTGGATCAATGGGCTCTAGAGGGGGGGTGAATAGAGCTACACAAAATTCACAAAAACAATTAGACCACCAATTTAAACTTAGTGCAGGGAAAAAATTGAGAAGCAATTTGATGTCCTAATCTAGCATTCAAAGCAAGGATGAGAGATAATGAATTTCAAGCACTTGGACAGGTGGTTAGAGTGGTTCCACGTCCTAAACTTAGGATCGATGTCAGTCCACTACCTAGAGTTGGTTAGACTCTAGGATTTGCAACTTGGTCCTCTTATATATCACAATAAGATTACAAGAAACATAAACCACACAACTAAGGGCTTAAAAAACACAAGCCAAGATCTTCTACCTCACCAAGGACTTACCCACCAAGTAAGATTCTTCAGCCTTCTCCAAAGGACTTACCCAATCTTACCTTAGTCTTCAGCCTTACAGGATTTACCTATCTTGCTTGAGCTTTGCCTTGCACCTCTCCTTCTCTTGGAGAGCTTCTCCACATTTCACCTTCACCAAGGGATCTGGAGCAGCAAGCTATCTTCACTCTTGAAGATCAGCCATCATCTTCACCTTCACTTGGAGAAGAACAGCAACAGCAGCCTCTCTTTCACTTGGAGAAGCAGCTTCAATCTTTGTTCATAGAGAATTGGGGTAGGAAGAAAGAGAGGAGAGCTTTACATAACACAAGGATATCTCTCTAGACAGGGACCTAACTCACTCTCACAAAATTGTCTTGAAGGTAGAGAGAGAAAGGGGGTCAAGGGCTTGGAACACTCTCAACTATGCTAGAACCAAGTTTGCAATGGAAGAGCAGCTTGGAATGAAGTCTAAGGGGTTCTATTTATAGTTGAGGGTTACCCTTTAGGTTGTGGGACACTTGGATACAAAAATAGTCATTTTTGGTTCAAGAAAACGGCTCTATTTTTGCCCAAAACACTTCACCAACCGTCACATCACTTTTTCTGCAAATTCCGTACAGTGCAATCGATCGAGTTTCAATGGGGGTAACTCGACCGATCAAGTAAAGACAAATCCGATATTCAAATGATCGGTTGAGTTTGTCCTGGGGAAAACTCGACCGACCATTTAACTGGAAATGGCCTTTACCTGATCGGTCGAGTTCTGTGCAAGCACAACTCGACCGATGCAATCTTTAGAAAATCCACTAAGGATTGATCGGTTGAGTTTTAGGCTAGGAAAACTCGACCGACCAAGTGCCTGTAGTTGATTTTCTAATTTGCAATAAAAGTTATTAGCACTTGGTGAATTTTGTCCCAAACAATTTTCTCTTCTAAGTTACAAGCCAATTTATCATTACAAGTGATTACATTGATGTTCTAAAGGCGTTTACATAGAAAACACAAAATGCACACTTGTAGCCATTTTTGAAAAACACTAGAGGGGGGTGAATAGAGTTTTTAAATATTTTAGCAATTATTTAACTCAAACAACCACAAATGAAGAATGGAAGAAGGAGACAGGTGTTTAGAGTGGTTCCAACTTTAGCAAATACTAAAGTTGTCAGTCCACTACCCGGTTGCTTACCCAACCGGGATTTTGAAAGTATTAATTTTATTACCTTCACAAGGATTTACACAAAATACAATACTTTCTTTACACCCCTTGAACAACCTTCACTTGAAGTAGATGCACCAACTTGAGGTAGCCTTCTTGAAGTAACTCCAAGCTCCCCCTTGAAGTAGCCTTCCTCTCTAGAAGTAACCTCCCGTTGCACCAGCCTTCTTGAAGTAGCTCAAGGTCCCCTTCTTCACCAAGAAGATCTTCAACCTCTCCAACCCGCAGCCTCCAACCTAGGAGTAGCAAGGAGAGTACAAACAACAATAGAGAACAAGAAAGAAAATAGAAATTACAACTTATCCTTTTGTAGCACAAGGCTTGATTTGCCTAGATCAAGCGTGTAGATCTCCTAACCAAAGTGTATGGAAATGTAATTGCAGTGGATAGGAGATGCTAGCCTATAGGACACGAATTTTGAGCTAAGAGAAGAAGTAGCCAATTATCACTATGCTCAATTTGTTCACAAACAGGTTGCTCAAAGTATGCTCAAAGATTTCTCAAGTGTAACAAGTGTGTTTAGGTGTCCTAAGGCATGTCCTATTTATAGGAATGTCCTACAAGTGCTTAAGGACGTTCTAGACACCTTCTAGGGGTTTCTAAGTGCTTAACTAGCCGTTAGGTACAAGTTTGTTGCTTTAGCAACGGCTAATTAATTAATTCTGCAGTTGCTGTCAGAGTCCGTCTCGGTCGAGAAATGGTCGACCGAGACACCTACTCGGTCGACGTTTTGTCGACCGACAGGCTCTCTGGATCAAGTGTATGCAACGTTTATCTCCAACTGCCAACCACCTTGTCAGCTGTGTCTAACGGCTACTTGGGTCTTTCTCAGTCGAGAAAAATGTCGACCGAGAGTGTCTTGGTCGAGGAGTTAGTCGACCGAGATTGACCCTGTTTCAATTTTTCAATTAAAGCACTAAGTGTGTGTATGAGTGTGCATATGTGACACTATTGAAGGGGATGACCTATCTAAATGTGATGTTTATCTAGGGAGAATCTAACGTTTGATTTACATGAAATCTAAGTACTTGTACATTATATATTTGTACAAGTTTTTACAAGGCGATTACATTTCATGAAAATATAAATATGTAAGCATATGGATTTCCCTAATTGCTTTGTCATCCACCTTATTCTTGCAACACTCAAGTAGCACGTTAGATTAACAAGAATGAAATGTTTGTCATTATCAAAACAAAGGGATTTACATATGTCCATTTATCCAACAATCTCCCCCTTTTTTAAGATGACAAACATTTCCTAAATATAAAATAAGAAAGTATAAAAACATGTGAGTTTCATACCTGAAGATTACCTTTGTAAATTTCTTTTCTTGTTTATAAAATATGTGCTTATTATTCCCCATGAATTATGGAACATGAAATCCAATCCTTTAGGGAATATAGCAACTTTCAATGTAAAGCCAAGAGTTTATGAAACTCATTGATTGAGTTTTGCACAAATACTAAGTTTATATTTATTATTGAGTTTTGCACAGATACTAAGTTTTATATTTATTTCTCCCCCTTTGTCATTTCAAAAAGATATCCGTTTAAGAATAAATAGTGTTGCTTTCCCTTAAATACATATCCGTTTTAAATAGATGGTCAATTTAGCCACAATTTTTAAATTTCAGGTTTTGCAAAAATGTCATCCTTTTTATTTTTGATATATTTATTACTCCCCTTACTTTGTATGCTCTACTAGAGTAGTCTTATAAGCCATATTTGAATGATTCCATAGAGGAATAACCAATATACTCAGTAAAGATAACCATTTCATGTAAAGATAACCATTTCATTGCAAAGATAACCATTTTATTTCAATCATGCAAAGATAATCATTACATTACAATCATGCAAAGATAATCATTTCATTACAACTAATACAACGGTCACCCCAAATCTCACTAGAAAGACTTGAGTATTACATCAATATCAGGGTCTTTTCCAAGAAATGGCTCAGCTCCATAATATTGGACTAAAGTTTGCCACTCCAAAGCACCTGTCTTGGTTAAAGCATATGCTTCCAAGAAGGTAGGAACACGATCAAAACGGAAATGAGCAGCAATGTCTTGTAATTGTATTGAGGAGAACTGAGTATGTGTGAGATCTATAGATGGAGGAGGTGGAGGTTGGTAGTAGTTGTAAGATGGATTATATGGGTTGAGCATGCCAGGATTTAAAGAATAAGGATATTCATCTGGTTGATTTGGAGAGAGGGTTTGCATTCTTTGATTTAGGTAGGTCATGGCATGGTGGTTATAGTCTAATTGTCTACTTAGATGATATTGTGACCCAGCAACATAGGTTAGGGTGTTTTGGATGGGATCATAGGGTAGGTTGGTAGGAGGAGGTGGTGGTGGTATATCTTGAGTAGATGTCTCACCTTCCGTCCTAGCCCTCTTGTGACCAAAATCAATTCCCATTTTCTCTACTGTGTTTTTGCTTATTTTTTGTGGTCTTCTTTCCCATGTGTATCACATATCCTCAATTTGTGTTTTAAGAAAGTGTTGAGTGATTTGGCATACAAAATCAGCATATGGGGGATTGCCAGAAACTCAAGCATGTTCTTAAGGATTATGCGGATAAAATTTACGGGAATACGTTTGATAATGGTATAAATTAAACACATGCGAAAAATAGGAACTTCAGACTTTTTTGCTCTAGGATGTATGTTTGTGAAAACAATAAGATTGACAATCCTAGCAGCAGGTTTGAGATTAATGGCATAATAGGTACCCCTATCTTCGTGACACGTAGTATTAGATTGAAAAATGGCTCGTTTAATGTCACTAAGACTGACGGTATGATCACCTTGGGAAAATGTATTGAGTGGATTTCCAGTTGTGAGGTCAAGAGTGTCTTGATATTCATCTAAGTCGATGTTGAGCATGTTAAGAATATCCTCTTCAGTAAATCGAAAGCTATGCCCATTGACCATAGAGTAGAAGAAGGTATTGTCATTTTCAGAATGGGAGATTAGGTTTGCATAGAACTCATTTACCACTTTTGAAGAGTAGGAAGGGAAGGAAGGGTTAAGAAATTCTTTCAAATTTTGCACCTCAAAAAGATCTTCCAGGTCGACGATGCTGAGGAAGTCCAAGACGTCAACCGGCCGTCGTGGAAGAGGAGTCTTGGAGGAGAGCCTGAGATAGCGATCACCAGCATCTGCGTCGACGAAGGGGATGTCGTTGATGATCGTCAATGGTGGAGTAGCCTCCCTTCCTTTCTTGCTAGCAACTTTCTTCTTTCCACGTGTAGAGGATGAAGCCATTTCTTTGTTTTAAGGTGGAGAAGAAGCAAGAAAGTTATGGGGATGAGGAAGCTAAAGGATTGCGCAAGAATACACTAGAGAGAAGCTATGGAAGTAAGAATATGAGAGTGTGCAACAATGACCCGTTTTTGGCCCTTTTTATAGCAAATCAGTGACCAGGTCGGTCGACAATTTGTCAACCGATCAACCGCAACGGTCATATTCCAGACACGCCACTCGGTCGTCCAACGGTCGACTGGTAACGGTCGGCCGCTCAACGGTAACGGTTGGATTCCAACGGTCATATCCCAACGGTCAATTCTCGGTCGAACAATTGTCGACCGATACTAGCTCGGTCGAACAATTGTCGACCGGAAGTGTGTCCGATGTTATTTCTATCTGAAGTCTGTCGGTCGAAAGAGATAGGCTGACCGAAATGTTTTCGGTCGAAGAATTCGTCGCCCGACAGACTTACTGAGTATGAATTTTTTTAAGCTGATTTTTAATGCAAATGATAGACTAAATTTGTAGAGCATATACACTTTCTAAGGGAGTAATATTGTGATTATTGTTACCAATATTTGGACAATTTTGTGATCATAAATTAATTGTTCTTTTAATCACAATTTTTATATAGAAAATGCTATTCAAATAAGTATTGTGTCAAACTTATTTTAGGTCGACTTTGACTACGACCATAGTGCCCCTTGGTCAAATTTCATTTCAACCAAGAGGCAAATTTGCAGATTTCCAAATTGAATAAATGAAGTATAATATTTGCATATAATTTGATCAATTTGAAGCATAATACTCAATATGAAAACATTTGTCCTTGATTTTTCTTAGAATATAAACTTTGCTACAGTTACATGAATATCAAATTTCACTTCTTCTTGTATCCTCATGAAAGTATGATTAATATCTTAGGTCTTTAAAGATACTAATTAAAAATTATCTTATGTGATGCAAGCATTTAAAACAGCATATTACCAACAAATCATTTTGCTTGCCTATGTATCATCAAGGATGCAATAATCAACAAGCATCAACGTTATGTATGAAATGTTGAGAGTATATCCATGATGTAATGATAAAACAGTAGAAACATGAAATTCAACATATGGTTTCTATGTGAGTAAATCAAAGAATACTTAGGACAGACCATGTAGTTAGTAATTTTGACTTAAATCAATATGATCCATAGTTTTAACTAAAATCATTTAGAGAGTAAACCAAATTAATCTCATATAAGTTTTCAAAGATGATTTCCAGAATGTATACTTTGTTTTGCATGTACAACAAGTAGATAGCAACTTGAAAATAGAAAGTAGCAGATTTATTTCAGACTGGAAATCAGTGACTTGTTCGGTCGACAATTTCTCGACCGACAGTTCTCTCGGTCGACAGTTTCTTGACCGACAAGATTTCTGAAATGTTTTCTGAACTGTTAATTGCTTCCAAGTAAAACACAATTATGCAAGTTAGATGTTTAGATACTGGAATTAATTTGATATCCCATTATGTTGAGTTGAGATAGACATATACAACTTAGGTCTTTGGTCATATCTCAACTTAATTCCATTCATTTAGTTTGGAGGTTTTGGAACCCAAACTAACTCAACATCCTTTTTCATATAAGGACATGAAAAAGAATAGTGACCAAGGCGCAAACAATAATGACAACATATAGAATCAACCTCATATCTTTTTCTATGATTTTGGTCTAGGTTGTTCTTGGGTATATTTGTATTTGTGCCTTTAGGTACATACCTAGATTGATGTTCTTGTGTCTTTTTCCAACTAGGTTTATGATAGGATTTTCCCTTAGGCTTGTAACCTAGTCCTCTCCTTCAAACTTGATGGTAAGGATCATTTAAGATTTGATCAAGAATGCCATCATTATTTAGACTACTAACTTTTTGTTGTAACTTAGCAATCTCATCCATTCTCTTCTTGATATCTAGCTTTGCTTGATCTAGATTAGATGATAATGAATTTCTTTCTTTTACGATAGTATCATAATCTAGATGTGAGCACAAAACAGGTTGTTTTTGAAGATCATTCACTTGAGTCTACAAATTAATCTTTTCTAGAGAAAGGAGATTACAATTTGCTTCTACAGATTTTAGCTTAATATCATGATCTTCAATAACCTTTTTGAGATCTTCATTTTCAGATGTAAGAGCAAGAAGCTTAGTATGTAATTCATCATTTGCTTTATTGGATTTCTTTAATTTCTTCTTGCACTCAATATATTTATTGTGTGTCTCTTCAAGAAAAGCAACTAGCTCTTCTTTAGATAAATCAAAAAGACTTACCTCTTCTTCTTCTTCACTTATTGTAGCAATAAGACATTCTTTATGTGTATCTTCCTTCTTTGACCTCCACAGGCAACCAAGTGTTGCATGGCTTGTTCCTAAGCACCAACTGCAACTTGTTGAAGGTTGCCCCATACTTTTCCTTTGTTTGCGGTTGTAGACACCACCACCCTTCATACTTCAAGACTCGATTAGAGCTCCTTGAAGCCTGCTCTGATACCAATTTAAAAACACTAGAGGGCGGGTAAATAGAGTTTTTAAATATTTTAGCAATTATTTAACTCAAACAACCACAAATGAAGAATGGAAGAAGGAGACAGGTGTTTAGAGTGGTTCCAACTTTAGCAAATACTAAAGTTGTCAGTCCACTACCCGGTTGCTTACCCAACCGGGATTTTGAAAGTATTAATTTTATTACCTTCACAAGGATTTACACAAAATACAATACTTTCTTTACACCCCTTGAACAGCCTTCACTTGAAGTAGATGCACCAACTTGAAGTAGCCTTCTTGAAGTAACTCCAAGCTCCCCCTTGAAGTAGCCTTCCTCTCTAGAAGTAACCTCCCATTGCACCAGCCTTCTTGAAGTAGCTCAAGGTCCCCTTCTTCACCAAGAAGATCTTCAACCTCTCCAACCCGCAGCCTCCAACCTAGGAGTAGCAAGGAGAGTACAAACAACAATAGAGAACAAGAAAGAAAATAGAAATTACAACTTATCCTTTTGTAGCACAAGGCTTGATTTGCCTAGATTAAGCGTGTAGATCTCCTAACCAACGTGTATGGAAATGTAATTGCAGTGGATAGGAGATGATAGCCTATAGGACACGAATTTTGAGCTAAGAGAAGAAGTAGCCAATTGTCACTATGCTCAATTTGTTCACAAACAGGTTGCTCAAAGTATGCTCAAAGATTTCTCAAGTGTAACAAGTGTTTTTAGGTGTCCTAAGGCATGTCCTATTTATAGGAATGTCCTACAAGTGCTTAAGGACGTTCTAGACACCTTCTAGGGGTTTCTAAGTGCTTAACTAGCCGTTAGGTACAAGTTTGTTGCTTTAGCAATGGCTAATTAATTAATTCTGCAGTTGCTGTCAGAGTCCGTCTCGGTCGAGAAATGGTCGACCGAGACACCTACTCGGTCGACGTTTTGTCGACCGACATGCTCTCTGGATCAAGTGTGTGCAACGTTTATCTCCAACTGCCAACCACCTTGTCAGTTGTGTCTAACGGCTACTTGGGTCTTTCTCGGTCGAGAAAAATGTCGACCGAGAGTGTCTCGGTCGAGGAGTTAGTCGACCGAGATTGACCCTGTTTCAATTTTTCAATTAAAGCACTAAGTGTGTGTATGAGTGTGCATATGTGACACTATTGAAGGGGATGACCTATCTAAATGTGATGTTTAGCTAGGGAGAATCTAACACTTGATTTACATGAAATCTAAGTACTTGTACATTATATATTTGTACAAGTTTTTACAAGGCGATTACATTTCATGAAAATATAAATATGTAAGCATATGGATTTCCCTAATTGCTTTGTCATCCACCTTATTCCTGCAACACTCAAGTAGCACGTTAGATTAACAAGAATGAAATGTTTATCATTATCAAAACAAAGGGATTTACATATGTCCATTTAGCCAACAATTTTGGCTTGAACTTGACCCATGCTTGGGTTTCGGATTTGAGATCCTTTTCATGTACCTAATGCCTGCAAACAATCTTAAATGCACGTGTTAGATACATATGAATGGAATGGTTAAGCCATTATAAAAATATAGGTAATGTATAACCTCTAGGTCAACATTCTCCCCCTTTTTAACAATGACAAACCATTCCTCAATCATATTGAAAAGGATTGAAAGTTATACCTTTGCCTTGTGAATTTTTTGGGGGGATTTATGATAAGAACAATTTGAATTTTCTCCCCCTCAAACTATGCTTCCTCTCACCTGCATGTTAGTTTCTCTACGCATAGTAAATACCAATATCCATGTATTGTGTAATCCTTCGCAAGTCACATGAATCAACAGTGAATTAACAAGAAAAGGATCACCACAGAAAGCAATAGTATAACAGCAAGAAACAATATGGTTGAGTCTCAGACCATGAGATATATATCTCCCCCTTTTGACATTATCAAAAAGTTAGGGGGTAGAAGAGCAAAAACTAGGTCTGCTCCAAAAAAAACTCAACCAACCACATATAAGCAAAGTAAGAAGCAAAAGTAGAAGCATATATTATACAACCATGAAGAATAACATACAAACCAAGTCATAATCAAAATATAGCGTATCAAGCACCAAGCATAAGATAACACAGAGGAAATAGCCAAAGTGCATAGCAATGATATTCTAACTCAGAAAGATGTTCTCATAAACAGCTACAACCATAAAAGCGAGAAAGCAGATTTAAGAAAATAGTACAGCTCAGACTTATGTGCCAGGATGTTTCTTATACAAAAGAGTCTAGAAAGATGTATATGATAGACATGCTAGACTAAAATCTAAGAAACCACCTAAACGTCTAAGCTATCTATGTCAACTGCATCCTCATCGTCGCCAGGGTTGTAGTCCTCATCGCCATCGGAAGGCAGGGCAGCTGTGCCAGCAGCAGAACCGGCACCATCATCACCATCATCATCAGAAGCATCCTCAGCGTCACCATCATCAGCATCCTCATCCTCGTCGGGCATCTCCTCGTCGTCAGGACCAAAAGAGCGACCGGGCCAGCGGGCATTCTGCTCAGCCCATGACATACTAAGAGCAAGGTGCTCTTTGGCCTGCGGGAAGGACGGAGCAGAGTCCCCCAAGGAAGCGAACAGAGAGGCCAGGGGGCAGCAGGTAACGACAAGTATGCAGGAGCAGAGCTACTAGCAGCATGCGAAGGTGGAGCGGCAGCGGAAGGCTCGGCAGCAAACGGGGGTGGTGCAGGGAAGTACTGCTCATATGCATAAGAAGCATAGGCACTACCCGGGTATGGCTGGTAGGTGGGGTAGGGTGATGCATAGGATAGGTTCATGGTAGACATGATTGAATACAAATCCTGGTGCAGGTGCTCCTGGACCTGGCAATTGTACGCCTGTTCATGCATCATGTATCCCAGAAGGGTTTCATTAGATGCACGGAAAGATGCACGGCTAGGGCGGGGATGATGCTGCGGGGGTGGGGCACTGGTGGAGGAGGGAGGGGCAGTAGAAGCAGAGGCAGAGCCGGAGGTAGAAGCACCAGGGGAAAAGACAGGGACAGCCTTCTGAAGGGTGGTTTCACTAATGCACACTCCTTTTCTAGCTACCGGATAATGGAAGTCATAAAAGAGTGATTTATCAGTAGCAAACTTGAAAAGACCACAAATCAGGGCTGGGTAGGGAGGGTGTGTGCCCTTGGTGTTCTTGCCAGTGTCAAAACAGGTCATATGATGGAGGATGTAACGAGCCCATTTGACACATATATTGTTTAACAAACAATACATAAGAACAGCTGTGTTTTCCACAATGTTCGTTTGAT
Source organism: Alisma plantago-aquatica (assembly GCA_963693085.1). NCBI lineage: Eukaryota > Viridiplantae > Streptophyta > Magnoliopsida > Alismatales > Alismataceae > Alisma > Alisma plantago-aquatica. The sequence goes on along the minus strand of OY856413.1, from coordinate 34,825,423 downwards.
TTCACTTTGGATGGATATTGCAGTTAAGAACAAGGGCTAGGATGCACCTCTGAAGGTCAAGGGAGGAGGAGGAAAGGGTTGACCGCTTCTTATAGGCCACGTCAGGTTTCTTCAAAAACTGATGAATATCCGGTAAAGTCAATTCATGATGTTTGTAAAAACCTTCTGGGTCTAAAAGATCAAAATACGCACCATAGTCCTTACGCCAAGTAGTGTTTTCTTTGTCTCCGGCATGATAGAGATTAAATGTTTCCTCAGAGATTTGAAAACGACGACCGGCGATCATCGATGTAAGAACTATTTCGATATTTGGCGGGGGAACAAGCGAATCGTAGTTCCAACGCAGATTGGCGTAGAACTCGTGAACAGCTTTCGTGCTAGATATCTGATTATGGAAGCATTCACTTTCGATTGCTAGGGCGAATAAGTGGTGGTTAGCAAGAAGCCTAGCGATAGAGTTGATATAATTTTGAAAATGATTTGTATCAACTAAGGGGCAAAAAGGAAAAGGAGATCGTGGAAGAAGATCATTATACATGTTTACCGCCTCAATGGATACAAACGATGTGTTATCAAAAGGAATCAACCGATTAACCGAGGAGGAGGCTGGAGCATTGCTAGGGGCGGCACGTTTTCTCCTATGGGAAGCCATGGAAACGAAAACAGAGGAGAAACCGTGCACACTAGTAAGAAAAACCTCAAAAACTGAAGAAGACACACCACAGACGCCCGGGGAGGTCAAGAACAAGGTGATAGGTCTCCCTAGGGTTAGGAACGGGGGAGGTTAGGGCTTGGGTTGAGAGTACAGGGCTAGGAGAAGAGGAATCGGTCGACTATTTTCTAGTTGCAAGGGAAAATAGCCGACTGATCCTAACTTTTAAGTTGGCCCAGCCCGCGGATCGGTCGAGTTCTGAGGGTTACAAACTCGACCGAACGGTCCACTGAAGACATACTCTCGGCTCCTGATCGGTCGAGTTTTCCAGGGAGGAAACTCGACCAAAGGTCAACCTGACCTAGCAGTCTCATTCTTAGATTCTAGCCATATACATGTCAATTAAATTCATTTTTCTATTCTATTATGCATAATTAACATACCTAGGCACATTTATCTCATCATTGGGCACTATTTAGCGATAAAACATAAAAATCGATAAAAACCAAAAACAAGCAAGAACTAAGCATGTTGATAAGCAATTGAAGCACATTTGAGCATGTATAGGCAACAACAAGGTGAAAGGACATGAGCAAGCATATAGGTAAAAGATAACTAGCTAGATCACAGATCAAGATCATTCAAGTCAACAATAAGCAGTTTAGATCGAATAAAGTTAAATTGATCTCTAGCAAGAGGTTTTGTAAAGATGTCCACCAACTGATTTTCCGTGTCCACATGTGTGATATAGATATCTTTCTTGGCAATGTGGTCACGAAGAAAATGATGGTGAACCTCTATATGCTTGGCTCTACTATGCAATATAGGATTATAAGATAGATTAATTGCACTAGTATTGTCACAAAAGATAGGAGAAGCATCAAAGAATATGTTAAAGTCTTGGAGCATTTGCTTCATCCATAGGACCTGTGCACAACAACTCCCGACTGCAATGTATTCAGCTTTGGTAGTTGATAATGCCACCGTGCTTTGTTTCTTGGAGAACCAAGATACTAAGCATGGTCCTAGAAGGAAGCAAGTGCCACTTGTGCACTTTCTATCAACCAAACACCCTGCATAGTCTGCATCACTATATGCTCTAAGAGTAAAATTCCTTGATTTGGGATACCATAGTCTAAAATTTTGAGTTTTGGCCAAGTACCTCAAAATCCAGTTTTGGCCAAGTACCTCAAAATCCTCTTAACAACAATAAGATGTGACTTCTTAGGGCAAGATTGAAAGCGAGCACACAAGCCAACACTAAACATAATATCAGGTCTAGTGGTAGTTAAATAAAGTAAACTTCCAATCATACCTCTATAGAGCTTCTCATCTACCTTTTCACCTTCTTCATCCTTGTCAAGTTTGGCGGTGTTTGACATGGGTGTATCCATCAGCTTCATGTTCTCCATCCCAAAGCACTTGAGCAGTTCACTTGTGTACTTGCCTTGGTTGATGAAGTTTCCTTCTTTTGTTTGTTTGATTTGAAAGCCGAGAAAGAAGGTCAACTCACCCATCATGCTCATTTCAAACTCACTCTGCATAAGAGAACTAAACTCCTTGCAAAGATCAAGATCAGTCCCACCAAAAATGATATCATCAACATATATTTGAATTATAAGAAAATGGTTACAAGTGTGTTTTAGAAACAAGGTAGAATCAACTTTGCCCATGACATACCCATTATCTAACAAAAAGTTCTTTAGTCTCTCATACCAAGCTCGAGGTGCTTGTTTGAGTCCATAGAGAGCTTTTTGCAACAAATAAACATGATTGGGTAACTTGTCATTTTCAAAGCCCGGCGGTTGAGCAACAAATACTTCCTCCTCGATTGTACCATTCAAAAACGCACTTTTAACATCCATTTGATATAGCAAGAAATTTGTATAGCTAGCAAAGGCAAGTAGCATACGAATAGATTCTAATCTAGCAACAGGAGCATAAGTTTCATCAAAATCAATACCTTCATGTTGGTTGTATCCTTGTGCTACTAACCTTGCTTTGTTTCTTACCACTTTTCCATGCTCATCTAGCTTGTTGCGGTAGACCCATTTGGTGCCAATGATTTTTCTATCACTTGGTCTTGGCACTAAGGTCCACACACGATTCTTCTCGAATTGCTCTAGCTCTTCTTTCATGGCAAGGATCCACTCATCATCACCAAGGGCTTCTTTGATGTTCTTTGGCTCTAGTTGGGAGATGAAGGCACTATCTGCTTGTTCTTTGTTGTGAGCAGCTCGTGTCCTCACTCTCTCGAACGGGTTGCCAATGATCAACTCCTTGGGATGATTCTTTGCAAAGCGTGGAGTGGGATCCTTCTTTTCTTGACCTTTTTCTTCTTCTATCACTTGCTTACCTTTGTCTTTGATGTTGAGGTCTTTTAAGATAGGAATGATTCCATCTGCAACATCATCATCACCAATATACTTGCCAACAACAGGGTTAGTTTCAATAAACTTAACATTGATAGATTCCTCAATTTTAGATAATTCAATGTTAAATACTCTATATGCCCTGCTAGTAGTGCTATATCCTAGGAAGAAAGCCTTATACGATTTCGGATCAAACTTGTCGAGAGAATCCTTCGTGTTTAAGACAAAACAAGGACATCCGAAAACATGAAAGAAATTAATAGATGGCTTCCTACCATGCCATAGTTCATAGGGGGTTTTCTTAAAAGTCGGATGTGTGAAAACTTGGTTTTGCACAAAACATGAAGTGCTAACGGCTTCAGCCCAAAACTTCTTAGGAGTGTCATACTCAAGAAGCATGGTCCTAGCCATCTCTTGTAGCGACCTATTCTTCCTCTCTACAACCCCATTTTGTTGAGGTGTACGAGGAGAAGAGAAATTGTGTGAATAAGCGGATTATTTACAAAAACGCTCAAAAAGATCATTTTCAAACTCTCCCCCATGATCACTACGGATAGAAACAATATGGCAAGAAGCTTCGTTTTCAACCCATTTGCAAAAGCTCGAGAAAACATCAAGAGTATCACTTTTGGAAATGAGAAAGAAGGTCCAAGTATATCGAGAGAAATCATCGACAATAACAAGACAATACTTGGAACCACGAAGTGTTTGCGTTCTCATTGGTCCGAATAGATCAATATGAAGAAGTTCAAGAACTCTCTTGGTACTCATGACTCCTTTGGACTTGAAGGAGTATTTGGTTTGTTTCCCTTGTGTACAAGGTTGTCATTCCTCATCCTTATCAAAATGCAATTTAGGAAGTCCTCGAACCAAATCTTTTTTTTCAACTTATTCATTTGATGCAAATTCACATGACCCAAACGACGATGCCAAAGAGAAAGATCGTTTTTATCCACAACCAAGCATCTATTTAGTATGGGCTTAAGAGCATCAAGAACAATAACATAAAGATTACCATTTCTAGTTCCCTTATATATAACATTGTAGGAGAGGGAATCTAGAAGCAAGCATTCTAAAGCAGTAAATAACACAAGATAACCATTATCACATAATTGGCTAACACTAATTAAGTTGTGATGTAGGCCATCAACAAGCAATACATTTTTAATACATAATTCATTGCCTACATCACCCTCACCTATAACCTTACCCTTCTTGTTGTCCCCGAAGGTTACTGATCCTCCTTTCTTTTTCACAAATTTGTTGAAATGGCTTATTTCTCCAGTCATATGCTTAGAGCAGCCACTATCAACAATCCATTTCTTTTTAACCTGCAAGAAAAGAGGATGTCGGAACCCAACTCAAACTTTGGGATCCGGAGTTAGCTTGGGGACCCATTTCATCTTTGGGTTGATCCCCTTGGGTTTGTAAGGTCAATAGGTAGAGTAATGGTCATCACATTTGCAATGAATACAAACCATAGGGTTCTTAGAGCCAGAAGTCTCTCCATGGAAAATGGGAGGTTCCACACTCTTTTTCTTACCCTTGTTCTTGCTTTTCTTCTTACCTTTGGGAGCAGTCCCATCATATCCCAAACCACTAGTGCCAACCTATTTGGTAGAGTGTTCTAGGACATCATTGAGGGATTTCTTTCCCGAGAGAAACCTTTGCAAAGTAGATCTTAACTTGGCATTATCATCACTAAGATTTATAACAGTAGTAGAAAGACTAGCAAGATCTTCTCTAACATGTAAAAGGTCGGCCTCAAGACAAAGGGCTTTTAGTAAGAAGAGAATCCTTTTCTAAAGTTAAGCTAGCAACTTCATTTCTTGGCAAAATAGGCCTAGAAGAAATATCACTAACTTGAGCAAGCAACTTGGCATTTTCAGATTTAAGCACAACAATTTCCTTTTGATAAGCATAAACTTCATCTCTCCTAGCATCATCAATGAGTTTGAGTTCAACATTTTCAGTTTTAAGAATATCAAGCTCATCTAGTAAATTTTGGTGTTCTATCTTAAGATTTTCAATATTTTTGAGATATACACCATTCTCGATCTCTACTCCATTGTATTGGAGTTCAAGGTTAAGGAATTTCCCTTGCAAGGAATCTATGCTATCAAGATGCAATTTCTCATTTTTATCAAGAATATCAATTTTGGCATAAAGATCATCAACTATCTTTCCTAATCTTTTCCTCTTAGCCTTACATTTAACAAAGGATGATTGACATTCATTTAGCATATCAATGATAGATTCTTTAGGCAGCTCAAGCAAATTAACTTCACTTACCTTGCTTACCTCACTTACCTCACATACATATTCACTAGTGGAAGACATGAGAGCTAAGTGGCATTCTCCATCTTTGGAGCTTGAGGAGCTTGAAGAAGACTCCTCCCATGCCGCATGAGCTGCACCTTTGAATCTTCTTTCCTTCTTGTCTTTCCTCTTGTACTTGGCTTCTTTCTTGTACTTGTCATCTTTCTTGTGGCTGCTTTTATGATGACTCTTCTTCATCTTTGGGCAGTCACTCTTGTAGTGGCCTTTTTGACCACACTCATAGCATCTTGGAGTTGAGGAAGAGGGCTTGCTCTTGAAGTGCTTTCCCTTTGAGTAATTTGCTTCATGCTCATTGGAACCTTCATCTTCACTTGAGGAAGGGCTGGGAGACTTCAAGGCAAGTTGTTGTTGTCGCACCATTTCTTCAACTTGTGCTTTAAAGGATGTGTCCTTTACCTTCTTGGACTCCTTTTCTTCTCTCTTCTCTTCCTCCTCTTGCTTTTCAAGCCTAGGTTCATGGGCTTGGAGGTTACCAACCAGCTCCTCGGTTGACAACTCACTTAGCTTGTAGACTTCTTCAATTGAAGTAACCTTGGGCTCCCATCTCTTGGGAAGAGATCTCAAGATCTTGGCATTGATTGTACCTCTATCCATAACACTCCCAAGAGCTGCCAAGCTGTTCAAGATGACATTCAACTGAGTGTACATATCAGCCACTCTCTCATTCTTACCCATCTTGAAGTTCTCTAGAAGACCACCAAGCATGTACACTTTGGCCTCCTTGACTTGCTCGGTCCCTTCATAGGTGACACACAACTTGTGCCATATCTCATGCGCCGTGTCCCAAGAAGAGATCCGGTTGAACTCGGATGGAGTAAGTGTGGCGTAGATGATGCTCACTGCTTTGGCGTTGAGTTGAGCACGCTTCATCTCCGCTTTCGTCCATAGGGAAATGTCCTCTTTTGGATCTTCATATTTGAGATGGAAAATCTTCCACATTTCGTAGCTCACACCTTGGAGGTAGAATTGCATTCTCCTCTTCCAATATAGAAAGTATGTGTCATCGAAGACAGAGGGTCTCATGGAGAATCTTTCTTCAAGGTTGAGGGACCCTAGAGTTGAATTGCCCATCTTCTCCTACTTGTTGAAGTAGGTTGGAGAAGACCTTCTCTGATACCACTTGTTGGATCAATGGACTCTAGAGGGGGGTGAATAGAGCTACACAAACTTCACAAAAACAATTAGACCACCAATTTAAACTTAGTGCAGGGACAAAATTGAGCAGCAATTTGATGTCCTAATCTAGCATTCAAAGCAAGGGTGAGAGATAATGAATTTCAAGCACTTGGACAGGTGGTTAGAGTGGTTCCACGTCCTAAACTTAGGATCGATGTCAGTCCACTACCTAGAGTTGGTTAGACTCTAGGATTTGCAACTTTGTCCTCTTATATATCACAATAAGATTACAAGAAACATAAACCACACAACCAAGGGCTTAAAAAACACAAGCCAAGATCTTCTACCTCACCAAGGACTTACCCACCAAGCAAGATTCTTCAGCCTTCTCCAAAGGACTTACCCAATCTTACCTTAGTCTTCAGCCTTGCAGGATTTACCTATCTTGCTTGAGCTTTTCCTTGCACCTCTCCTTCTCTTGGAGAGCTTCTCCGCGTTTCACCTTCACCAAGGGATCTGGAGCAGTAAGATATCTTCACTCTTGAAGATCAGCCATCATCTTCACCTTCACTTGGAGAAGAACAGCAACAGCAGCCTCTCTTTCACTTGGAGAAGCAGCTTCAATCTTTCTTCATAGAGAATTGGGGGTAGGAAGAAAGAGAGGAGAGCTTTACATAACACAAGGATAGCTCTCTAGACAGGGACCTAACTCACTCTCACGAAATTGTCTTGAAGGTAGAGAGAGAAAGGGGCTCAAGGGCTTGGAACACTCTCAACTATGCTAGAACCAAGTTTGCAATGGAAGAGCAGCTTGGAATGAAGTCCAAGGGGTTCTATTTATAGTTGAGGGTTACCCTTTAGGTTGTGGGACACTTGGATACAAAAATAGTCATTTTTGGTTCAAGAAAACGGCTCTATTTTTGCCCGAAACACTTCACCAACGGTCACATCACTTTTTCTGCAAATTTCGTACAGTGCAATCAGTCAAGTTTCAATGGGGGTAACTCAACCGATCAAGTAAAGACAAATTCGATATTCAAATGATCGGTCGAGTTTGTCCTGGGGAAAACTTGACCGACCATTTAACTGGAAATGGCCTTTACCGATCGGTCGAGTTCTGTGCAAGCACAACTCGACCGATGCAATCTTCCAAAAATCCACTAAGGATTGATCGGTCGAGTTTTAGGCTAGGAAAACTCGACCGACCAAGTGCCTGTAGTTGATTTTCTAATTTGCAATAAAAGTGATTAGCACTTGGTGAATTTTGTCCCAAACAATTTTCTCTTCTAAGTTACAAGCCAATTTATCATTACAAGTGATTACATTGATGTTCTTAAGGCGTTTACATAGAAAACACAAAATGCACACTTGTAGCCATTTTGGCTTGAACTTGACCCATTCTAGGGTTTCGGATTTGAGATCCTTTTCATGTACCTAATGCCTGCAAACAATCTTATATGTACATGTTAGATACATATGAATGGAATGGTTAAGTCATTATCAAAATATAGGTAATGTATAACCTCTAGGTCAACAACACATGCATCATCGGGAACTGTCGGTGAGTCATCAATTATAAATTTGAGTTTACCCAGAGACTCTAGAAATGTTTGGACATCATTCATCCATAAAAAAAAGTTTTCATTTTTAAGTTTAACGGTAGATATGTGCGGCATATCGTTGTAAATGATTGTTGACTTAGCAACATCACCCATGATGAGATGATGAAAGAACTGGATATAATGACATGATACATATAGAAAGAACAGTACCAGAATCATCACGGTACAAATGGAAGTAAAAGTACCAAAATTAGCACGGTACAAATAGAAAATAAAGGTACAAGTATGTAGCACAATACAAACAGAGAGTAAAGGTGCCGGAATGTAGCACAATACAAAGAACAAAATAGAACAAAACTACTATCGGAATGGAAACTCTATAGAAAGAGGATTGGCACTACCAAAATAGATTTTGGTAGGAAAATAAAAAGGAACTACCAGATTAATGACACGATAGGATAGATGAACATAAAATCCCCAATTTTTAAGAAAAGCACTCAGCCATGTGGATTAGGGGAACCACATGAAAAGGAAGTAGAATAAAACTATGTCACTTCTTTTTTTTTGTGCTTTATAGATCAACACGGGGTCTTTTATAGCACTTTTTTATTATGGATGTAAACTACTAGCAGTATACATACACAGGATCTGAGGCAAGAAGGAACGCCATCGTCAATGTTTAGCAGTATCACCACATACAACCCTTTGTGGGTGGACAAGTGAATGAATTGACAAAACTAGATGATGGTTTCTGTTGTAGTGATGGGGAAAAGTTGTTGTAAACTACTTTATCCCTAATCCACGTCGGAGTGCACTTTCTGTCTAATGCACCACGTGCATGGAAGTTTAATGCAAGGCTGCCATAGGACTCATGGTATATGAAATCAAGAATGAATAAGTAGCGGCAATATGAAATCTGCTAATCACAAGATGAGATCTTCTAGTAGCCGTCGTCAGGTAGAAAAGGAAAATAAAAGAGATGGGAATGAAAGGGGTAGGGTGGACGAGGGTTAGGGTATTGCTCTAATACCATGTAAATAGTAGTTGTTTTAGTAACTGAAATAAGAGTATTGGGTCTCCTATATATAGGAGCCAGAGAATACATGGGCTAATTAGAAAAAAGGGAAAATACAACGGGCCTGATCCCAACTAATCCAATATACTAACCATCATAATGCTACTTAGTCAAGCAAGCTATGCAATATCACCATGTACTCAATTAGGGTTAGGTTTCAACTGAGCTAATAGATTAAGGGTTTCAAATCAACAACTAACATTTAAATCCAAATAATCATGATCTCCAATTTTCTTGTAAGCATATTAGGTCAACAACCACATCATAAATTCCATCAAAGAATGATGATCTATATAGGCCATAAATTGTCATTGGTCGCATAAATTTATACACAACATACGTTACTAAAAACATGTATGAACATATTCCCATCGACCATTGAAAACACATGGGCATATCATCTTCTTCGATCACTAAAAAATATGCCACACATGTTCATCAGCCGCTGAAGGTCATTCCCAGTAGTGACTGATGAAGACTAGGGTTTAACCCCCTTCATTTACCGTTGAAAAATGGCTATTTTCAGCGACCATATGAACTAGGTCCAGCCACCTCATCGATCGCATAGGAGAGGAAGAGTTCAATGACCATACCAGGTCCATCTTAAGCGACCAAGATCACATGGGAACATCATTGACTAATGAGAGAACTGTAGGGAAATATGGATAGGGAGTAGGTAGTGGAAACAAAATTTTATCTATTCATATTCCCCAATACAGCAAGATCGCATCAACAACTATGTAATGGAAAGGATGGTTTAACAAGTACATGCCTGGTATTGGAGCAAGTCCAGTGAATAAAACTCATTGCACTAATTGTGCACTTCTAGTTGCACTGGGACTCGTCTACAACATCTCCTAGTCTCCACCACAAACAGCAAACTCAGACAACATCTAAAGCAACTCCTCCACGGGCTGCAAGATGACTTTGTCCTCCTAGAGGTAGACAACATCCTCCTCACCTATATAGAGTACACACATACCATATAGAACTCCTATCGTTCTACCACAATAGACATCAAGGATTTGTCCCTCCCGTTGGTGTACTAGTCACCAACTTGCTCTCCATAATTATTCTCCCTTACTATCCCTCCCTTTATCAGGTAGGACTTGCTCAGGTTCTCTTGGTTACCATACCCAGAGAAGATAAATAATTGTCAGAGGCAATTGATGTCTCTGAGAAGCCTCCAATACCCCTCTATTTATAAGAGGGATTAGGGTCAGGGTTCCCAGTCTGTGTGGGAGTGGAAGAGACTAGAATCTCAAAATTTTGCAACCTACAAATAGTGAATTGATCAGTTTGCTAAGCGAACGGTCAGTTGGCATGCAAGCTGAGCAAACCAATCATTTTTCCATGTTTGCCAATGCATATGAATTGTCAATTTGAATCCAATTAAAGCACAACATGACGTCAGCACTAATCCTTGATGCAAACAAATTTCTCCATGAACCGGGTGTCTCGCCCAACCAAACAGTCAGTTGGCGACCCAAGCCGATTGGTTTACTATGTGAATAGCTCAGTTTGCTCCCCAGTTTAGGCATAACTCATCCAATTCAATTTCTAATCAACTTGACACTCCAATCGATTGGTTCAACCCTTGAATCAGTCGATTGGGAGTCTAGTCAGTTGACTTGTTACTCAAATTGAATACCTAAACACTTTAGTAATCAATTCAATTATCGTTCATGATTAAGCTCCTCTTCTAGGTGAATTCCTATGTGTGTGACCCTATAGGTCCCATATCAGATGGGCAGTGAATGTCCATAACTAGTTTATGACATCACAGGCAAAGAGTGGTACCTAGCCACACATCAATGATACCCAAGTGAATGGAAAGTAGGAGAACAACTTCAACCTACAATATGTGTAAGGCGTTACAGTGGTCATATAATTCCTTTGTATTTGATATCCCAAATGAACTCGAGGCATGAGATCATCATCCTCTCAACGTTCAATCCATATTCCTTGAATATAGAGTAGATTGTCTAAGAAATATGTGACCTCAATATTATATATTGATCCACATGTGCATGTGCATGCTTTTCTCGATCTCTCTTATCAAGAGTCCAGGATATCAAATTTTAGTAGGAGGGACAAATCCCATCTACATCATGCATAGTCACTCCCCATGTGCCACAACTACCCAATCATCACTGTATGATCCTTATTTAGGGTTACATTGGATGATGTCAAAGTATACCAAATGAAATGTGATGAGTGTAGTGGTTTTAGGTCTAAGAATCACAATCACCACCTTCACTATGAGATATTACAATGACCACCAATTATGGTTTACATGTGTCACTCTCAAGGTGGGTCTGTTCGGTACACTTGTTCCCTAACAAGTATCTATGTGCATGGTTTGATGTCACATATTATGACTGATGAGAATTTGTCATCAACCAATACACACTCTAGTCTTATGTGTCACTATTATCTATCTACCTTCCACATTAACATAACTAGGGACATGATAAGAATGTCCATACTCTTAACAATTGTATGATCTCATTATTTAAGTCATGTACTTGAAGACATATGTCATTGAGTAATATCATTATTTAGAATTTCATTATAATTCCTCATTATCTCCTAATTGAGTGAAACATAATGAATTGGAAGCTTGCCTTTATTATCATAAATCAAATCATTTATGTAATATGCCATCACAATCATCATATGATTGGTTCTTTGGGCATACATACCAACAAAATCCCACTTGCACTTAGATCCAATCACCCACAAATCATATTCTCAGTTATCTAAACATATCCATTGTGTTTCCATTTTGCAAGTGTTGATCTAGCGGGCTAGAAAGACTTTTCTTTTAGTCTGTATATTGCATGTTTCTCATCTCTTCACTGTGAAATTATTGTAATATGCTATCTGATATTCCTTGCCTAACTGATAGCTCCATTGTTGTCACGATATCTATACCGTGTAATCAATGGTTGGAACATCTTCAAGTTGATCTATATGAACTTCTAGATCCATATAGTATCCACTGATGTGTTCGATACACCAGGATACTTGGCTTCCATTGTAGAATTGAATTAATGGTATGTAGTTAAGAACACTTCCAACTTTCAACTCTTTTCTTAAAATTAAACACATTTTATGTTGCGATCACTTTCTATCATTTGGAAAGCTTGCATTATTGTAACCCTTTACACCCAGCTCTTTCCCGTTGCCATGAACTAGAAACAAATCCTTTAGTGCTTCTCAAGCTCTAATGGATATCTTTAATGGCATTCCAATGACCCTCATTGGAATCTAATACCATTTTGTCATGTCCAGTACATACAATACTATGGGATGAGTACATTTATATAACATACATGATAGATACAATTGTTGGTGCATATGGAATATTCCTCGTGCCTTTGAATTATTCATAAAATTAGAACATAGGGTTCAGAAGAGACTAATCCCGTATAAAATGGACATATTCTCTCTCAAGAATCATTCATGTTGAACTCTTTCGACATCTTACTATTGTATGTTTTCATTTTAGGTCATGAAACTTTCAAGAACTATCTCTATAGATCTCAATTCCTATCACATAAGATGTTTCACCTAATCCTTCATTATTGAAGGTGTTTTCCATGCCAGGTCTCAATGTTTACAATATTGAGATGTTATTCCCCATCAATATGTGTAATATTTATATATGCTCCCACGAAATCTTTTGTAATCACAGATTTCATCTTTTATCTTGGCTCAAGTCAAACTCCTTGACTATCTTGTCAAGTCAAAAGATCCCATCTTTGAGATGCTTATTTTAATCTCTCATATTGAACTCTATATCTTATAGACTTTATTTACATTCATGAAGTTATAAAACCAATAGGTTGTGTCACGTACACATCTTTTCATATATTTCTCTTAAGTAATGCAGTTTTAAGCTTCATATGCCAAATATCTCAATCTATACTAGTTGCAACAATAAGAATGACAATTGGTGAAGGAATTCCTCAACAATTTGAACTTATTTGAAAACCTCCACATCCAATTTGTCCTTTTAGGTTGTCCATGTTGGTATTTGCAATGAAAACCCAACTTCACCCTTTGATTTTACCCCTTTAGGTGGTACTACCAAGGTCATACCTTATTAGTGAACATGGATTCCATAATGACTTTAAGCCATTTCTCAGATTTTGGATCTCAATAGCTTCTAGTTGATTTGTTGGCTCATCATCATATGACCAACCTATCTGAGTTGTGGGATTCACAATCTTTCAATCTCAGATGTGTTCTACTAAAACTTATGAGGTTATGTGTTACATGAGGAACTTGAGATTCTAGAACAATTTGTGATTCCCTATTGTTCTCGTTGTGCCTTCTTGTTGACCTCAAAGATTTCAAATTCTACTTTTACTCCCACTAATTCTTTTGGAACTCATTTATCCTAGCAACAAATGTTTTATTGTCTGATTAGGATTAAAATAACATTCAACAATCATGGTTTGTGGATTAACCTTTTAATAAACTATTCTCTTTATAAAAGTTTCAAACCTTAAGACATATCAGGACATTCCCATATCATTTCTCATATGATGTCTTTTAAACCATTTCAAACGGTACATTGTTTTAGTGTAAAGTATATATGCATGAAGATATTAGAAGATTAGATTAAATGATAATTACATCATGATCCATGTGGATGTAATTCCTTCTTTCTGATACATCATCATGTTTTAGGTGGATTTGACTTGTGATACACTATCACAATCCTTCCAGAAGGTCCTCAAACTATTGATGCAAAGTATTTCAACATTTGACCATATCAAAGTTTCTTAATATTTTTATCAAAATTATACTTCATTTATAATATCCTTGAACACTTCAAGAGATTCATGTTTGTATTTCACCAAATACAAACCCTATATCAACTGAGATCGTCAGTGAATATAATCAAGTGCAAACAACTAGTTGTAGCATTTATTCGATAAGATCTTCATACATCTATATATAAGGCCTAATAGAATGCTTACTCTCTACACTACACCTAGTGAGAGTTGGTTTGTTATGTTTCTTGTTAATGAGATTTGCATGTCTCTTGTTGGTTCAATCACCAAAAGAGTCCTGATAAATGTCAATATGGATTCTAGTAATGCATTTTCATATACGTGCTCTAGATGAAAATGCTAGAGACAATTTGAGTTATCAATTATAATCTTTTTGGTATTTACATTATTAACATTCATCTTTAGATTCTTTCATATAAACATCACTAGTTGCTATGACATTTCCATACAAGATTACATCTTTGAAATAGAAGCATTAACAACTCTTTACTGGTTTATCATCTTGTCATACAAGATGCATTAAGTAAAATGTTTCTACTTTGGCATAATGAAATAACAGTTCAAATAACTCTATTACATGCCCAATGGGCTAAGATAAATTCTAAATGTATACTAAAGTGGTAGCTACTCTTGCTTCGCATAGTCCACTCTTTCCCTTTCATAAAGGCATTACTTCTTATCAGATCCCGCACATCAACGTATGTCAGATCTACATCTGGTATCACATACCATGATGAACAAGTGATTGAATTTATCTCATAATGTTTGTACATGAATTATAGGTCTCTATACCTTCATTCTTCTTCTTTAATTCCTCCAAGAAGAGAGGGCAATTACTTTTCTAATGTCCAGGCTGGTGACAATTGCCTCCCTTATTTACTCCTCCCTTTGCCTTAAGACCTAAAGACTTGGGATTCTGACCAACTTTAGAACTCTTCTTAGCTTTTCCTTTGCCTTTAGACTTCCCCTTTGTCTTGTTGATCATCATCATAGACTTGGGCTTGTCTTTCTTCATTTATGCCCCAGATGATCTCAACATGCCTAATAACTCTATCCATGGTTTGTCAAAGTCATTCATATTGTAGTTCATGATAATTTGACTATATGATTCTGGTAGAGACTATAGAATCACATTAGTGGTCAACTCTTGACCCAAGGGGAATCCCAGTCTAGAAGGTTCTCCACACACCCAATGATCTTGAGTACGTGATGACCTATTGGGTCTCGTTCTGTCATCTTACATTTAAACAACGCCTTAGAGACATCAAGTCTCTCATGTCTTTCCTGATCTTAGAACATGTTCTTGAGACGTGTGACCATCTCAATAACATCAATGTTCTCATGCAACCTTTGCAACTCATAGTTCATGGATCATAGCATCAGACACTTGACATCGACGACATCTTTAGCATGCTTCTTGTAAGCATATCCCTGACAGCCTTAGGTGCATTGGGAAGGGGTCATCTGACTCTGGTGTTTATAGGACATAGATCTTGTGCTCCTGTATGAGAACGATTCTCAGCATCTTGAACCAGTTGTGATTTAACTTGTCCTTCTCAAGGGTTGATTGTAGAGAAAAGTTGTTGTTGTGTGTTTCCATTTGATTCTACAAAGAATTTGCAATTTTATCAAAAACTTAATTTCTTTTTTATTTTATTTAATTAAAATTACCAATATTAGTTAGGTCTTTATTAGCTATAACTCATATTATTTTTATCAAATTGACAACCCTCAATTATCATATCAGAAGATTGCAACGAACACTCTTCTAATGAGACAAACTCCAAAATAATTCAATTATTACCTAGCCAACGCCAGTGTCCATAATCAATCATTAAGATAGACAACAGTTTCCAATTACATCTAATGCAATTCTTGAATAGATGATATGCACAACTCCTTGTCATATGAATCTGTATGCCTCTAGTGCTTAATCCCATTAAGTACACCAATTAACCTAACCCAAAAGCCAACTTGATAATGATGCACCCTGCTTGGTAGGCCCACATTATTACCATGACACTTCATTGAGATATACGACACACCACCCTTGGGGTGCCCAAGCTTAGTCGATCGTGATTTTCATGTATGTTGCTTATGGAAAGCATCTAAGACTTAATATTTTATTTGATGGAGTTGGTATATATATAAAATACATGTACTTTATCCCATTACTACATATGTATAGTACATATCATATACATGCTATATCAGTATATCCCACAGTGTAAACATGTATTATAAAACAAAAAGTGACGATTATGGCCATTCTAATGTAATTACGTGGAGCCACACAGAATTATTACCACCTAGGTCAACATCACATGCATGAACTTGTTGTTGGTATAGATTCGTGCTTGCCAATCTGGGTTGATCGGTCCAATCATTGAACCGGTCAGCTCACCTCTTGGCCAGTTGGTTGGTTGTCTAAAGCGATCATCTGGTCTCATGTCCAACCAATGTTTGAACACCTCCAAATGGTCGGTTGGAATCACCAGCAAGTCAGTTTGCTCCTCCTACAATCTTTCCTCCTTGGTCCACTAGCCAGTTGGCTCGTCATGTGAAATGGTCGACTCGCCTGATGTTGACTGTCATCTTTGTCGTTGCAATAAATGTAACTATCCTATTGTTATTAAACTTATTACATGGTAATGAGAAACCTTGAATTACATTCAAGGGGAGCAAAGGTAGGAATTAATGATAATTTTACATTGGGAAGAAGGAAGTAGAGGGTCGGTGTGCAAATAAAAATATAACATGAATAAAATAAACCATCCAACCACAAACATATATTTAAGTTATTGGCCATAACCATACTACACATCCACCATCAAAACTCACTTTTAGGGTGACGTGTGTAAATTACACACACACAAATATATATATATATATATATATATATATATATATATATATATATATATATATGGGGGATTATATGTGGTATTTGATCATATTTGCACATTAAGAAGTTTAAGTATTCACATCATATGCAATAAATAAATGTTGAAAATAAAAAATCACATAGATTATTCCAAAACATAGTAAATAGACATGGCTCTGATACCACTGTAGGGAATTATGGATACAGAATAGGCAGTGGAAATAAAATTGTATCTATCCATATTCCCTAGAACAATAAGATCACGTTAACAACTATGTAATGAAAAAGATGCTTTAATGAGTTTATATGTAGTCCTATATCAAGTCCATCGAATATAACTTGTTGCAGTAATCACACACTCCTAGTTGTAATGGGACTCATATGCAGTAACTCTTGGTATCCACCACAAATAATAGACTCGTACGGTGTTTTAGCAACTCCTCCATGAGCTATAGGCTGACGTTGTCCTCCTAGCTACAAACAAAAACCTCCTAGCCTCTATAATAGTCCACACAGACCACCTAGAACTCATGTTTTTCTACTATAATAGACAAGAAGGAGTTGTCTCTTCTGTTGGTGTACTAGTTACAAACTTGATGTCCCATAATTATTCTCCCTTGCCATCGCTCCCTTTATTGGGTAGGACTTTCTTAGATTCTCTCGATTACTACAACCAAAGAAGACAAACAATTGTCAGAGGCAAGTGATGTGCCTGAGAAGCCCCCAGTACCCCTTTATTTATAGGAGGGGTTAGGGTCAGGGTTCCCAGTTTGTGTATGAGAGGAAGGGACTGGAATCTCATATTTTTACAATATATAAATAGCGAACTGATCAATTCACTAAGCAAACCAGTCAGTTGGCATGCGAGCCAATCGATTCGCTCAGCGGATTGGTCATTTTTCCATGTTTCCCAATCACATATGAATTATCAATTTGAATCCAAATCAATGCACAACATGAAATTGAATTTCTCCATGAATCGGGAGTCTCACCCAATCAAATAGTCAGTTGATGACACAAGTCGATCGGTTCACTATGTGAACCGGTTGGTATGCTCCCCAATTTAGGTAGAACTCAGCCAATTCAATTTTTAATCAACCTGACACTCCAACCGGTCAGTTCAACCCTTAAATCGGTCGGTTGGGAGTCTAGTCGGTTGATTTGTTGCTCAAATTGAATACATAAATGATTTGGTAATTAATTAAAATATCATTCATTATTAAACTTCTCTTCTAAGTGAATTCCTATGTGTGTGACCCTATAGGTCCCGTATTAAGTTAGCAGTGAATGTCCATAATTAGTTTATGATATTACAAGCAAAGAGTTGTGCCTAGTCACACATTAATGCCCCAAGTGAATGGAAAGTCAGAGAACAACTTCAACCTACAATATGTGGAAGGCATTACAGTGATTGTATAATTCCTTTATCTCTGATATCCGAAATGAACTGGAGGCATGGGATCGTCATGCTCTCAATGTTCAGTCCATGTTCCTTGAATCTAGAGTAGATTGTCTGAGATACATGTGACCTCAATATTATATATTGATCCACATGTGCATGTTCATGCTTTTTCTCAGTCTTGCTTATCAAGTGGCCATGATATCAAACTCCATTAGGAGGTACGAATCCCATCTACATCACTTACAACCAATCCCCACGTGTCACAGCTACCCAATCATCACTGTTATGACAATCCTTATTCATTGTTACGTTGGATTATGTCAAACTATACCGAACGACATATGATGAGTGTAGTTATTTTAGGTCTAAGAATCATAATCACCACCTTCACTATGAGAGATGAATATGACCAACAATTATGGTTTCCATGTGTCAGTCTTAAGGTGGATGTATTTGATACACTATTCCCTAACAAGTATCTATGTGCTTGTTTTTCTATCACATATAATGACTGATGAGATTATGTCATCAAACAACACACACTCTAGTCTTATGTGTCACTAATGTCTATCTGCCATGTTTAAGAGGTAGACTAATTGCATGAAAAACTAAGTGCAATAATAATCGAGGAGAAAGTTTTATAACTTGCCTTTACAATGAAAAACAACTCCAAAAGTAAGATGCTCCAAGGAAAGAGAGGAAAACCCAAGCTTGATCACCACCTTGCGGTCAAGCTAGAATCACCTCAAAGAAGAAAAACAACCCTAGATTAAAGGTGTATGAGGAAGAAGAAAAACTCCAGGTCGAAAAGATAAGAAGAAGGAGGGTTTCTTCACCTCAACTTGAACACTACCATTAAAAATCATGGATTTGTCCAAGAAGAGTGAAGACTCTCAAGAAGCACCACCATGGAGAACCATGGGTTTGTCTAAGACTAAGAAGAGAGGGGTAGGGTTGCAAGAAAACGAAATCAAGAAGGATTGATCACTTACCTAGACCAAGGAGCACCAAAGGATCACCAAAGATGAGTTGCTCCAACCCTAGATCACACATGCAAGGGATCGACCACCTTTCTCAAAGGTTGAGCTATCCTTATCCACCAAGATCACAAGGAACAAGCTCCAAAGAGAAGAGAGAAATAATATATAGGGTTTAAAAGGATCACTTGCATGCAAAGAGGTGGGTACATATACCCAAGGGTAGGAAAGAGGTAAGGAGGGTTAGGTGTCATGCCACATGCGCCACTTGTCCACCATATAACATCCATGCAAGCACTAAACATAAACATGCAAAAAGGGTTGTTAAACCCTAGAAAAGTCATCAACCTCACTTGGTCTAGGAGACCATCAGTCAAAGAGAAATCTAAGCGACCAAAGCACATCAAAACCCATCGGTTGCATAGGTCAAAACCATAGTTGTTAGAGAACAAGGAAAGAGGCTAAGGGATCGTTGATCGAAGAGAATACAAGGGACGCCCAACCTCATAAACCATAGAAAACAAGGTCAAAGGAACACCAAAGTGGCCATCGAAAACCAAAAACTCATCGGTCAGCATACATGGTCAACACCAAACTAGGGCATCCAAGCAACCCTAGAAACATCAACACTCATGATGTCACCACATCTCTCTTCATCAAATTAAGGTGATAAGAAGTGCCCTAAGGCACAACTCTTTGCAAAATGATGGAAAAGCATGTGAGGCACATCAAGCATGTCACAATTTGCAAGATAAACCTTGAATAAGGGTAAATTGCAATTTGTCCAAAACAAGCACATATAAGTGTAACTAGCTCAAACATCATCCAAACCCAACTAAACTAAAAATATATGCATGTCACGTGTTATTAAGGATCATAACATAATTATATGAAGGTTTTAAGCATATTATTAGGATAGTAAGCAAGATTAAACATGAAGCTAGGTCAGGGGTTTTACAAGAAGCATCCTCCATGTTTCAACAATGACCTTAGAAAATCACTATAATGAGGAACATGTAAAAACCCTTATGCTAGTAAATACTTTCTAAGGGTACCATGACTTTGGAAAAACTTAGAAATACAATTGACCCTTATGAACATACTTCATAAACGAACTTGAATGTAACAACTAATATAAAGTGACTTAATATAAATTATATAGTTGTGTGACCTAAATGCATATAGATTTTTGATATATTTCTTGACATTTAAATTTTGGGACTCTACTTGCATGAGTTTGAATTGAATGATGACAACTAAAGAAATATTTCAAATGTAACAACCAATATAAAGTGACATATTGTAACAATATACTTGTGTGACCTAACATACAAAAAGATTTATGACAAATTCATCGACATGTCAGTTTTATGAATTACTTGCATGAGTTTAAATAGAACTGGATAGAAAAGGTTTCCAATAAATAATCTTAGTGTTTCAATAATATATCAGTATTTAGATCAGTGGATGTTGTAGTGAGCAAGATTGAAATCAAGTTAAAATAACAAAACTTTAAAAACATATTAATAAGTTTGTTTTTTTGCTAAACATTGATAAGTTTGTTGGAAATATATACTTAGAGTTTACAACATAGTTGAAAGGAGAGGTGTGATGAGGAAATAAGCATGTAATACTTTAATTATAATTTACAAAAATATTAATATTTACTTTTTAAGTACTACAATATTCAACTATAGTTTATTTTAAGGAATGTTAAATGTTCCTTGGTGATTATGTTGGTCCAGGTATTGTGGAGATTTTTATTAATTATTTTTCTATATGAAGAATTTTAGAGGAGTCTGGAGAATATTTCTGGGTTAATCAAATTTCAAAACAAGGCAGTTCACTTTTAGTTGTTGGAAATATTAAAGGTGCTCAAGGTTTTATCTTTATTATTGTCAAATCTTGACTCGACACCTTGAGAATTGCCACCTATAACTTTCCAAGCAAGGAAGATTCAACAACATCAAATTCCAACTAGGAACGGATCTAACAAAAAAAATTATGGAGCCATAGGTCCTCCCTTAATGCAGTCAAAGTTGGAGGGAATTTTTTGAATCCCATCACCTCTCTCTCAGAGCATATACTATGTATAACAATCATGCATCAAAGTTGTCATGAAAGTCACTGAAATATTAACCATTCAAGGTTCCATGTTTAAGTTCAATAAGTAACCACCTCTAGCCTTGATTAAAGATGCAAATGATTAGGGTTAGTTGAAAAAACTCTTATCTCCAACAATTTATCATGTTACAACGATGACCACGATCCCATTACACTTAAACAAATGATTAATTTGATTCTTGTCTTGTGAAATTTGGCGATACATCTAACCAAGTTAGTTCAATTAAGATCATTCAGTTCATTGGTTCTTTAGTTAATAGATATGTCAAAAAAATAGTTTATCGAGTTAATTAATTCACAACAATTTCAGCACATAAAATTATGCTTAACATGTACGTATTTATGTAGTTTTACTGGAATTTCAAATTATTTATTTATATATATCCTCATAAATTTCATGAAACCTATAACACTTATATTTATATAGAAACTATTGTGTGTAAACATCTATAAGTCTTTTCAATCAATATGGTTATAAAAGTGTCACTCAGTAATCAAAGAACATGTTTACTAACCACTCAAAACTAACTTGATTGAACCAATATGCTGGAAAAATTACAATTAAACTAGCACTTGTCCTTGATATTCCTAATCTTATTTGGTTGTGGACTCACCTACGTTTAGGAAAAAATCATTATTAGACCGGTGGTTGTCCCTGATACTCTCCCAACCCAACAGTCACCCATGGATATAACTCTTAGGGCCTTGCAATCACTATCGAATAGAAGTCCCACTTCGACTGTCCAAGAAATAGAAGGGCCGACTCTAAGTTTCTAACTTCTTCCATGTGAATAGTGGGTAGTTATTCTATATGTGGTGGCAAATAGGGTTTTACATTGGCCTAAACTTGGATTGAACTGATTTGGACCGGACTAGACCGAGACCCAGTTAATAATAAATTCATGGATTTAATTCCAAACCAGAATGGAAAAATGAAGGACACGATCAAGACCGGACCAGATAAACAATATTCATGCACTCTTGATTATAAAATATAAAAGATATCTATTATAAAGTATTATAAAAGAATTGACAATCCACTTGAGTTTGAAAACACAAACCAAGTTACACAAATAAATTCTTACACATCAAGAGAGTAATTTGTTATAAGACTATTGGGAACATTACTAATATAATATTTATACATAATAACACATTCTAAACTAACTGCCATAGTTTTCTAACACACAAAAAACTAACACCTACAAATATAATTTTTTTATTTATATGATAGTTAATAGGTAATACAATTATTTATTAACAATGTACAACATCCTTTAAGTTTTTCATCACCACAATGTAATGTGATATTCAAATCTATATAGTACCTACTCGATGCTTGTATAAGTACAATAATTAATGCTATTGATATTTGTTGGTATAATGACATTATTGTGCAGACCAAAATATTAATATACATGTTGGTACATTCTGTAGTCATTAATAATGTATTGCACATTCCCACAATCCTTCATAAACGTTAGATTATATATATATATATATATATATGTGTGTGTGTGTGTGTGTGTGTGTGTGTGTGTGTGTGTGTGTGTGTGTGTGTAGAGACAGAGAGAGTTTTATATTATTTGATACAACTGATCCAAATCAATTTCTACCGATTTTAGACTAGATCGTAACTGGATTATATATATATATATATATATATATATATATATATATATATATATATATATATATATATATATATATATATATATATATATGTGTGTGTGTGTGTGTGTGTGTGTGTGAATTTGTGTGTGTAGAGAGAGAGAGATTTGTATTATCTGATCCAACTGATCCAAATTGATTTTTGTTGATTTTGGACTAGACCGTAACTGGATTTTAGAAAAATATTGGATCAAGGACCAAAAGTCAAGTCGGTCCAAGATTGGACTGGATCAAATAGGTGGTCGGTCTGATTTACTGGTCTAGACTGATATATATACAACCCTAACAATCTGATACACAAACAATGACAAGCGGGGCACGAACAGAAAAGGAAAGAAAACTAAAATGTTTAAATAATTAACATTTAAGCTTTTCTATTAACAGATATCATAAATGTACAAAATATTTAAGAAACCCATGATACGAAATTATTTGTTTTGTTTAATACAAAAAAGGAAAATCAATAAATCCCATTAGTTCTACCTTCTTATGGCTTGCTGCACATGAGGCGATCATGACTAACGTGAGAAGGAAGCAACGAAAGTTCACAGATTCCACCCTTTGTCCGAGATGTGGTAGCAATGAGGAAACCACACTCCACGCGCTGAGAGACTGCCCACACGCAGGTGAAGTGTGGTCGGCTACAAAGCTCTGCAACATAAATCTGACGGACTCGTCTGCACTCTCAAGAAGCTGGATAGCAACTATGCTGAAGGAAGACATGAACACCCAATCCACGTTCGCTATCACCTGCTGGTTCATATGGAAGGCAAGGAACTCTGAGATCTTCGACAAAAAAACTATCCAGAAAAGTCGACAAGTTTCACAAATATCATGTCTTTATAGATCAGTGGTCCAAGCCTGGGAGAACAATGAACATGCCAAAACAGATGAGATACAATTAGAAGGCGAGATTCCCATGAATGAGGAAAGACGTATCCTTTGGATGTCTGATGCCTCAGTACACGGAAACACTGCTACCATAGCGGCAGCAGCCATTGACAACGATGGCAACTGGCTAGGGGGGTGTGCGAAGAAAATCACTGTTCAGTCAGTTCTTGAAGCTGAAACGAGAGCACTGCACCTTGCAGCCAAAGCCTGCAAGATTAATCAATGCCCCAGGGTCATTCTGATCTCGGACAGCGCCACAACAACTAAAGCAGTGAAGGACAAAGGACGATATACACCTGCAATTCAATCCTGGATCTCAGACATACACAAGATCTTAGCAGACATTGAAGATAGTGCTGTTTTGAAGGTTGGCAGAGCAACCATTCAACTGGTGGACGGCCTAGCCAGGCACCACCACAAAAATTATCAGGATGATCGAGTATATCTCGATCCTCCCCTCAACCCTGTGGGTCAACCCCTTCTCTCTCTTCCCTGTAATGGTAGAAACCCTACCAGCTTCATTTTCCCAGCAGGAACAAAATGTAATCAATGGGTGTTCCCAGCCATGCGGGAGCAGAATGAATAAGATATACCTCTGAAGAGGTTCCAAAAAAAATAAATCCCATTAGTTCTAAACTCAACTATTATGTATGATCCAAATCAAGGTCCAAATATGTTGGTTCAACTAGATGCAAGATAAAGTTGGTTCAATTAGTTAACTAGTCAATTGTGTGGTCTGTTTAACAAAAGGTATTTGGTTCCAAGACATATTATAGGGATTAAAACTTACTGAAGACACACAGGTCAAGGACTAACCTTGTGACAAGGTTCACATTATTTTGTGTGGCATGAGGAGACCTATCATCGTGTGTGTAGTCCTAAATTTTATTTTAATCTGCTGGAGTGAGCCTAATATAGCCCAACCTAGGAGGGGTTCTATTTTATCAATGACCTATTTGATTGGGCTGAAATCAAAGCATCAACTTGATAGTAGGTGCCATTGTCGATCCATTGTTTGGTTGGGTGTAATTTTGATGGATGGTTGAAAACACAAATGCATAATCAAACGAGTCCTATGATCTCCATTAATGCATCCTCGAGGCATGGAACTGGATCATCAATAATAAGTTTTTGTGCTAAAGTTTGGAACTCTAAATGACGACCCATGGTAAATTCATGTAAACATATGCGATCAGACGAATCATGTTGTTTGACTTACACAGAATACAACTTATACATGTGGAGCAAAGGGAATGATGCATGGACTCATAGCCCTCTAAATATCCATCATTGCTATGTAAAATTGACATATTACTTGTACTACTTGAGATGTGACCTTAATATCACAATGATGTTGAAATTTTTGAAAAAGTTTTTCTTAAGAAAATTGCAAGAAGTGGTGCTCCACACTCAAACAAAGGAAGCTTCTCTATCCCACTAATAATGTCGGATGGCATGGTGAGTTGGTGAATTGAGTTCACAATATAGGATCTAACTCATCCATGGTGAAGTTGTCATTCTATATGTACTAGATTGACTTTACCATTTGACACGTTGGTGTCACTTTCTTCCACCTGCATCTAGAGTAGCTGATACAATTTTCACAATTATGGTACTGGGAGGTTTTGTTATCCCAAAAAGATGGTACTTTGGGTTGAGGCCAAATGGAATGGTCTCGATTGCCGAAGACGACATAGTCAATTGGAAGGAATCTTCAAATAGTATGTTGCATGGAGATATAATATCCTCCAATTCTAGTTTAGTTGTTATAAGATTGAGTTTTAAAGAGGAGAAGAATAAAGAAAAAAGAAACAAAGATGAATGGGTGTTAAAAAAATATAAACAATAAAAGAGTAGTTGTCCTTACTTTTAAGTCTCTAATACCATGAAACTTAAAAGACATGTATATTCAGTGCATATGTGTTACAAGGAGTATGCCTCTTTATACATAGGAGAGGAGACCCTCATTATAATATGATATGAGAGAGATGAAAAAGTCAAAGAGACATAATAAATACAATGAACGTGTGCTAGAAACTCATATTTCAATATATATAGTTAATGTTAACTTTAGTTGACAATCAATCAATATATTGTTTTATAATTAATTAATATTGACATCTTATAAAAATGGAAATTAATAGACACACACACACACTTGTATATGTGTGTGGAGGGATGAGGGATATGTTGTAGTTATTAAATGTGAGAAGCATCTTCCATGTTCCAATAATGATATTAGAAAATCACTATATTGAGAAACAACACGTGAAAACCCTTAACCTAGTAAATACTTTCTAAGGGTCCCATGACTTTGGAAAAACATAGAAAGACATTGACTCTTATGAACATACCTCATAACATAATTTGAATGTAACTAATATAAAGTGACTAAATATATATTGTATACTTGTGTGACCTAAATGTGTATATAATTTTGATAAATTTATTGACATTTAAATTTTGGGATTCTTACTTGCATGAGTTTGAACTGAATGATGACAATTAAAGAAATCCTTCAAATGTAACAACTAATATAAAGTGACATATTGTAAACCAAATACTTGTGTGACCTAATGTACAAAAAGATTTTTGATAAATTATTTGTCATGTCATTTTTGTGATTTAATTGCATGAGTTCGAATGGAACTGTATAGAAAAGTTTTTCAAGAAACAAACTTAATGTTTCAATAAGATATTTTTATACTAGTATTTAGGTCACTGAATGTTGTAGTAGATGGGTTCAAAATTGAGTTAAATAACTATCATTTGAAAATATATTAGTAAGTTTTTTTGTAACCATTAGTAGGTTTTATGTCAAGGGAGGTGTGATGATGAAATAAATGTGTAATAATTTTATTATTATTTATAAGAATATTAATATTTACTTATTAAGTAATACAATATTCAACTTTAGTATGTTTTAAGGAACATTAAATGTTCCTTGATGATTAGGTGGTCCTGTTATTGTGGAGTGTATTATTTTATTTTTCTATATGAAGAATTTTATAGGAGTCTAGAGAATATTTCACAGGTTAATCAAATTTCAAAACAAGGCAATTCACTTTTTAATATTATAGGATCTCAAGGTTTTTTCTTTATTATTATCAATTACTAACTCAACACCTTAAGAATTTTCACCTACAGCTTTCCAAGAAAAAAAGATTCAACAACATCAAAGTCCAACTAGGAGTGGGTCCAATAAATAAATGATGAAACCATAGGTCCTTAATGCAATCAAAGTTGGAGGGAATTTTTTGAATCCCAAAACCTCTCTCTCAAAGCCTATACTATGTATAACAACCATGCATTAACATTGTCATAAAAGTCAATGAAATCTTAATCATGGAAGGTTCTATGTTTCAAGTTCAACAAATAAACACCTCTAACCTTGATTAAAATGATGACGGGTAGTTGAAAAAAACTCTTATTTCCAATAATTTCTCATTTTACAACGATGACCACAATCCCATTACAGTTAAAAAAATAGATTAATTTGATTAATTTCTTGTTAGAAATGAAGATATATCTAACTAAGTTATTTCAATATAGATCATTCAGTTCATTAGTTTTTTAGTTAATAGATATCTCGAAATGTATTTGGTCTCATTTATTGAATCAATGATTCACCACAATTTGAGCACGTAAAATTATGCTTAATATATACATATCTATATAGCTATACATAGGTGAGATTTCAAAATTATTTAGTTGTATGCATAAATTTTATGAAATTTATAACCTTTATATTTATATACAAACTGCTATGTAGAAACATCTATAAGTCTTTTCAATCAATATTGTTATAAAAGTGCCACCTAATAATAAGAGTATATATTAACTAACCAATAAAAACTAATATAATTGAACTTAATTTAGTCAGTTTAATGGAAGAAACTTTGAACCTGTGCTGGATCTGTTACTAAGCTACATGAGGCATTGGCCTCACCTTCATGATGTAAACATTACAATTAAACTAGTACGTGTCCCTAATATTCCTAATTTTATTTGGTTGTGGTCTCACCTTTTCTTAGGAAAATATTATTATTAGATCAATGGTTGTCTCTGATGCTCAGTGGCATAGCCACATGGCGGCCCGGGTAGGCACGGGCCCTATCCGGATTTTGTAATTACACTTAATCATAAGAGAAATTAGGCAATATTTTCTATAAAATTGCATATTGTGCCCTACCCAATATCTCCAGCTGAGGTTCTATGCTATTAGTGCCTCCCTTGATCAATTTTTCTAGCTCCACCACTGCTTATGTTCTTCTAGCCCAACCGTCACACGTGGATATAGCTCTTAGTTTGCACTCTCCCAGCCCAACCGTCACATGTGGATATAGCTCTCAGTTTGCACTCTCCTAGCCCAACCATCACATGTGGATATAGCTCTTAGTTTGTTGCATCACTGCCCAGCAAAAATCTGACTCTCATGGTGGCAGTCCAAGCAACGGAATGGACTGATTCTAAGTTTCTAACTTCTACCATGTGAAATATAAAAGAATTATGTTATAATTTAAAAAAAATGTATTTGACTTTGGTATCAAAAACCAAGTTACACAAAAAGTTCTTACAAACCGGAGAGAGTGAATTGTTATAAGATTATTAGAAACATTACTAATATAATACTTACACATAATGACACATTCGAGTCTAACTATGATAAATTTATAGCATATAAAAACTAACACTTATAAATATTAAAAATTATGTCATATGATAGTTAATAGGTAATACACTAATTTATTAACAATTGACTTCAATGTGCAACGTCCTTTAAGTTTTTTGTCACCACAGTGCAATACAATAATAAAATAAATTTAGCCACTATTCGAGGCATGTGTAAGTTTATAGTGATTAATATTGTTAACATTTATTAATATAATGACATTAGTGTACCCATTGGTAAATTTTAGAGTCATTAATAATGTACATAAAAAGTTTTTTATATTATCTGATCTAACCCGTCTAGACCAGTTTTTACTGACTTTGGACGGGATCAGAACAAGGACCAGATTTAAGAAAAATTTCAGACCGATGATCGAAAGTCAAGTCGGTCCAAGACCGCACCGAACCGAATAGCTGGTTCAATCTATATTGGTCTAGACCTATATATGTACAGATCTAACAAACTGATATATAGAAAATGATAAGTTGTGAGTGAATAACAAAAAGAAAGGAAAAAAAATTAAAATGTTTAAGTAATTAACATTTAACTTTTCTATAAATAGATATCATAAATGTACTTGATTGCTACATATTTAAGAAACATAGGATACGGAATTCCTTATTTTGTTTAGTCAAAAATAAAAAATAAAAGTATTAAGTCCCATTAATTCTGAATTCAACTATTATGTATGGTCCAAATCAAGGTCCAAATCCGTTGGTTCACCTAAATGCTAGATAAAGATAAAGTTGGCTCAACTAGTTAATTGATCAATTGTTTGGTCCGTTTAACAAAAGGTATTATTTGGTTCCCGCACATATTATAGGGATAACAAACTCATTGAAGACACACCGTTTAAGGATTAGCCTTGCGACAAAGTTCATACTATTTTGCGTGGGATGAGGAAACTTGCCATCATATGCCTAGCTTTAAATTGTATTTTACTCTACTCAAGTGGGCCTAATATAGTCCACCTATGAGGGGTTCTATTTGCTCAATGGCCTATTTTATTGGGCGGAAATCAAAGCATCAAGTTTCTAATAGGTTCCTTTTTGGATCCATTGTGTTTGGTTGGCCATAATTCTAGAGGATGGATGAAAGCACAAATACATAATTAATCGTGTCTTATGTATAAATTGGGCAAACCAACAACATAAAAATGCATGTGGTTGGTTTTCACAAGATCCCAACCTCCCAATGCACATATATACATGACAAGACAAAGAATATCATGTGGCTTCATGATTTTGAAGTAGAATACTTATGACATTTTGATTTGA